>OZ025257.1:31811324-31924505 GCA_964019135.1 Arenicola marina | reverse complement strand
AACTCCGCCTCAGAAGCTGATACACCTTAATCTGAGGGGCATGGCGGTCTCCCATGGTTCCTAGGTGTGATCGATGTGGCCTCATACACCAGTTACCACCTTACAGTCTGTCCATCCTTCCTCCCTAAGGGTTCAAACTCTAAGCAGTTCTTCGGTCTGTGCAGAAATAGTTAACATACCTCGCCAGAGGAGAACCCCCTGAGTCTCGACTAATTAGAGGGCCATGGCTAGTGGGAAAATAGTAGTGACCGTCTGGGAGAATGGCTTTGGGTTATGGGGCAGTCAGAGTTTGTGACAATGTCTAGGTCACAGTGTCGCCCACAGCCATATCGTGACGCTGATTGCATCAGTCGCCGGGACGTGTTCCTGGCTGGGTGGGCAGGCAGTATCAGTGGGGCTTCTGTCTGCCAGGGCTCCCCCGGAGAGGACCTCGCTGGTGTCCGGAGAGGACCTCGCTGGTGCCCGGAGAGGACCTCGCTGGTGCCCTGAGAGGACCTCGCTGGTGCCCGGAGAGGACCTCGCTGGTGTCCGGAGAGGACCTCGCTGGTGCCCGGAGAGAACGGATAGGATAGTTACAAAGAACAGTCAGAGGGCGAATATGTGTTGGCGACCTTACAGACATTAGTCATAAAGACACAGATTAATGCCGTATTGTTTAGCCCGATCAAGAAGTATTATATCTATAGAATTTCGAGGCGTAGCCGAGAAGTTGTGAGATCCTAATAAGGACCTACAACTCATTCCTTATTTGGCATCATGTTTATTTCTATTGTTTCCTCCGAGGAGGCGGCGATGGCATGGAGTATGTGAGCGAGGGGTCATTATTGTGACGGAAATATAATGACCCGCTCTGAGAAAATAATGACCTCCTGCTCATGGTCCACATGTCCACAGGAAACAATTAATGTACCCATCTTAACCCCTCATCCATCATAACTCATTAAATTAATTGAATTATTATTTAACTTTAATCACTATTACACAAATATAAAATTATGTCTTCTTTATTGAGACATTTCTCTTTTTTTTGCAGAGCTCGTATCACGAGAAATATGGCCCGATATTCCGCGAGAAGTGGGGTATGAAGTGGCAGGTACACATCGCGGACCCTGACCTTGCGGCGGTGGTGTACAGGAACCAAGGTCGTTATCCGATCAGGCCATCCATCGCCTCTTGGAACCTCTACCGAGAGGTCACCAACCGACCCCTTGGACTTCTGACCAGGTGACAATTATGAAACCCTTGTAACCTTTGTGTTCCGGCAAGGCCCAGAGATCAGATTTTATTTCTGTTATGCACTTATCGCTATGACTATCAACCACGACAAACACAAATTCGTCTATATCAGGTCCTTTACCTTATTAATTATGCAAATATCTACTGTGACATCATTTTTGCAAATATAACGGCAAAAAAATCGTTTTCCTGGTAATACTCAATTTAGCAAGTCAATCTTTGTTTTCATTGGATCGTGTATTTTTTAAACTGTATATTTAACCTGAGTTGTTGTGAGAGCAAAGGCTAAAAGCTATTTTAGACGAGCCCCTTGGTTCAAAATGTGAAAATTACTTGCGTCTAAATGATCACATAGTTGAGATGTGCAATGTAACTTTATGGTGGTTTACCAACCAGCAAGGGCCCGGAGTGGGGGACGACGCGCAGTTACCTAGACAAGCGGCTGCTCTGCCCGCACGCAGCAGCCGGGTTCCTCAAGCCGGTCCATGACGTCACAGAGGACTTCATCGCTCACATTCGGCGCGTGCGAGACGCGGGGGGTGACGTGGCCCTGGCGGAGAACTTCACTAACCAGGCCTACCACTGGGGGGTGGAATGTAAGCCAGCCTTAAGCCTTCTTTGTTTCACTCCCCCCATCAAATGTCTTGCAAATAACGATGAAAAAAATTTTCTCGGATTGAAATTCAATGCAAGTAATTGCGCCTCATCGTCTGACAAGGATGACAGACCGCCATTACTTGATCAAGTGCTTCTCGATCAGTCGTGCCACAAGAGGGCGAAGTTTGACCCAACGATCTTCACCCCATGAGGTTTCGCCGGGCGGTCTGCCGAGTAATGGGGCGGGCGTGATTTAAAGGGTTGCTAAGGGTTGCCACGTGCGGCCGGTCGGGCTGTGGCGTCGATTAGCGCTGATCCGATGCCGGTCTCAGGAACGGCGACACGGACCGTGAGGGGCCGACCGCCTCAGGGCAACGCGGCCACGGACCGTGAGGGGCCGACCGCCTCAGGGCAACGCGGCCAACGACCGTGAGGGGCCGACCGCCTCAGGGCAACGCGGCCACGGACCGTGAGGGGCCGACCGCCTCAGGGCAACGCGGCCACAGACACGCCATTTATTTCGGTGCTGAACAAATTACCCAGACTGCTCTTGGGGGATTTCAATGTTGTTGTATGTTCAAACAATTGGATGCGCCGCGCACCTGACGGTCTGCAGCCGGGCAAACTGGCCGTGCCAAAACCAGTCGAGTGGCAATAGTAACGACGGATATCTTCTTAATCAAATAAGAAAACTGTGGGTTTGCTATCTGGTGTTGCTTACACCGCCAGACCATTAAATTGCCAATATATCTATCCCCTGTAATACCAAACCGGATGAACTCAACCAGAAGTGAGTAACATGTGCATGTAAAATGAGTGTCACAATATGTCGCTTTTTGTAGAGAAATAGCTGGAGGTACATGTTAAGAAAGGCCTCTAATCGTGTTTCTCGGTGTCTCAGGCGCCGGCGCTGTGCTGCTGGAGCACCGCTTTGGCTGTCTCTGGCCGGACATGCCGACCATCGCCCAGCAGTACATCTCCGCCATCCAGGTCATGATGGAGTCGTCCCTGCAGCTGATCGTGGGGGAGCGCCTCCACCAGCGCCTCAACACGCCCTTCTGGCGCCGCCACAAGGAGGCGTGGGACACCATCATGGAGATAGGTGGGTCAGCCGGGCGGGGGCGGGGGCAGAGGGGGGGGACCAGAGCCTCAACACGCCCTTCTGGCGCCGCCACAAGGAGGCGTGGGACATCATCATGGAGAAAGGCCGGTCAGCCAGCGAGCCGTGGGGGGGGGGGTGGGCATTGCCGACAAAAGAACGAAAAGCCTTCTCAATTCAAGAGAAGAAAGAAGCAAATACATTTTGGATGTTTAGGTTGAGGGGGCAGGGGTGCACCGTTGGCATGGATGCAGTAGTCAGGGTGACTTCGGTGCAGAGATATAGTGTCAGCCGGCCGTGGAAGGCCATCCAGGGGCTCCGTGCTGGTACGAAACGCCGGAATTAAGGGGTGGGGGACGGGGGGATGCAGTGGGGGTGCGGAGGTGAGGGGTTGAGGGGTTGAGGGGTGAGGATTACAGAGACCGGCCCTCAAGTACTGCAGATTTATATTATTACTACGTGTTCGATAGTGGGTGGCAGTGGGTTGAAGGTGAGGGGTTGGGGTGCTGCATACCATCAGAAGCTTCGACGTGTGTCTACAGGTTTGTGTCTAGGCCTATATGTCAAAGATGTTGGTAGTATGACCGACGTATTATTTACAGCGCAGTCGTTTTGTATGTAAATGTGTAACACCTGCATATATCTTACGTAGGTTGCAGTACATGATAGGGGCCCTATGTGGGCGGAGTGACTGTAGGCTGTTGGTGCCGTCTTCCGGTTACTAACCTACCGGGGCCGCGGACGCTTCACGTTGTACCGCATTATTTGTTTACATGGCCAACGAGTGCGAGATTTATCTAACCCACACCCCCCACCCTCCTGTTACAAGGGACGTGGAGTCGATCTGACATGCAATCGACCGAGTGGCGGGGGGACGGAGGTGGGGGCGGGGGAGGGGGGGGTGGACGGAGGTGGGATCGGAGGGACGGAGGTGAGGGGGGGGGGGTGGACGGAGGTGGGATCGGAGGGACGGAGGTGAGGGGGGGGGGGGCGTGGACGGAGGTGTGATCGGAGGGACGGAGGTGGGGGCGGGGGATACCCTAACGATGCCCGAGGTTGACTTGTAGTTAGCGGCAGCAGGCGGCATTGGAAGGTGTGCGGCCGCTGGCTGGGATGACGCCGTGCCTCGTGCTGGTGCGCTATATGGAGGCGGAGGCGGAGGCTGTCGGGACTGGGGTCCAGGTACCTGTCACCTGCAAACAGCCGACACATGGCAAGCTGGCATCAGGCGTGGAGTCCACTCGAATGGTTCAGCACCATGTCTGGCTGCGAGCTGGACGTTACAAGAACGCTGCCGTGTGCCCGTGTCCCGGCGTCCCCACGGGCCACCCCCGGGATACACGGCTCGCCCTCCCTTACCATGTTACCCAGGCAATACTGGCCGTCGTCACCGAGGTCCATAACAAACCTGCATGGTTCCCTACATCCAGCTGTAGCCTTACAGGTCGTTACAACGTCTGTCAATTACAGTACTCTTTTGGGGCCACTGGGGACTGGGCTGGCACCTCCAGTGGGGGGGGGGGGGACCTTCGGGGAGGGCACCTCTGGGAGGGGCACCTCCGGGGGGGGCTTCTTACCGGAGTTCGGGGATTCGCGCCCCTCTCCGAGGATGTAAATTGTTTCACATGGTAATGATGCCATGTCAGCAAGACTGGAAGATTTCCCGGTGACATGGCTCCCCCACGCCCCCACTACCCCCACGCGTCCATACGACCTTGAAAAGTTAAACTGTCCTTTTAAACCAACCAACCCACCTGCACGTTGCACTTCTGACTCATAGCATGAATGACAGGCTGTAGGTCTGATCTACCTTACCGGGTTGGATATTCCGCATCTCGCCTCTCGTCTTTTTTAGCCACGTGGCAATATGGGAAGGGGTGGGTGGCGGGGGTTTGTCCCCAACGATTGTAGTCCTGCGAGGCATCGGGGTGCTCCGGGGAAGAGGGCGGAGCTGGTAGGGGAGGGGTGACGGGGTAGGGTGGCGGGTGGGCGGCGGCTGCGCCAGCAAGGGTCCGCCCCGGCTTCGCCAACCACCGCACAGCCACAACACAAACTACAAAGGAAAAGTGTTATGTAAAGACACGCGCTCTGTCTTTTAACCTCGCGTATCCGTGGCTTGACTGCACCGGACGCTCGCGGTGAACACTAAAAGTGGGAACGCGGACGGCCTGTCGACCTTCAGATCCATATATCTCCCGAGAAAGCCACGAGTCGGCAGCACTAAAAACGGTGGTGCACGTTGGCCCTCCCAGGGGGGCGGAGGGGGCGGGGGATCTCCGCGATCCGAGTGTGAGGATGGCGGCCAGGCTGAGGGTAAAAACTGTCTTCAGTGTTGTACGTGTACATTCACACCACCGATGTGTGGCCATAAACCGGGTTTTGTCTCATCCAAACGAGAGGCAAAAGCTGGAACATCCCTGTGATGACTGCCCGTCTCGCAGGCCTAATGCCAGTGGCTTTATATAGCGGTTAGATCTACACCTCACACCGGCGACACTTTAACGGCTAAGCGGCAATCATGAAACCTTTAAATAACTCCCGAACGGATATTTTCGCCCGGCGTGTTCTTGTCACGTGAAAGATGTGGGCGCCACGTAAACCGCAAAGTGTCCAAAACAAACAGTGGGTGCACGAGACTTTGTACTGCTTCACAATGGCCTGGTACTGCTGAACGTGTCAACGGAAGACATTCAACGCCACTTCACCTGCACGGATCCTTGCTCCACTCGGCTCCACGAGTGCCTTGAGATTACAAGAAATGAACTAATCTTTCAGAAGAAATTCGATTAACGGAGCTGCCCCCCCCCCTCCTCCCATATCGAAACATTTAATACGACTAGCTTTTTCCACGGGTGGGGTTACGCCTAATTGTTGCTTCATGTCACACTAGACGGCAGCACTAGCAGACAGCCGTACAGACGGCGGAGATGGCGTCTCTCGGGCTTCCGCTCCCGTCTGGCTGCGCGCGCACCCACCTGTATCCCGTCTAGACACCGAACGGAACTGCCTTCCCTAATAACGGATGATTCTTTTATTGAAGCATTCGCGGACGACCTGTGCGTGCGCGGCCGATGTGCGTTGTTACCTTCAGTGAACAGATACAGGACCGACGTGAGAGCTGGAAGAGAGCAATCTTCGCCTGTATTATCACAGCAAATGGTGGTGACTTCTCATGTCATTCGACCTTGACTGTACAGGACCTTGACTCACCTTTTACCCAGATCCGCAGGACCTTGATGCTCCATAACCCTTTCTGGTCCCTAGCCCCCCACCCCCTCCTCTAGCTCTGTCTGGTCCCTAGACGCCCACAACCCACCCGAGACCGCCTAGGTGCAACACGATTACGCTGCACTGGCAGCCATCAGTCTTGGCCGCAGTGTGCACCGGACAGCAACTTACATCTTGCTGATGTCCGACCAAGCTCTCAGTGCGTGACACAATAGCTTGGCGCTTGTCAGATGTTCAGTTTCCTGCACGCGGTGCCCTGGCTGACCTAATCACCTATATGGCGGCTATATGGGTCCCGTGGTGGGGCCATGGGCTGACCTGATTACCTGTATGGCGGCCAGATGGGTCCCTTGGTGGGGCCCTGGGCTGACCTAATCACCTATATGGCGGCTATATGGGTCCCGTGGTGGGGCCATGGGCTGACCTGATTACCTGTATGGCGGCCAGATGGGTCCCTTGGTGGGGCCCTGGGCTGACCTAATCACCTGTATGGCGGCTATATGGGTCCCGTGGTGGAGCCATGGGCTGACCTAATCACCTGTATGGCGGCTATATGGGTCCCGTGGTGGAGCCATGGGCTGACCTGATTACCTGTATGGCGGCCAGATGGGTCCCTTGGTGGGGCCCTGGGCTGACCTAGTCACCTGTATGGCGGCCAGATGGGTCCCTTGGTAGGGCCCTGGGCTGACCTAATCACCTGTATGGCGGCTAGATGGGTCCCGTGGTGGAGCCATGGGCTGACCTGATTACCTGTATGGCGGCCAGATGGGTCCCTTGGTGGGGCCCTGGGCTGACCTAGTCACCTGTATGGCGGCTAGATGGGTCCCGTGGTGGGGCCATGGGCTGACCAAATCACCTGTATGGCGGCTATATGGGTCCCGTGGTGGGGCCATGGGCTGACCTGATTACCTGTATGGCGGCCAGATGGGTCCCTTGGTGGGGCCATGGGCTGACCTAATCACCTGTATGGCGGCCAGTTGGTTCCCTTGGTTGGGCCCTGGGCTGACCTAGTCACCTGTATGGCGGCTAGATGGGTCCCGTGGTGGGGCCATGGGCTGACCAAATCACCTGTATGGCGGCTATATGGGTCCCGTGGTGGGGCCATGGGCTGACCTGATTACCTGTATGGCGGCTATATGGGTCCCGTGGTGGAGCCATGGGCTGACCTAATCACCTGTATGGCGGCTATATGGGTCCCGTGGTGGAGCCATGGGCTGACCTAATCACCTGTATGGCGGCTATATGGGTCCCGTGGTGGAGCCATGGGCTGACCTGATTACCTGTATGGCGGCCAGATGGGTCCCTTGGTGGGGCCCTGGGCTGACCTAGTCACCTGTATGGCGGCTAGATGGGTCCCGTGGTGGGGCCATGGGCTGACCTAATCACCTGTATGGCGGCTATATGGGTCCCGTGGTGGAGCCATGGGCTGACCTGATTACCTGTATGGCGGCCAGATGGGTCCCTTGGTGGGGCCCTGGGCTGACCTAGTCACCTGTATGGCGGCTATATGGGTCCCGTGGTGGAGCCATGGGCTGACCTGATTACCTGTATGGCGGCCAGATGGGTCCCTTGGTGGGGCCCTGGGCTGACCTAATCACCTGTATGGCGGCTATATGGGTCCCGTGGTGGAGCCATGGGCTGACCTGATTACCTGTATGGCGGCTATATGGGTCCCGTGGTGGAGCCATGGGCTGACCTGATTACCTGTATGGCGGCTATATGGGTCCCGTGGTGGAGCCATGGGCTGACCTAATCACCTGTATGGCGGCTATATGGGTCCGGTGGTGGAGCCATGGGCTGACCTGATTACCTGTATGGCGGCTATATGGGTCCCGTGGTGGAGCCATGGGCTGACCTGATTACCTGTATGGCGGCCAGATGGGTCCCTTGGTGGGGCCCTGGGCTGACCTAGTCACCTGTATGGCGGCTAGATGGGTCCCGTGGTGGGGCCATGAGCTGACCTAATCACCTGTATGGCGGCTAGATGGGTCCCGTGGTGGGGCCCGGGGCTGACCTAATCACTTGTATGGCGACTAGATGGGTCCCTTGTTGGGGCCATGTGCTGACCTAATCACCTGTATGGCGGCAAGATGGGTCCCGTGGTGGGGCCCTGGGCTGACCTAGTCACCTGTATGGCGGCCAGATGGGTCCCTTGGTGGGGCCCTGGGCTGACCTAGTCACCTGTATGGCGGCTAGATGGGTCCCGTGGTGGGGCCATGAGCTGACCTAATCACCTGTATGGCGGCTATATGGGTCCCGTGGTGGGGCCCGGGGCTGACCTAATCACTTGTATGGCGACTAGATGGGTCCCTTGTTGGGGCCATGTGCTGACCTAATCACCTGTATGGCGGCAAGATGGGTCCCGTGGTGGGGCCCTGGGCTGACCTAGTCACCTGTATGGCGGCCAGATGGGTCCCGTGGTGGGGCCATGGGCTGACCTAATCACCTGTATGGCGGCTAGATGGGTCCCGTGGTGGGGCCATGGGCAGCAACACAGACAAGAGGCAGATGCGGAAGAATATAGAGAATATTGGAACTATATCTTAGACGTAGTTACATAAGGCCTCGTGGCTCTTCGCGGGTTTCTGATGGGACAAAGGAGGGTGTCACATTATATGTAGCAGACGACAATACACCTGCAGTCCATGAATTAGGGACCACACACAGGATAATGTATCCCAATGCTTAGAGGTCATGGCTTTGACCATGTCACACTATGCGGCATCCAGCACCGCACACGAGCAAGACAGCTCTGCACATCGTTCAGCAAGGCACACAGTTATGGCTTTTATGTTACGTTTGATCCGTATTTTGCAAAGCACCCCGCCCCCCTTGGGAATTTGAACGTACGCTGTGAAAGTCGTTCCACAATGATTTCCCTTGCATCGAATGCTTCGTGTTACTAAATAGCCTTTAAATACAAACCAAACCTTCATGTGGACAAAACAGGCCTAAAATCCCGTTATATATTGACAAGTGTTCCCTTGTTGTTGCAGACCATGTTATACTGACATATGTTCGCTTGATGTTGCAGACCATGTTACATTGATAAATGTTCCCTTGTTGTTGCAGACCATGTTATATTGACATGTGTTCCCTTGTTGCTGCAGACCATGTTATATTGACATGTGTTCCCTTGTTGCAGACCATGTTATATTGACATGTGTTCGCTTGTTGTTGCAGACCATGTTATATTGACATGTGTTTCCTTGTTGTTGCAGACCATGTTATATTGACATGTGTTCCCTTGTTGTTGCAGACCATATTATATTGACATGTGTTTCCTTGTTGTTGCAGACCATGTTATATTGACATGTGTTTCTTTGTTGTTGCAGACCATGTTATATTGACATGTGTTTTCTTGTTGTTGCAGACCATGTTATATTGACATGTGTTCGCTTATTGTTGCAGACCATGTTATATTGACATGTGTTTCCTTGTTGTTGCAGACCATGTTATATTGACATGTGTTCCCTTGTTGTTGCAGACCATGTTATATGGACATGTGTTTCCTTGTTGTTGCAGACCATGATCGTGATCAACCACTACACAATGTCGCATGACGCCAACCTGTTTGCGGATCCAGAGACTTTTGATCCAGACCGGTGGCTGCGAGACGAGAGCCAGAGGCTCCAGCACCACCCCTTCGCGTCCCTCCCCTTCGGGTTTGGCCGCCGACGGTGCATTGGTAAGTCGCCAATAACTATAACCATAGCGATAATAGGCAACTGAAAAGGGTCTGCGCACTGTATATGCAGAGGTGTATATGTATTATATGATGAATGTATCTAAGGTATCGAGCTATTGAAGTGGCAGTTTGATTTGCATAAATTTGATACCGAGAGTGTTAAAGCACGATTTTGATTTTGTAACTGTCTTTACGGTTGCAGGTCAGAGAATAGCCCGCCTGGAGCTGGCAATGGCCCTGTACAAGGTGAGGCGACTCCCTAGACGTCCAACACTGTCGCTTAGTGACGCTCATGTCGCTCAACACTCACCAGGCACTATAATTACGTACCTGGGAATCTCGGTGAAATTATATACCGTTAATCACATAGTGTTAAGCCATATTAACACTATTATCCGATTAAAAAATATATCATGCTTGGATGGGTAATTTGACCCTGAGGTGTTTTGTTATTGCAGATATTGAGGAACTTCACGCTTGAGCCGGTAGAGGGACTTGAGATGAAGCCCACGCTGCGAACCATCCTCTGCCCGGGAAGTACCATCCCAATCCGCTTTGTCGAGCGATGAACGTACAGCTCCCGCAATATGAGCGACTCTTAGGAAGGTGGACCGTCAACCCGCGTGCTCATGAGGTGCGGGGCAGTGAGTTCTAGTTATTGCCGAAGTAGTTGCCACACATAGGTCTGACAGGGCCCAGTCTCGGGTAATTCCGCAGTGGCGAAGAGAAAGAAATACTCATTGGGAACGATGCAAGAAACTAAGTGGCGCTGTTGTATGCGCCAAGCGGAAGTCACGTGGAACTCGTGCCATTTGTCTTTACTCGTTGCCATGACAGAGAGTTCCCGTGCCCAAGCCACGTGTCTCGATGGAAGGTGCGCCGGATGCCTTTTGTTTAACGGGCCCCGTGCGACCCCGTGGAGGCGGAAGAGCTGTTGGCACTGTGACGGCGTGATATTGACACTGTTACGTCACAATGCAATGCAAGATGGCGCGCAGCGGTAAGCAGAGACAAGACCAACCTCAAGACTGCCGGACGTACATTGCGTGTGTTTGTTTCGCTCATAGCAGTATTCAGAAAACTCAGCTTATAAAATGTCAAATTGCAGTTGCATTAAATTAATGGCGTCTGTTAAATACAATGTTTGATGCGTTTGTGTTTGAAACGATGCTACTACGTTGGCTGAGGAGTTGGAGACGCTTTACTGTCTGATATGTTATCTTGACGTGTTGTTTTCGCATTTAGACAAACAAATTTGGAGTAAATTGAAATGAAGTTTATCAACTCATTATCGGAGAAATATATGCATTTATCTAATTATCCCAGTGCTAAATGAATACTTAGAGATTTATATAATATAAATATATATATATACCATAAAGGGATTCTTTAATTTCGTCCCTTTTAATGGGGACATTTTTAATATAATATAGATATCCCTGAGGGACATCCCTGAGCATTTAAGTAATGATCTACTGTGACTAAAGTGTGTGGTCCAGTTATTGTTCGGAACATTTAAGCCTGCATAGGTCACGCGTCTGTTAGGGAACCAGTGTCCGATGGCCGGGAGACATATACTTACCACAGTGGGTGAAATAGCTTGGTCAATGTGCCACTACTCTTGTCCTGATGTTATTATTGTTAATATTATTATTATTATTATTGTACCATGACGCGGATTTAATGGGTAAACCAGCACATGTAGTTTGCGTTTAATACATATATTTTGCCGACATAGGGATATCTTTGTTGTTATTATGAGTATTGATCTGTACGTGGTATTATTCGTTTGATCAACTTAATTTGGCGGATGACAATCAATTGTTTGCCTATTATCATGAATGTGTTGCCCTAATATTTGGCGTATTGCCATCATGAAAGTGTGAATGGATTGGAGTTAACTATAAGACAAGCCGGCCACACTAAGTATATATGTTCAACGTTTATGTTCAACGTGTCACTTAAGAAGGAAGATTTTTATGTTCGATTGGTAGAATATTGTAGTGTTTGAAAACCATTGAGGAGAGAGATTAACTTTGTTTTAATGTGTGAAAGGTGCAAACATGCAAATATTAATACTTATACATATATATATTCTAGAAGACAGTAAATGATGACGTCATCATTGTAGTCTTGTGAAATGTCCGTGCGCGTGGGGAGAAGTCTGGACTGACAGTCTCACGGCGAGATGGAGTGGGAAAGTGCAATCCGGCAGACTGGCTCTCTGGGGTTCGCTGTTACTTCATTAAATTAAAGTTATTTCAACTTGCAGCAGTTTATGGAAAAAGGGAGATTCTCATATAACCACCTGTTTTGTACATACATTGTGATCGTCCTGTGCATGGTTCCATGCTCGTATACCCTCAACGCGAATTGAAGCTCTCTGTCATGTCAAAGGTTTTGTTCGAACTATTGAGCCGTATCAACAGTATCACCATATTATTTGATGCATGTAAATCATTTACATACATTTGTGTAAACAAATGTATGTAAATGTATATACGTATATTTGTCTATATATATTCATATATATTTATGTATATGAATATATATCTATGTATATGAATATATATCTATGTATATTCATATATATCTATATATATTCATATATCTATATATATACATATATGTATCTATATATAGCATATACCTTAATTATTCGAGCGTGGCTTGCAGTGCTGAATGCCATAACGCGCCAAGGTGACGGCTAGACGCGACCAGTGACGTCACAGTAACTTGACAGAGACTTCGGCTGAAAATTGTCCTGCAGTCGTTTGTTATATCTTTATAGCAACTTACATATTGTGCGTATTTTATTGTTATGATGGTTGCCATCAACATTGAATTAATAAAATGTCAAAGTATATATGTTCTATTTTGTTACTTTAATACGGAAACTTGCTGAAATAACAAAATGTTCTTTTCGCTGTCGAATGCCGTAGAAACCACGTGCAGAGTATGTGTTTGTAGGTGACGATTCACCTATGTGTTGCCGGGATGTGTTGTCAGTAAGAACTCTTCTCAGTCTTCTATGCGCCTGGCTGAGGAGGGAGGTGGTGGTGGGGGGGGGGTGGAGGTATTTCCATAGGAGCGGTCAATACAGGTATATGCCGCGGAATCATCGCCTTTTTCAGATGCTCTCCCCCCCAAAAGACCCCTCCACACCAACTTTTCTTTTTTTCTCTGCCTAAAATCGGTCACTTTCTTTTTGAAAGCATCGTGATTCCAGGGGCGGATCCAGAAAATCTGGATAGGGGGAGGTGGGGGGGGTCAGGGTCGGATCCAGATATTCCGGATAGGGGGGGCGCTTTTGGTTTTTTTCGTATGTTAAATGGTATAAATTATATAAATTTCGGCCCTAAACGGGGTGGGGCCGGAGCCGGGTCTCTCCCCCCCCCCCCCTGGATCCGCCCCTGGATTCCGTAGCCCAGTTTGCTGATCCATGCAACGATACGGGACAGTTTGTTTGTTCTTAGACACTGGCCACCATGCACGCAGTTTATAAGTGAAAAGTCATTTAACCTAAAAGCCGCCGATTCCCCCAACCACAAGTGGCCAGGATAGTGGATGATTTTTCGAGCGATTATCGGGTTCAAAATAGATAAGTAGTCACCCAAGGAGAGGATTTTCTGAATTAAGAAAGTGCTAACAATATATTGAAGAGGATTAATTAATTATAAGCAACACCACAACGAGCTGGTGAGGCTAAGACCAAAATGCACTTTTCGTGCGTAACGTGCAAGGGGATTATGAATACGGCCCCTGGGCCCCCCTCCATACGAGTATTGACCAAGTGCCCACTCCCCTGCCGGCTGCTACCCATAGCTAGGTGTGCCTTCATTGTCAATAGCTCGGCCAACAGAGGGCAGCATCATACCATTCACTGTGTGGAATGAGGTGATGACATGAACAGAAGTTGTCATCAACTCCAGCGTCGACAATGTATGAACAATGTGTTAAAATCCCTTTTCTTCTTCGCTCTTTTCTGTAAGGAAGTCCACTTGACCGCCAGTAACTGATATGAATAACGCGGAATGACATGCTCTACCATTAAAGCTGCTCGTACAAGTTTTCACCTACGTATGTATGTAGGTAAAACATGCTGTAATATACACACAAAAGCCACACTTTTCCACAACAGATGCACCAAGTTGCACGAAAATCGAGCGAGGGGCCTCTACCGAGGAATCGGGGTAATCTTTTTTTGGTGTCATAAAATGCGAAAATGGCAAACGGATTCAGTCGAGTTTTACCCAGGATCTGGGGGGGGGGGGGGTTTCAGAGAGCACCCCTCCCCGGTCGCAAGTTTTCAGAAAGCACCCTCCTCCCCCCTCCCCTTTGCAAGTTCCTAGATCCACCCCAGGACATCATAGAGTAATTTCCAACTAGCGCTCATGGGCAAAGCTCTTAGAAATAGTCAGGCCGGACAAAGAGTGTAATATAACTTGTTATAAAGAGTGTAATATAACTTGTTATAAAGAGTGTAATGTAACTTGTTATACAGAGTGTAGTATAACTTGTTATACAGAGTGTAATATAACTTGTTATACAGAGTGTAACATAACTTGTTATACTGAGTGTAATATAACTTGTTATACAGAGTGTAGTATAACTTGTTATACAGAGTGTAACATAACTTGTTATACTGAGTGTAATATAACTTGTTATACAGAGTGTAGTATAACTTGTTATACAAAGTGTAATATAGCTTGTTATAAAGAGTGTAATATAACTTGTTATACAGAGTGTAATATAACTTGTTATACAGAGTGTAATATAACTTGTTATACAGAGTGTAATATAACTTGTTATACAGAGTGTAATATAACTTGTTATACATAGTGTAATATAACTTGTTATACAGAGTGTAGTATAACTTGTTATAAAGAGTGTAATATAACTTGTTATGTTACACTCTTTGGGTTAATGAATGCGTTTTTTTTGGAACCAACAGTTTAAACATTCACCGCCCAGTTAGCTCCAATCGACAGGCAGGAAGCAAATGAGGAGTCGAGGCACGCCGAGGCCGCTCGCGTCCTTATACGGTGGCTCAATTCAACATTAACCACATACCCCACGCACCCTAAATTGTGTTTATATATGCTTTATTCCGATTCATTTTACCATGATGACATATACCTCTTTTTTCATGTTTTAATTCAAAACGAAATATCATCACAATTGAAGCATTATACAGTGTTTACATTTAAACAAAGCTGGATCCAGCCATCTGAATATAGTAATACATCACGATATGATCAGGGAGTACATACAAATATACAGTAAATGTTTACCAGTGGTCCTTGGTCAATCTTGCACAAATGCGATGATATGATACATGTATTATGATATTTGATATATTTGCATAAAGATGATCCATAGAGACAGTTAATACATGGTGACGTACAAATATGTTAAAAGTTACGGGTGGTGATGCTGTCGATCTATGCATGAACTCATATATAACACGAATGTGTTTGGGATTGAGGGCTATATTCGTGATAAAAGGGGAGTCCACTGCGAAGGCAGGAGTTTTTTTTCGAAAATCCTATGCCCGGGGCAGGATGGGCGGGGGGAGTATAAGATGGCGTACATTTCGCATTGAAAACTAACATCCCCTCCCCATGGATCTGTCACTGGTATACCACCCAATACAGCACCATGAACAGGGCATTAAATATCTAGACCCAAGTTACGATAACAAAGGTCCGCTTACCGGGCTAACTTCCACCCATCCATTCATTCATTCAGCATGACCCTCACATATGGAAGCAAAATCATGCATCTCACCACATTAGGTTGAAATAAGCATTACATTCTCTGTGAACGTTGGAAACCGTTGGGTCAGGTGTACATAGTGGCTGAGCGTGTAACCCGCTAAGAAAAGGGTGATAATAAGCAAGGAGAATCTCTGTATAGCTTGAACATGGCGTAAGAATGAACTGCTACAAGCTCATTAAAACACCAACATACACAAGGTGCGCAGCTTACCAGTCAATCACCAAACGCTCCGTTTCTTCGCTTATCCATCGTCGGTGTAGCCGTACATCCTAAAAACATCCCGGTAACTGTCAATGGTCGTGGTTTTGACTGCATTGCGAAAAAGGAAATGCATGTGGGCGTGGGGGAAATATTGAATCCACGAGGACTGGAAAAAGGGACGGGGTAAACTGTGGAACGGGTTTGCAAATGAACTGGGACAGGAAGAAAGTGGTGGCGAGGGATAGGAAAGAGGTGAGGACAGGATGGTTGATGGTGGGGCCCGGCAGTTACGGCTATAGGTTATTAGAGTAAAAGGGTGGTGGAGTTAGAAAGAAGAGAAGGGGATATGAGGTCAGGGTACGGGATGAGAGGGTTGACATTATGGAGTCACCACCGCAGTTGGCACATGGACGCCCCAGAGCGACCCCGGCATGCCGGGTTCGACTTTTAGTTGAAACCAACTACTTCAGATTGAGAGCAGCTTAATACTTATGGAGTTGGTTCGGTTGTGCTCTACGCCTGTGAGAACAGAAAACGTCCGACTGCCCAAAACGGGCCAGGATCATGACTTTCGCACCTATAACATAATGCACAGTTAGACACCGATTTTCGTCCAAGCACAACACGACCATCACCGAATAATATATCCCCAGATTTGTCTCAAAACCTCCCAATCTCGCATAAACATTATTTTAATGTCTAGATCTAGGCCCGGAGAGTGTGACAGTTACGTCCCATAACGAGCAAAGAGCCCGAGGCTGTAAAATACTGCTAACGCATTTTCCGTGCCTTGTTACGCACTGCTCCCACCCCAAAATCCCCCCCTCTAGCTTCTCATGAAACCTCAATGTTCTTCGTACATCGCTATCTAAGAGCGCCTAATATCTATGGAGTTTGCTAGTCATGCTTAATGTGCAGGCTGGTATATTATCTATGGCTGGTATACGTAATAGCACTATTGGCGCTTCTTTCATTCCATGTATATATATGCTTCATATAGTAACACATATCTGCCCGAGGAAAACAACGTACGATGGGTTATAATCTGCCTGTGTGAAGAAGTAACCGCGACACGCCAATGTCAAATCCGTTACCCAAACACCATGAACATTATAGTACAGTATAAACACCACCCAATAAAATAAATACCTGTCACCGGCGAAGCACGTAAGTCCATGTTTGTAGACTTTATTTTTCACTGTGAACAGATGGTGACACGCCAATGGAACTTTGTCTCATATTTATTTTTGCCTGTGCTTACCCGCTTATAATCCCAATTAAGTTATAATGCCCTAATGGCAGGTAGCAGTAATAGTCTCCGTGAATTTCATAGATTACTCGCTGTGAGGAGAAATTAAAACACAAACCCACGTGCTATCACACTGAGATTGTGAAGGCCACTTGTCCTTGGCTTGAACTCAACTAAACGCACTCAACCATGAATAGCTAGGGCCGCCAAGAACACACCCTCGACGGCAGATGCCTGTTAAAGCTCACATTTCAATCCTGTGGCATCATGGGCCGTATTCATAATTGCCACTTAGGCTACGCCAATCAGAGTCGGATCCAGAAAATCTGGACATGGGGGGGCCGGTTTGAGGGTCATATCCAGATCGATATGCTGGAAAGGGGGCGCCGGTTTCGGTTTTCATTCGGTTTTCATGTTAAATAGTATAACATTTGGCCCTTTTAAAAGGGGGGCCGGGGCCGGGTCGATTTGTCGAGCGATTATCGGGTTCAAAGTTCATAAATAGTCAACCAAGGAGTCGATTTTCCTAATTAAGAAAGTGCTGAAATTATATTGAAGAGAATTTCTTAATAATGAACACCACCACAACGATCTCCCCCCCCCCTGTTGCACGTTTTCGGAGATCCCCCCCCCCTAGGTCGCACGTTTTAAGAGAGCACCCCACGGTCTCAAGTTTTTCGGAGAGCACCCCCCCTCCCCCCCAATGCAACTTCCCAGATGCGCCCCGTTACCCATTTTAATTTTGACGTTCGCGAAAAGTTTACAACGTATATCGCGCCAGTGTTACTTATTTTTGTTTTTCTCTTTTCAAAAAGGGAAACAGTTTCTGCCTTTTTTGCATTTAAAACGGTAAAGGGAAACGGACTTGCTGAGTTCGCTGGGTGTGGGGTGAAGCGAGAGGCACGGCATCATAACGGGTCCGTGGCAGACATGTGTAGGCGACAGGTGAGGACCGACAGCGGTCAGTGGTGGATTTCACGAACGCAGTTTAGCCGACTAGGCGGCTCCGTCGGCTAAATTAAAGTTTTAGTCGACTAAACTTACTTACGCCGACTTTAGGCGATTTTAGTCGACTAAGCCCGGTAGCCGGCTAAACTATGTACGTTAAATAGACCACAGGTTGCATGGTCGTGGCATATTGCATGGCATATTGCATGGCATATTGCATGGCATATTGCTATTGTACAGTGATATCACAGCCCCAGTTTTGAGAAAATTCGGATTTCGACTATAACTAAAGAAGCTTTGTAGATATTATGTCATTTACCAAGGGCCGTGGCCCAAATAGTACTGTACCAAGGGCCGTGGCCAGAATAGTACTGCTCCAAGGGCCCTGGCCCAAATAATACTATACCAAGAGCCGTGGCCAGAATAGTACTGTACGAAGGGCCGTGGCCCAAATGGTACTATAACAAGGGCCGTGGCCCGAATAGTACTGTACCAAGGGCCGTGGCCAGAATAGTACTGTACCAAGGGCCGTGGCCAGAATAGTACTGTACCAAGGGCTGTGGGTTAATAGTACTGTACCAAGGGTCGTTGCCCGAATAGTACTGTACCAAGGGCCGTAGCCCGAAGAGTATTGTACTGCGGGCTGTGGCCAGAATAGTACTGTACCAAGGGCCGTGACCAGAATAGTACTGTATCAAGGGCCGTGGCCAGAATAGTACTGTACCAAGGGCCGTGGCTAGAATAGTACTGTACCAAGGGCCGTGGCCTGAATAGTACTGTACCAAGGGCCGTGGCTAGAATAGTACTGTACCAAGGGCCGTGGCCTGAATAGTACTGTACCAAAGGCCGTGGCCCAAATAATACTGTACGAAGGGCCGTGGCCCAAATAGTGCTATACCAAGGGCCGTGGCCCGAATAGTACTGTACCAAGGGCCGTGGCTAGAATAGTACTGTACCAAGGGTCGTGGCTAGAATAGTACTGTACCAAGGGCCGTGGCTAGAATAGTACTGTACCAAGGGTCCTACAATTTCAAATCTAACATCATGTCAGACTGGTTTAATCATAAACAGAGCCAGTCTTATAAGACGCAGTCCATATTACCTGTGGTGGTGTAAACAAACACACGTCCCAAATTGTTATAAAATGATGTAGTCAAGACGCGAAATCCACCGCAATGCCACCGTTGTGGGGGGGGGGGGGGCTGCCAATTGTAGTAGTTTCACAGATCCCTTGTTGTAACAAGCGACAGCATTCTGGTGATATTGAGACCAGAAATCGAAAACACGAAAGAAATATCGTTGTAAAATTGTTTTATTAACATACGAGTTCGATATGTTGTGGTTTTGCACGGTACAACCACATAATAGTGTGGAATGGATCTGTAACGAATGTGGCATAGCGCGATCAGCATAATACCGGCAACAGGGAATGGTGTTGTCGGACTTGCAGCCGTCAGCGACTCATAATTAGTCATTCACGAATTTAAATTGAGCATCATGTATGACAGGGGAATGCTGTAACATCATTCCACTATGTACATCTATTGAGTGGCTAAAATGAACGTAAATTAAGGAACACACATGAATCCTATCAGCATATGAATCCAACAAGGCCCAAATACAGTTCAGCAAGAGTCGTACTGCAGGTCAAGGCATATATGAAGTTTCGGAATATACATTACGTCAAGCATGGAGAATAGTTAACATCAGTAGACACAGCAAGGTCGGACACTTCACATAGATAAGCACTTGACGCGGGCAATAAGCCCGGAAACCGTCCCTAAGAGCATTTGTTCCACGTTCATGCAATAACAGTGTAATAAATAACGACAATTGATTTACAAATTGACTTGCAGAAAATGGTGCAAACACTGCAAAATCAAGATACATTTCAAAATAAAATTGTCAAAACTTCGGGATATCAGAAATATATATGTGGACGTTCACAGACGGAAATATTGAATGAACATTAATTAACAGGGGACATGGAGAGGGCGTTCGTTGAGTCTTCCTCTATCGCTACACACACGCTAAGGCACTACTTCGATTGGTGATTCAGGAGTCTAACAAAAGTAAGGTGACAGCTTGCCACGGGCAACGAATGCCGTCATCAGGACATTGCTGCAAGACACCCTCATGTATAACACGAGAAGTAAGGCACTCAGATTAGTCACCCTTGGCCCGTCAACCACTTCCCGATAATGCTCCAAATAGAAATTACATATCATACAACAATAGCGTAGACTTCATGTAGGAAAATACAATAATTTTAACTGTCGTGTAAATAAAATTTCTTGGCAAGAGAATTCCAATAAAACGTGGTGATATTTGCACAGACGCTAAGCAGGCATTGAATACGCTTAGAGTGACAGGGTGGTCGCGGATTGCACGGGAGTCAATATATTTGTTCCCCTCCATTCTTTAATTTTTAAACTTGTGGACTCCACCAACAGCGCTCTCCCGAACCCGTTCTCCCTATATAACTGTACATACATGGTCGCTGCTACCCCTCACCTTGAAAGACATGGTAGTGGTGCTAATACCACCTATTTAAATATACATTTAAAAACAATAAAACTCCATATACCTGGAAGGACGTTTGAAGTAGGCTGGCCCCGCTGACTAAGGTCTCACGCAGCATGCCTCTCAGGGGGGGGGGGGGGCATTTAGTCAGTACCAATGGCCTCTCAAGGGGGGGTGGCCATGTAGTCAGTACCAATGGCCTTTAAGGGGTGGGGGGGGCATGTAGTCAGTACCAATGGCCTCTCAGGGGGGGGGGGCATGTAGTCAGTACCAATGGCCTTTAAGGGTGGGGGGGGGCATGTAGTCAGTACCAATGGCCTCTCAGGGGGGGTGGTGTAGTCAGTACCAATGGCCTTTAAGGGGGGGTGGGCATGTAGTCAGTACCAATGGCCTCTCAAGGGGGGGGGGCATGTAGTCAGTACCAATGGCCTTTAAGGGGGGGGGGGCGCATGTAGTCAGTACCAATGGCCTCTCAGGGGGGGGCATGTAGTCAGTACCAATGGCCTTTAAGGGGGGGGGGGCATGTAGTCAGTACCAATGGCTTCTCAGGGGGGGGGGGCATTTAGTCAGTACCAATGGCCTCTCAGGGGGGGAGGCATGTAGTCAGTACCAATGGCCTTTCAGGGGGGGGAGGCATGTAGTCAGTACCAATGGCCTCTCAGGGGGGGGGGCATGTAGTCAGTACCAATGGCCTTTAAGGTGGGGGGGGCATGTAGTCAGTACCAATGGCCTCTCAGAGGGGGGGGGGGGCATGTAGTCAGTACCAATGGCCTCTCGGGGGGGGGCATGTAGTCAGTACCAATGGCCTCTCAGGGGGGGGCATGTAGTCAGTACCAATGGCCTTTATGGGGGGGGGGCATGTAGTCAGTACCAATGGCCTCTCAGGGGGGGGGGGAGGCATGTAGTCAGTACCAATGGCCTCTCAGGGGGGGGGGCATGTTGTCAGTACCAATGGCCTCTCAGGGGGGGCATGTAGTGAGTACCAATGGCCTTTAAGGGGGGGGGGGGCATGAAGTCAGTACCAATGGCTTCTCAGGGGGGGGGGGTGTAGTCAGTACCAATGGCCTCTCAGGGGGGGGGGGCATGTAGTCAGTACCAATAGCCTCTCAGGGGGGCCATGTAGTGAGTACCAATGGCCTTTAAGGGGGGGGGGGCATGTAGTCAGTACCAATAGCCTCTCAGGGGGGGCATGTAGTCAGTACCAATGGCCTTTAAGGGGGGGGGGGCATGTAGTCAGTACCAATGGCCTCTCAGGGGGGGGGGGAGGCATGTAGTCAGTACCAATGGCCTCTCAGTGGGGGGGAGGCATGTAGTCAGTACCAATAGCCTCTCAGGGGGGGGGGCATGTAGTCAGTACCAATGGCCTCTCAGGGGGGGGGAGGCATGTAGTCAGTACCAATGGCCTCTCGGGGGGGGGGGCATGTAGTCAGTACCAATGGCCTCTCAGGGGGGGGGGGGGCATGTAGTCAGTACCAATGGCCTTTAAGGGGGGGGGGCATGTAGTCGGTACCAATGGCCTTTAAGTGGGGTGGGGCATGTAGTCAGTACCAATGGCCTCTCAGGGGGGGGGGGGCATGTAGTCAGTACCAATGGCCTCTCAGGGGGGGCATGTAGTCAGTACCAATGGCTTCTCAGGGGGGGCATGTAGTCAGTACCAATGGCCTTTAAGGAGGGGGGCATGAAGTCAGTACCAATGGCCTCTCAGAGGGGGGGGGGGTGTAGTCAGTACCAATGGCCTCTCAGGGGGGGGGCATGTAGTCAGTACCAATGGCCTCTCAGGGGGGGGGCATGTAGTCAGTACCAATGGCCTTTAAGGGGGGGGGCATATAGTCAGTACCAATGGCCTCTCGGGGGGGGGGCATGTAGTCAGTACCAATAGCCTCTCAGGGGGGGCATGTAGTCAGTACCAATGGCCTTTAAGGGGGGGGGCATATAGTCAGTACCAATGGCCTCTCAGGGGGGGTGGGGGGGCATGTAGTCAGTACCAATGGCCTCTCAGGACGGGAGGCATGTAGGCAGTACCAATGGCCTCTCAGTGGGGGGGGGGGCATGTAGTCAGTACCAATGGCCTTTAAGGGGGGGGGGGGGGCATGTAGTCAGTACCAATGGCCTCTCAGGGGGGGGGGGGGTGTAGTCAGTACCAATGGCCTCTCGGGGGGGGGGGGCATGTAGTCAGTACCAATGGCCTCTCTGGGGGGGGGGGGGGTGGGCATGAAGTCAGTACCAATGGCCTCTCAGGGGGGGGGGTGTAGTCAGTACCAATGGCCTCTCTGGGGGGGGCATGTAGTCAGTACCAATGGCCTCTCAGGGGGGGGGGGGCATGTAGTCAGTACCAATGGTCTCTCAGAGGGGGGATGTAGTCAGTACCAATGGCCTCTCAGGGGGGGGGGGCATGAAGTCAGTACCAATGGCCTCTCAGAGGGGGGGGCGGCATGTATTCAGTACCAATGGCCTCTCAGAGGGGGGGGGGCGGCATGTAGTCAGTACCAATGGCCTCTCAGAGGGGGGGGGGCATGTAGTCAGTACCAATGGTGCCTGTGCCACTATTATACGGGACAGGGTCCGGTTCTCGTAGGGACAGGAATTCACGTCCAGGCTCGGACAGGATGTAACCAGACTAATAGTGCTCACCTTCCCGTCCCTTCGATGTCGCAATATTAGGTCACAGCGTTGTATTATCAACGTATATATTAAATATTAAGTGAGGTAAATGAGGACGATTGAGGAACGTTTGATGGTACCTTCGAGGCTTAGCATCTGGTTGGTTGGCTTGAGCAGAGCCTTTGACCAGCGGCACGAGTCTCCGCGCGAGTCTCCGGGGGGACATTACAATTAAATACTTCTTTCACGTCGCTTATAAACAAGTGTAGTACATAGTCACAAGCGGTTCACATTAGACAAGGTTAACTGGCTCATCAATTGAGCTACAAAGCTTTTCACTAAAAAGTTACGAGCCACTTGGGGCATTCGCTGTTATAAATTAACAGTGCCATACGAGTAACCAACACGTGAGATGCTAACGAAAACAACATAAAATGAATTAGACACAACATTCAAATGAGTTAAATAGGTAAGAAGTCAACAAGATGACTACATAAAACAGGGTTTCATAATTACATATATGAGTCGTATGAATCCCTTATTCCGCAATTTTAAGCCTTGCTGTTTCACGATACAAGAAGAGTTTTCGAGCAATTTGTCTTGGCGTTGATACGCCACAGTCCTTGAACACGTTATATGGACGTGGTGGGGGCTGAGGGCCGAGGAGGGGGGCCGTCCGGAGCCGCCGATCCGGAAGGGACAGTCGCTCCTGATGGTGCTGGACTGGCAACAGTAGCGGAGGGAATGGTGTTCGTATGGTTGTCATGGAGATGCTCTGTATTATTTGCGCCGTAGGGAGGGGGACTCGGTAACTCAGTTAACGTATCCACCGCAAAACTCTGCAAACAGAAGGCAATGTGTTTGTACAATGTGAATGTCCGACCCACTGACAGGCAAGGAGAGATTAGTACACAAATTACACACGTATTATTTAAATAATTTAATTATTTTTACAACAATTGAACGGTGACACACCCTGTATACAGTTTGATTATATCAATGACAACAGAGAGGTATGGCCAGGCAGTGTTAACGCAGGGGTAGTGCACAACATTCGCATTCCACTGGACTCGATCAAACGCCTAGCCGCCTGACCTGCACGAATTACTCAAAAGGCCAGATATTTGACGTGCTGTGTAGCCAATCAAAATCGGTTAGCCGTTTGATGGGCATTGTGTCTTGTCATTCCACTGGACTCGATCAAACGCCTAGCCGCCTGACCTGCACGAATTACTCAAAAGGCCAGATATTTGACGTGCTGTGTAGCCAATCAAAATCGGTTAGCCGTTTGATGGGCATTGTGTCTTGTCATAATATTATGGTAGATGCTTACTTCGTTGTCGGTACCAAGACTGCGACTCGGGTCATATTTCATGGCATCTTCGTACGTGGGTGGCAGGTCGTTGTAGGGAATGGTGAGTATGCTGGACTGAGGCTGGGTCATGGCTGTCACTGGGACATCAGCTCGTGCACGAGCCAAGTGTCGACCGTAGTTTCTATACACGAAGGCATCTACGAAAGGGAAATGCACAAAAAACATCAATCCTTATAGTTACTGGTAGTTTTTTTCGCCACTTTGGCATATGTATATGGCTCGACGTAAATAATTATAATTATAATTCAGTCATAAATGCATGCACAGATCTGCTTTTCACAGACATCGGTACAAACATCAATTGCCCCAATCACATGGAAATAGTCTCTGAGGTATACAAAGATCCTGCTGATGCAAAACTGACACAAGGTATCTTTTCCTTTGTCTGTTTTACAGAGAGTCCGAAACAAATGACGAGCATGGAGTGCGTACTTTGGGCGACACCTCCACTGACTGAAGCGACCTCGCCCTGACCTCGCGCCATAGCCAGCCGCCTCCGCCGAGCCTTGGCGTACATCAGCACCATGCACAGTCCGCCCAACACGATAGTCACAATGATTAAAGGGATCCAGAAGTTGAGGATCCGCAGGGAGTCCTCGGCCTCGTCCGGCGCTGACGTGGTGCTCCATAGCGGCACCGACACTGTGGTCGATCTGTTTGAAGACATAGCAGCATTCGTGAGTCTATTATTGTAATAGGTCCAGGTCCAGGTGACAGGTAGGGTGAAGGGCAACGCCACTGCCTGGTGCGTCCCTAAGCCAAATCATTCCGCAACGCTTCAACCATTTCCAGAATTCAGTAGTCCTTGGTACCTGGATGAAAAACAAATAATGCAAATTATTTATGCAGTTATGTACTGGGGATCTACCTTTTGCACAATCCAGAACTACTTGATGAGTTAATCTAAGAAAATGACATATACATCCCTGTTATAATTGCTCCTATAGTTACATACAAATTATTTCTCAATAGTTAAAGAAAACAAGTTTCTTGACTAATAAGATGGGCTTATGCTGGTGGGGTTTATAAAGTCATATAATCTAGCAAAGTCCCTTTGTTATGGTTCACAGTACATCATTGTGGTTATCACAACATACAGACTGTTAGATAAGTTTGCTGTTACGTATATGTGTAGTATTTCTGGTCCCAGGCCCGAATGGACTGCGAAAGTTCTACCCGCAGAGGCGGGTTTCGAACCGGGGACCTTTCGCATCCCAAGGGAACACCTTACACGTTAGGCCAAAGAGAAATTCCCACTTGGCCCGAGGCGCTTGGTGTCTATCATCCACCGGGCCTGGGCCGAGATATCACACTCCACCCTTTCCCCAATCGCCTGCGACCTCGCAGTGACCGCCACCATGCGCCACGCCGTCAAACCGGACGCTGGCCATATCATGTGGCTCCGGGTGGTTCCGACAACCCAGGGGATCATTTCACTAAGATCTCGTAACTTTTGATCGTAAAATTTAAAAATTGGATTGCTGGCCCGAAGAGAAATC
Organism: Arenicola marina; assembly: GCA_964019135.1. Classification (NCBI taxonomy): domain Eukaryota; kingdom Metazoa; phylum Annelida; class Polychaeta; family Arenicolidae; genus Arenicola; species Arenicola marina. The sequence goes on along the minus strand of OZ025257.1, from coordinate 31,898,480 downwards.
AAATTTGTTGAATTCATCATAAATATATGGCGAACATAATTTGGAATGATATTGGGGGAAAACAAAGTGCACGAAGACAGCTGCACCCCAATAATCGCAGTATAAAGCTTATTTCAGTCGCTCGTAAAATTACGATCCGTCGTTAAATTAGCATGTAGAAGATAGGGTTACGAGCTCGTAACTCTTAGTGAAACGATCCCCAGGCTCGTCTCCATCGGCACCAAATGTAGTATTTCTGGTCCCAGGCCCGAATGGACTGCGAAAGTTCTACCCGCAGAGGCGGGTTTCGAACCGGGGACCTTTCGCATCCCAAGGGAACACCTTACACGTTAGGCCAAAGGGAAATTCCCACTTGGCCCGAGGCGCTTGGTGTCTATCATCCACCGGGCCTGGGCCGAGATATCACATATGTACTAGTACTTTGGTAGGAGTAAGTATTGTAGGGGTGGGCAGTGAATGAACCCCTGAAACTGCGGATGGAGCAGTGGGTGCAAGTTTTCAGGGCATAATTGCCTTGTGGGAGGTGATTTATGGTCACTGCCCAGAACAGCAATTGGTTTTGTTGCTATTGGCACTGGGGTAGCGCAATTCACAATGGGGCTAATTAATTGGCACAACAAACCAATAAAGCATGTAATTATACCAATAACATCAACATAATTAAACTGAGGAAGGCAATATATATATATGCCTCAACTGTTCAATTTAAAATTCCAAGAATAGCTCACCACTCCATAAGACGCCACTAAAATGTCCAATTGCAAAGTCACTTTATTGAGTTGTCTGCATAAGAGCTAGCGGACAGGTAGTCCCATATGAGACAGTTGTTGCTCTGCACAATGTTGTTTCCCAATGATGTCACATGGGGCTAGCAGACAGGTGGCATGTGGTACTTGTAGAGCTCTATAGTTCAGTTGTAATAATGAAGGATGATGCTGTATTGATAATTGCAAAAAAAAGGTCCAGCAAAAACCTCTAAACAAATTGACATCTATAGCATCTATAAATGAAAGAAAACTTTCCACATGATCGAACTTTAATTATAAGTCAGGGTGTAATAATTGTGTACTTATTTACATATGCTTCGATAAATTGATATGCGCCATGTCCCCAATTATTGTTTATAATGACTATACACACTGGAATTTATCTTTACCAGAGAATCACCCTATATACCGTAAAGTGCCTATTTGAAGCCGCGGCTTATATTAGGAAGTTGGGGGGTTCAAATTCCAGGGTTTCAGTCGGAAGTCAGGGTGCGGCTTTAAATAGGGCCTTTTGCCGATTTCAAGTGAGTGTGGCAGGACAAGCGGGGTGGGGAGGGGGGGGGGGGGGGGGGTAATACAAAAATTACCGATGTTGCTAAAATAATTTATTCCCCCCACACCTATTGTAGACCAATGATCAGAGGCCACGTTTCAGGTGGTGTTGGGGTGCGGCTTCTAATATGTATGCGGCTTCAAATAGGCAGTTTACGGTATATGTAAATTGATATTTATCAATATACTAAATGAGTATATCAATAAATGATCTATCTTTTCAAAGTGAATACAGCAGAATTTCTTATAATTTTTATAATATCAATTTTTTTTGTTAGATTGTGGATTTTGTGGATATATTAAAGCGGATGTCCAACCTAATTTAGTCACGAACTGCACCGAAAGTTTACATCTTAAAATTAACTTGGCGAGTGTTAACGCCTCGTTTCGGCCGACTGGTAAGCAGAAGAAAATTAAGGCAACCCGTCCCCAGCCATATCAAGCAGAGAGCCATTTTGCCGGGAGCAGTGACGCATTTTGTGACTATTCATATGGCGCCGCCTTACGTTATAACTCGCAGAGAGAGAGATCAGGGCAGCGATTTACAGATGAACAGCGGCAGTTCCAAGCCGCGCAGTAGCGCAAGATCTCAGGCTTTTATGGAAAAGTACTGTCCTAACAAATTGATATACGTCTTGCGACAATTGACTCCGCACCAATGCCATGATTGGAGTTACATCTGCAGCTATTTATATCAGCGATTATCACGCGCTCTCGTTTTGCTCACACAATAGGCGCAATATCCGGTTTGAATAAATTAGAGTATCGCCTCCTGATTGGTCAATCACAGACACGCCTCCAAAAAGGGCTGCCGCCTGGGTAGGCAGCGAAATCGTGCCTGGCGGTCACTTCTAAATTTTATTGTGAGCTACAGACAGAACGAAAAATTCTGTAATTTGGGAAATAGACAATTGGGTATTATATGAATCGGTAAAGCTACGTTAGAGGCCAGGCTGGCGGTTCCCTTTAAATCAACATACAGATTAATAGTGGTTTAAAATATCCTATATATTGATTTCTGTGGAGATGTATAGATCTAAGTTTTGATGATATATGCTTAGCCCTGTTTGATGGCTTTAATGTTTACAGCAGACTGATAGGCCATTCTTGTTATGGACATAGAACAATATAAAATCCAAAACAATTAAGCCATCTGATATAGGGCTAATATATGCTGTGAATCAAGGGGGAATCAAGTGCCTTTTCGAAGCCATAGTTTTTTTTAGATATATTTAACAACAGCTTTTTAAGGGCTTTTTATATAATTTTTTTTCACGATTCAAGTATTGTGGTAGGGGTGGGGTATACCTGTAGGGAGGGGAGGGTTATGGGTATGCACAGTACAGTATACCCAGTGGCGGATCTAGGGGGGGCTTAGGGGGGTTGCAACCCCCCCCCCCCCCCCTTGGGAGCCAGAACATACAACATACATGTTAACATACATGTTAAAATCCCAAGTCTTTAGAGAGCAACCCCCCCCTTGGGAACCTGAACATATACTGTTAAAGTCGGCCTTTCCGAGCACGTCCTGCCCCCAGTCTTTTTTCAGAGCGCACACTCCTCAGTCGGAAGTTTCAGAGATCAACCCCCCCCCTTGGCAAATTCCTAGATCCACCCCTGATACCTGACTTCTGAGTATAGGCCTACTGTTGATCCATCAGTTTCTTATAATTGCATAACCATATAACTTGCTATGCTACTTATTCTGTCAGTTTATATTTAAAGAAATTATTTCGCTGGCCATGACACTGCAGATAGACTGGCGGACTGCAGTGCATTAAACTAGTTAAATGTCACTTTGTCAGAAAGAGGGTGTGAGTGACGAGCTTAGTCAGCAGTGTGTCACGTTTACTTTCCTTACTGTGACAGATAGCGCGCTATAGAGTCTACCATGACGCTGAACAAAATTTGTGAGTCTTACTTGGTCGAGACACGTTCAATTTAAGAATTTAACAATTAACTGTTTATTGGCATTGAGAGTACATACTGGAATTGTAACAATGGCCCGCCTACTTATTTGTTGTCATCAGGGTTGGTCGACTTGTTTGGAGCGGTCACGAAACTCTGCGCGCACCTGTCAGGTCACAAGTTTTGATGACGTATTTCACACAGTTTTGACGGGGCCGTTTTGACGTCACACCTCACCATTGCTCACCGACCGAACTGACCGCTTCACTTGTTATTGGTGGCGTGTCGGATGTAAATATAGGTCTCGTTTATCTGTTTATGGCCCGTTTAATGACTTAGGATCAGTTAGAGGTGTTCCTGACATAACGCAGCATAAACAGTTCAACGACTTTGAACAGGTAAAATCGGTAAAATAGGACAAATGTGTATCCATTCATTCACTGATTCAGTCTAATAGACCTTTCTCAATATTCCTCATGAATAATTAATTTCTGCGCGAAAGCGAGGCTAGGAGTGTAAACATCCATGCGGCGCTCGCACGCGGTGGCACGGAACCACGGCGTCTTGTGATCGCGATCTATCCGTAGGGCCCAGATTGTCACTTACCCTTGCGGAAAATTATCTGAACGAGAATTCCAAAGCATCCGGCGAGTGACATGTATCCAAAAAGTATTCAAGTATTTCAGTGAGGGTTACATCAATCAAGTCAGAGTCAAATCCTTTCAGAGCATTACATGCGAAAAACCGGGTCTTGGGATCAAACTGTGTAAACTGTATCTGAGTTGGCGGCATCAGAATGGGGAGGGTAGTGGGAGGTACAGTTAAACGGGTAATAGCATCAGACTCTGGACTACTTCTGGCACCTGGCTGTTGTCATTAATCTTCCCGCCTTGAACCTTTACCGTAGTTTCCCTAATACAAGAGCATATGGTTTTGTACTTACATGTGCATGAACACATTTACATTGCAGTGACAGCTAGAGGTCGGTGAGATGTGCAAGGTACAAGCCAAATCGTCCCGTTCTCAAAAGCAGTCAGAAACCCCCCATAATATAGACGGTCAAAATTAAGATTTAGGGCCAAAAGGTGCTCGGGATGTGACTGTAAGGGCACAGTAAAAATGGCCATGGACAGGGAATTTGGCAATGCGATTCAACCCAATCTAGGGCCCCCAATCTACAATCCCTTACCCAACATACAAACTCTTGGGTTTACATACAAACCCACCACTTTTAAATGTTCACGTTCTACAAAATAAAGTTTTGAATTTATTATATTTAAAAGAATATTACGATAATAAAGTAGACAAATTGCCCAAAGGTTCCATTTTAAGCTATCAACATATTTTTGATGGTGTTACATTCCCGAATCGTGCATTAGACTTCATGAATAATAACTACCAAGCAGTATTATCAAAGAAAGCCTTCATAGAATTAGACATCAGCTGAAAGTCACTGCAGCAGAAAGTGACAAATTTCAAGAAATTACAATACAACGCCACAACAACCCTGTGTGAAATACCATTAGAATCGGATAACAGCTGCCAAATTACATAGAGTATAGGCACCCGGGCAAGCTTCGGAACTATTGTTACAGACAAGAAGGAAAGGCAGGTTTTTCTTGTCTTCCGCTAAGATTAAAAGTGTCTAATTGTTAGATAAATTGTTTATTGGTAACTTCAGGCACCAGGCCCATCGTACAAAAACAAAACACAAAAATAACATACAAAAAATAACAAGAGCAAATCTTGTTACTTAGAAAGAACTGGCTAAACCTTTTTTCATAAATATTGAACGCTTTTTAAATAAATTTTGCCCATGTGATTAAACATGTTCGGATGTCATAATACATTACAAAAACCTCTTAATATCATATATCATTCAATATCTTGAAGGAAAGTAATTTTGGCGGATATGATCATACAACGGGCATTTCATTAAAATATGGAACTCATCAAGAGAGGATGTATTTTCACCTTCTAAGAAATATTTACAGGAGTTAACTCCGCCCCCCCCCCCCCACCCTTCCTGCAGAATGATCTAGTTAACAGCACCCTACACCTGAATCTGACTAAAATCTGTCGTAGTCTGAAGTCCTCAAGAAGACACAAGTATGGTTTTCGTATGAGCAACGTCTTATACTCTTTATAATTCATCAGGACTCGTCAATTTACTGTTGAGTAGTGGTCAACCCGTGGTCACCATGGCTGGCCGCACCCCTTGATATGCGATAATAATGATAATGCCGTCTGATTTTTTGTAACTAAGTTAAGTCTGTAAATGTGAATCTTTATGTGAATATGTGTAGATTATAGATCTCTATAGATACACTAGCTGCAATTGGGCGTTCGACAAAGAAAGTTTGGATGGTGTTTATATTGATACATTTACGGTAGGCCGGAGCGCCTGCTTTCAGATTGTCAGCGCCGTGGCCTTTTCAAGGTCAGACCCAATATAATATTACAAGGATCGGGCAGAGGTTTTAAGACGTTCACACAACGTGTTGAACATTTTGTTTGAGTCATACCAGGACGCTATATGTTACAGTAAACACCCGAGTCCATTGCGTTTTTGACACAGATGTTCTCTCTGGATTATAACTCTTACCCTAAATAACGGACTTTCTTCCCGCCGGATAACATGTACCCACTGATTTTTTTCACTTTTCTGGCTTGGAGAGGCATGTATGTAAGTATTATCATCTTTTCCCGCAGACGAGGAACATACTGGTACTGAATAAAAGGCGTGACTTTGCCTAGAACTGGACGCGTCTGGATCTGCCATGGCGTTAAGCTGTAGCACGTGGCGCTTGTTTACATCGTTTACACTCCCAGCCTCGTTCTCGCTCTGCATGCATAATTTTTGAGAGGGGCCTATGCCAGTGCCAGTGGGAAGTCCGAAAGATCTAAAGTCAGTCATAAATGCCGTAGCGTGTCGTTTCGGCCCATATCTTCCGTAAATCTGCCGCGATCGTTTTCAAAATCCCTGACGTGAGAAAGCAACGCCGTGCAATTTTAATGATAGCAAACATACGTTTGTACTGCAATGCCAATGTTATCCCTTTTTATGACACAAACACTATTTCTCCATGCTGACACTCCATTGATGTCAAAGCTAAAATCTGTAGCTTACTATTAGTATTACTCTGCAGGGACAGACATAGCCTGAAAATCACATGTTAATGTCGTGACAGTCTGAAGGATCGACACTGTCATGACATTAACGTCTGATTTTCAGGCTAGGACAGACATTAACTTTGGATGTCGCCTGTCCTGTCGCGTCGGACATGTGGGGTTGAGATTGACCTGCCCACATGAAAATTTATCTGTCCTTATCAAATTGAGAATCAATAACGTTGATATAACTAAGCTTAATATACACTCTGCAAAATGATATTCCGAAAAGTGAACGCGTATGACTGAGGGCACAGTTTTCCAATGTCATATTGTCTGATTGTCAGGGCCAAAAAAAGAAAGCTGCAGTGCAGTTATTGTTCGCATTGATCAGGCCGGCAGGTTATTTGTTCAGTGTAACTGTTGAACATTGCTGAAAAGCAAAAGAACAGTCTAAATATTCACCTGCCCTCTCGGGTATACAACCAGTATTTTGACCTGTCCAACCCTGAAATTCAAGTGTCCCAGCCAGTCGGGCAGTTGGTTATATCTCTCCCTGCTCAGTAATACTCAGCCAGTCGGGCAGTTGGTTATGTCTCTCCCTGCTCAGTAATACTCAGCCAGTCAGGCAGTTGGTTATAATTCTCCCTGCTCATGCAGTAATACTCAGCCAGTCGGGCAGTTGGTTATATCTCTCCCTGCTCAGTAATACTCAGCCAGTTGGGCAGTTGGTTATATCTCTCCCTGCTCAGTAATACTCAGCCAGTCGGGCAGTTGGTTATGTCTCTCCCTGCTCAGTAATACTGTCTAGGCTTGAATAGCACAGCCTGAAAACAAGATGTTACTTTCTGTTGTAAGACAGTTGGGAAAGGGTCCCCATCAAAATATAACTGTAATGTGTAAATAGAAATAGTACTAAATAGGTTTACACATTGATTTGTAAGGCAATTAATGAATAGTAACCAGCTTGCCAACTCTATCCCTTGCCCCCTTCAGGGCATGCCACCTTCTCATACATTGACCACTGAACCCTCCACACCATACACCAGACAAATCCCTGTCCCTCCCATATCTTGATCGCTACCCTTGATGACTACCCATGCAGCTACTGATGGTGCCAGTTTGGCTAAAATTAGTGGCTTAAGAGCATGCCTTGTTATGTATTACATGCAATAACTGATTGCATACACTGGGGACCTAACTATATCCTTTTCATTAAAATATTATACAAATTTCTCCTGAAATAAGTTTAAAATTACATATGGAGCTCTTTCCTGCCAAAACTCAAGAGGTAAAAATACAAATAAGGATCAGTCCTTGAATCAGTGAAGATTTTCATTAGTCTAATCTACTCCATTTTTCTTTCTACATTTATATAATGACTTATTATTTTGATTTTGATTGTTTTATTTATGAAGGTTTTTTATATAAACCTTATAAGCTTATTTCCTAAGCGCAAATTGTTTAATGTATTTCAATATACATTTGTTTAGAATTGTTTATATTCTCATATCTTTAGTAAGTTGTAAAAGTCTTCAACAATCCCAATTAGATGACATTAAATCTATACACAAAAATACCACTTATATCTGCGTGATACATCCAGTTTCCCCCCAAAGTAAAAAATCATTGTGTTGGTGCAAAATTGCTGTAGGAGCAGCTTTAACGATGCCGAGTTCAATACAATCAAATGCAGGGCATTGAGCTCTACATTCAATTCTGTCAATATCTGACTGAAGAAAGCTAATCATTCAGCAGTTCTCTATTATGCGTTATGATTTTCAAAATCCTTTGGAGAAATGTCTGAGATGTATTATCCAGCTGTGTGGATGTTACCTGTATGAAATAGATATATGTTATTTATTTTAAAAGGCAAAAAACAACAGCATTGCCAAACTGAGTGACGTAAAGATAAGTGATGTTTTTGTATCGTATGTCATCAAATGTGGGCAGTGTTACCATAATTTGCATGTAACGTGAGGATTAATTTGATAATGTATATCTATATTTACTATCATAGCCTTAAGTTGTTTATTCTCTGGGTAACTTGTATCATAGTGTAATTGTGGGCCAGTTGAGAACCTATTGCCAGTGTATTTGTTCCATTTATATTTTCTCAGGAATATGCAGTCCATCTCCTGGTGCCATTGGATTGTCAACAAGCTTGCAGAACTGAAGAACCTATAAGAATATTTCCAGCATGGGTATAAACAGAAGAACTTCAATGTTGACATCTGTGATGTTAGCTACTATCTTTCTGGCTATAGGTATATTATTAAAACCATTTTTGCTTGATAAACTACATTAGATATATCTATAATCCTGCTATCTTTCACACTTGCGACAGATAGGAAGGGATGACATGTTGTCCATTTCCAAATGTCTTGTTTAAACTATACATATTGTAAACTGCTTAAGGGAATAAGACATAGGGAATTGCTTTAAGATGACACAATGTAATTGTCGGTACCAGGGTCTTTATTATTTTATATACTAACTCTAACTTCATGTACTGATGACACATTTATCAACAGGAATCTGCTTGTGTTGTAACTTATCACCTAGAACACAAATCTGTTTTTCTTGCCTACTGAACAGGTTCATATAATGATAATATATCCTTCTCTCCTAGGAGACTGCTATGAGCTATGCCAAGAAGACACGGTCAGTGCAAACATGGGAGAGAAAGGCAATATCACCCTGGACAGTGACAGTGCATGGAAGTCCTGCCGCTTGACCCTGAGTACAACATGTAAGCACTGCCGCTTCAGGCTCGACTTTGAGGACCTGCAACTGCCATTCTGTGAGAGGGATCTTTTGGCTGGTGGCAAGTGTACCCTTGGGTAAGAAAGCCGCGAGTTCTTGCTTATTTCTTAGTCGTCTACGTGACATGTCTCAGGTCTTGGGCCTGTTCCATCGTATGAAACTCTCAGTGTGATGTGTCTAAATCGTTAAGCATTACAGCTGACCGGGGAGTGAAGTGAAGTGAAAGCGCTCACATGACCGCAAGGCGTGCCACTCGAAATAAACCCACCTTGAATTTTCGCCCCCGAAGTTATGGTTAGGTAATAAGTGCTTAGTGGCTTAATGTGGCATCCGAAGACCTGGAGACTGAAGTGTTACAAGCTTGTTACCTTAGCAACTTGCTGACATGGCATGAAGCTGTTCTTGCTTGGCTGAGTGTTCGATGAACAATTGACGTCAACGAGCATAGCAAGGATATTATAACTTTGTTATGTATTAGATGTGTTTTATCATTCCTATGAATTCATCCCGTTAACGCTTATCGATTGATTATTAAACATTATTGGTTCATGGAAGATGTGTTTGGAAGTCAAGGAGCCGAATCATATGCTGAAGACATCCATACATTTTGGTATTACATAGTCGAAAATTGTATCAATTTATGTGTCTCTATTGGTACCTGTTTTAACCTTTTGCAGGTGTGACTATATCTACACGTTCGAGCCGGCGTATCACTTCACGAGCACGCGGTTTTTTGGCCAAGGCGTTCAGACACTGTCCTACACGTCTATGTCAGACCAGGTCAACGTCGTCTTCTGCCACTCTATGCACGCCCGCACCATAGCCAAAGGGTTTCGGATCGTCTATACTGTAGAAGGTAAGTGTGTCGTGCACATGTCTAACCTGTTCTAACTGTAGAGAGTGATAACATTTAAACCCATCACACTCAAAGAATAGCCTTCGTGAAGTCTCGTTCCTATTGTTATGGGTGGCAAGCTTGTGTCTAACAACGTTGCGTTATTGTCTCTAGGGATTTAGATTCCAGAAGTCCAGAAATTCCGCGTTATTGTTAGCTATTATCTGTCATGCAGACATATAACGTTACATTAAATAGCATTAATTAACAAGTGTTACGAAGAGGCGCCGTAAACGAGATCAGCTGCAAGTGATTAGTTTTATATTTACAGAGAAAGCTGAGCGGTATTCCGGATTGCCATTTACCCAGGGACACTTTAGCAGCCCTAACTACCCCAGTGGTTATGCCATGTCGAATGAAGTCTTCACGTTTGAGATTAGCAACATCTTCGAGAGAGGCTTTGTGCAACTCTGGTTTGAAGATTGGCACTTCGCCAACGAGAGTACCTTGACCGTGAGTAAGATGTACCTTGACCGTGAGTAAGACGTACCTTGACCGTGAGTAAGATGTACCTTGACTGTGAGTAAGATGTACCTTGACCGTGAGTAAGATGTACCTTGACCGTGAGTAAGATGTACCTTGACCGCGAGTTTTGCAAGATGTTATATTCCTATCACCTTTGTGACATCATTATTTCGTGCAAAGACATAATTTATATTACATAATGTTTAATGTACCTGATTATAATGTTAAAGTTAAGAATTACTAGTTGCTCAGCTATGATACCCTTTGATTGCCGTGTTGAAGAGGAACTCACTAGCGATGTAGGATGCAGCCGCTTGTTGACCCCCCACCCCCCTCACCCCTCACCCCTCTCGCCTTGCAGATCGATGACGGGGGTGCCCGCGTGGTGCTGCACGGCAACAACCCGCGTCCCTTCGTCCTCTCGCAAGGGCGCATCCTCGTGGTGACCTTTGACACTGGCGAGACCGTGGGCGACCCCTTGACCGCCCCGACCTTCCCCTTCCTCACCTATGGGGGCTTCAGGGCCGCTTACAACTTCACCAAGTTACAAGAATGGCCGCAAAAGCCGATAGAGTTCGGTTAGTTCTTTCTGTCATTTCTTTGGAGGAAGTTTCCTATATAAAGAGGCTCACAGCTGGATACAGTATTTAATAGTACTTTGGGTTCTTTCATAAGAATATATATTATATGTTACACCTGGGCAGCTGAAATGAATGCATGTTTTAGGCCGCTTTTGTGTACCCAAGGGCTACTGGTCCATATTAGTGGGCAATAAGGGGAGGACCAATATTAATGTTCGGTTAGATGATATCAGATATTAATATAAATTCCCACCGGGTGAGAGTTTGATTCGTTTAAAGCGGTGCGAAGGCATGTAATGCGTTTGGCATGTTTATGTCAGCGTGCGGCCATTACTACCAGAACGTGTGGGGAGGACAGATCGAGGTGGACACTGGCGTCTGTATGCAGGGCTCGGTCATAGACTGTGTCTGGGTCATCAACAAATACGTCTTCAGAAACTACAACGATTATATCTCGCTTCACGTGAGCGACATCGTGTTGGACTCAGGTGAGATGTCGGTGTGAAGTGCTCCTGTGCCTTGTCCCCTCAGCCGTGCCAGTGCCTTCAAACCCATCATATTCTATTGACTATATATAACACTCTAATATTACGGCACTTAAACTATGGTATTTTAGCCTGGGGTTATCAAGCAGACAGACTATGTAAACTGCAAAAAAAAGCCATACGCATTGTTACTTTGAGTGGGTTTAGCGCACATACAGAACCATTGTTTAAGCGCCTAAATCTACTAAAATTAACAGACATACATGGTTTACAAAAATTAAATTTTATCACAAATTAACTAATGAAAAATGACCTGGCTATTTTTATAAACTGTCCATGGTCTGAAATAACGACGTGCATACTCATTATACTCGCTACCGAAACTACGCTCTCACCGTTAGAGCTCAGCATGACTTTGTTACGAAATGTATTAGATATAGTCTGGTTGAAGTCGTCAATAATGAACCAAGCCAAATATTATTCAAAAGGTTCATACGCATAGTTTAGAAGGGTATTCAAAATATATTAAACACCTTATTGTTAATACATATTCTTATAACTGTAATATTCCACACTGTTATACCTGCCGCGTGCAATTGTCTTTAGTGTTTTATTGTAATTAATAACTATGACATTATATTCTGTAGCCCTCCTGCATTTGTTTTGACCGCACAACATTGTTGTGGTGGTGGGCCCGTGTTGGATCATTTATTTTCAAGTTTATATGCCGCTTAGCGATTTTTTCTTATTTAATATTTGGGTGGCTCCAACGCCAGCAACCCAGCTAGGGTTTTAGTTGGAGTTTCCCCAACCAAGTGTATACTTTTTTGCTTTTCTTCTTTTACCTGTTTTATTACTATTATTTTTTTTTTTGACTTGATGTATGCAGAATCCCCCTTTTTTTTTTTTTTTTTTTTCTTTTTTTTTTGTACACTTGGTTTGAATAAATGATATTTGACTTGACTATTGTAGTAAGGCACGAGACATGGTGAGCTATGGAAACACAATGGTTGGCGCTGACATTGCATTACGACCCATATCGCCCCTTAACTGCGAGGGCCTTGTATGGCATTGCTAATTAAAGCCCATCGCTCTTTTAGAATAACTGAAACTCCTCGGGAATGATATTTGCTAACATAGTGGGCATATTGTGGACGCTTAAAATGAAGCATGGCACAGAAGCGTCCAGTGCCTGAACGTAGATCTTTACCTCAATGTTCATAACATCGCGTCAAGTCATTCCGCCTCGCAGACGATCGTCGTTTCTCAGTTCCCATGTTTGTCGATCACTTATTCTGTATGAAGACAGACGTATGAATGTTTGTTTACAAACCGTGTCTCAGGTGAGACGTTGGAGATACGGTCTGGCAACAACTCGATGGGTCCCCTAGTGTCCGTGACTCCCTTCCCACTGGAGTATGACGACACAGACGCCTTCCACATCCACCTCCGCGCCAAGTGCAAGGCCGAACGCAAGTTCCGGGCAGTCTTCGCCAGCTACGGAATAGCCCGCGAGGTCATCACGGCAACCGGAGTACATTGTAAGCAAGTGTGTGGGTGACCGGAATACAAGTGTAGGAGTCACTTATTCAATATTAATGTAGATGTGACTTATTCAATATTAATGTAGGTGTGACTTATTCAATATTAATGTAGGTGTGACTTATTTAATATTAATGTAGGTATGACTTATTCAATATTAATGTAGGTGTGACTTATTTAATATTAATGTAGGTGTCAATATTCAATATTAATGTAGGTGTGACTTATTTAATATTAATATAGGTGTGACTTATTCAATATTAATGTAGGTGTCAGTTATTCAATATTAATGTTGGTGTGACTTATTCAATATTAATGTAGGTGTGACTTATTCGATATTAATTTAGGTGTGACTTATTCAATATTAATGTAGGTGTGACTTATTCAATATTAATGTAGGTGTGACTTATTCAATATGAATGTAAGTGTCAATTATTCGATATTAATTTAGGTGTGACTTATTCAATATTAATGTAGGTGGGACTTATTTAATATTAATGTAGGTGGGACTTATTCAATATTCATGTAGGTGTGACTTATTCAATATTAATGTAGGTGTGACTTATTCAATATGAATGTAAGTGTCAATTATTCGATATTAATTTAGGTGTGACTTATTCAATATTAATGTAGGTGGGACTTATTCAATATTAATGTAGGTGTGACTTATTCAATATTAATTTAGGTGTGACTTATTCAATATTAATGTAGGTGTGACTTATTTAATATTAATGTAGGTATGACTTATTCAATATTAATGTAGGTGTGACTTATTCAATATTAATGTAGGTGTGACTTATTCAATATTAATGTAGGTGACAATTATTGAATATTTATGTAGGTGTCAATTATTGAATATTAATGTAGGTGTCAATTATTTAATATTGATGTAGGTATCAGTAATTCACGTGGGATGTTGGTGTAGTTCTAAGGATGTGACGTCTCCCTTTCAGTCGCTTGTCCTTACTCACATCAAATGATTTGCCAGAACAACCACTGCGTGTCCGACTCGTTTCGTTGCGACAACCTCAACCACTGCGGCGATATGAGTGACGAGCTGGGGTGCAACGCCAGTAAGTGTTGATATGAGTGACGGGCGGGGCCGTACCGCCAGTGAGTGTTGATATGAGTGACAAGTGGGGCCGTACCGCCAGTAAGTGTTGATATGAGTGACGAGTGGGGCCGTACCGCCAGTAAGTGTTGATATGAGTGACGGGCGGGGCCGTACCGCCAGTAAGTGTTGATATGAGTGACGGGCGGGGCCGTACCGCCAGTAAGTGTTGATATGAGTGACGGGCGGGGCCGTACCGCCAGTAAGTGTTGATATGAGTGACGGGCGGGGCCGTACCGCCAGTAAGTGTTGATATGAGTGACGGGCGGGGCCGTACCGCCAGTGAGTGTTGATATGAGTGACAAGTGGGGCCGTACCGCCAGTAAGTGTTGATATGAGTGACGAGTGGGGCCGTACCGCCAGTAAGTGTTGATATGAGTGACGGGCGGGGCCGTACCGCCAGTAAGTGTTGATATGAGTGACGGGCGGGGCCGTACCGCCAGTAACTGTTGATATGAGTGACGGGCGGGGCCGTACCGCCAGTAAGTGTTGATATGAGTGACGAGCTGGGGTGCAACGCCAGTAAGTGTTGATATGAGTGACGGGCGGGGCCGTACCGCCAGTAAGTGTTGATATGAGTGACGGGCGGGGCCGTACCGCTAGTAAGTGTTGATATGAGTGACGGGCGGGGCCGTACCGCCAGTGAGTGTTGATATGAGTGACGAGTGGGGCCGTACCGACAGTAAGTGTTGGTATGAGTGACGGGCGGGGCCGTACCGCCAGTAAGTGTTGATATGAGTGACGGGCGGGGCCGTACCGCCAGTGAGTGTTGATATGAGTGACGAGCTGGGGTGCAACGCCAGTAAGTGTTGATATGAGTGACGGGCGGGGCCGTACCGCCAGTAAGTGTTGATATGAGTGACGGGCGGGGCCGTACCGCTAGTAAGTGTTGATATGAGTGACGGGCGGGGCCGTACGGCTAGTAAGTGTTGATATGAGTGACGGGCGGGGCCGTACCGCCAGTGAGTGTTGATATGAGTGACGAGCGGGGCCGTACCGACAGTAAGTGTTGGTATGAGTGACGAGTGGGGCCGTACCGCCAGTAAGTGTTGGTATGAGTGACGGGCGGGGCCGTACGGCTAGTAAGTGTTGATATGAGTGACGGGCGGGGCCGTACTGCCAGTAAGTGTTGATATGAGTGACGGGCGGGGCCGTACCGCCAATAAGTGTTGATATGAGTGACGAGCGGGGCCGTACCGCCAGTAAGTGTTGATATGAGTGACGGGCGGGGCCGTACCGCCAGTGAGTGTTGATATGAGTGACGGGCGGGGCCGTACCGCCAGTAAGTGTTGATGTGAGTGACGGGCGGGGCCGTATCGCCAGTAAGTGTTGATATGAGTGACGGGCGGGGCCGTACCGCCAGTGAGTGTTGATATGAGTGACGGGCGGGGCCGTACCGCCAGTAAGTGTTGATGTGAGTGACGGGCGGGGCCGTACCGCCAGTAAGTGTTGATATGAGTGACGGGCGGGTTCGTACCGTTAGTGAGCGTTGATATGAGTGACGGGCGGGGCCGTACCGCCAGTAAGTGTTGATATGAGTGACGGGCGGGGCCGTACCGCCAGTAAGTGTTGATATGAGTGACGGGCGGGGTCGTACCGTTAGTGAGTGTTGATATGAGTCCGTAACGCCCCGATCTTTATATCGCCTGTGGTGTAGCCACTGTGTCCACCGGGCGTCTCAGTGTAATCACTTCCCCTTCATACCGCCAGTGATCCAACTGTGTTCACTGTGATGTCATGGCCTTGTTTGCAGACACGCCGTCCCCGTGCAGCGAGCACTACGTGTGTGGGTACGGCCAGGGTCGGTATTGCAGCTACCAGCACTGTGACGGCACTCGGGACTGCCCGGACGGCTTGGACGAGAGAAACTGCCCCACATTCCGTGAGCATCTCCACCGCTCCCTAACACACACCCTATAGTTCGCTGACAGAGGCAGTTTAGTTAGTCTAGGCTAAAGACTTTAATCTGTGCCATAGTTACTACTTATGACGAATTCCTAAGTTGGCTGATTTACGCGAGTAAACGCTAGTGCGACACGGTTTGTCAGACTGAGTCGTTCATCCACGACTCCTATAGCGTGCACGGTCCTGGCTTGTACACTTCACTGTGCCAGGAGTTCCGTTTTTACAGTTACGCACACGGCAGTGTTTCCCCTTACAAACTTTTAACATGGCTTTGACTGGAATAATGAATAGGGCATGTTTTCAAGGAACTCTTTTTACTTGTGTATAAAATCGTGTGGAAGGTGTGACGTTCTTGTATCCTGTCATAAATATGTGTACATCGCTGCCGTTTTGTAACTTCTAACGTATCAGTTTCGTACAAGGTTAACATGGACACAGTCACACATTATGTGTGTGTCCAGGATGTTTTTGCTCAAATGTTTTGAACGTCACAATGTATGCGGAAAATTGTTTAATGATTGTTGTGTGTTGTGTGTCCCGTGAGCCCGCCGCCTGGGTACCCGGATCACTATGTTGTGTGTCCCTTTGAGCAGCGTCCCCCGTGAGCCCGCCGCCTGGGTACCCGGATCACTATGTTGTGTGTCCATTTGAGCAGCGTCCCCCGTGAGCCCGCTCCCTGGTTACCCGGATCACTATGTTGTGTGTCCCTTTGAGCAGCGTCCCCCGTGAGCCCGCCGCCTGGGTACCCGGATCACTATGTTGTGTGTCCCTTTGAGCAGCGTCCCCCGTGAGCCCGCCCCCTGGTTACCCGGATCACTATATTGTGTGTCCCTTTGAGCAGCGTCCCCCGTGAGCCCGCCCCCCTGGTTACCCGGATCACTATGTTGTGTGTCCCTTTGAGCAGCGTCCCCCGTGAGTCCGCCCCCTGGTTACCCGGACCACTACTACTGGGGAGTGATCACCCCCATCGTCCTGATCTGCGTCATCCTCGGCATCATAGCCTGCATCGTCATCAGCTACTACATGCGGCGCAAGCGGCTCATCCGGCGGCGACGGGCCGACCGCCAGCGCCACCTAGCGGCCAACTCGAGAGTCTCCACTGTCGATGGCAACTTCGGTAAGGCGTCCTGAGCGTGTTTCATACTGACCTCAGCCTCGGATATCGCTATTACCATTGCGTCTCGTCAATCTCGCGACGGCAGAGGTCGCTCATTTGTCGCAGAAGTTGGCTTCTTATTCTATGTAAATGATACCAAATAGTAACATAATGCCGCTAAACACGTGTCTTAGAAAATCAAATCTTTTAAATGATTCTATTGTAATAGGATTGCCATCCACATGAGTTGTATAATTATGCAGTGGAAGAGCACGCTTAGTACTTGTGGCAGACACGATAAAGCTAATTGATTATTGTTAAGTGGTATGTTCAAACTCACTTGCCAATCAGGCTTGGACATGACATCAGGAATCTGAGAATCGCTAGAATTAGTAATGAAGTTGCCAAGTTTATCAAATACATGTATATAAAATATCTGTTTTGTAACCTTAATCAGCAAAGATAATTAATATAACTCCAAATAAATCATAAGATAATTATTTTAGATAAGGTAAGTATTATTTTGTACTAGACTACCTAAATTAGCTGAGCGTGTCTCATTTAGGGTGATAATGTTACCATTGACTAAAGGTAAGTATCGATATGTATCGATTGATTAAAGGTAAGTATCGATATGTATCGATTGAGTAAAGGTAAGTATCGATATGTATCGATTGAGTAAAGGTAAGTGTCACTGCTGTTCTCTTTCGATAAACGCTCAGGCATTATTAAAAATGGTTGGTAGTTGGCATCCCTCCGCCTGCCTAACGCGAAGAATCTGCCTATTATTATGTATTCCCAGTAACTCTGTGATATTTGCGCCTGTGGCTGAAGAGGCCAATGTTAAGCAGGCAGAGCGTGCGACAAACGTCCCATCGATGTTCTGGCCTTTTACTTCCCACTAGTGCTAGGGCTTCCGGTCTGATGTTTCATGTTACCTGGCGTCTGAGCCAATCTGTTTGAGCATTACCTTCTCGGACAGAAAGTTCCCACCCTAACTTTTGGGTCGCCATGACCGCGCAGGAATCCGATCGATGTCGAACACAGTGAGGTCGTGTTTGCTTGAGCTTTTGAGCTTCGCTGCTTGCCGGCCACCAATTCGCTAAAGAGCGGCCCACTTCCTGTTTTCACAAGATAATCATACACTAATAGGAAGAAGGAAAATACCGATTGTCCTTTCTTGCCCACTATAGGTCGTCCAAGGTACACTGCCATACCGCAAGGTGCGTAGGACACATACCCTGTACATTACCATTGTTGTACGAATGGTTAGCCTTGAGTGTCGCCACGCTCACATGGTTAGCCTTGAGTGTCGCCACGCTCACATGGTTAGCCTTGAGTCTGGCCACGCTCACATGGTTAGCCTTGAGTGTCGCCACGCTCACATGGTTAGCCTTGAGTGTCGCCACGCTCACATGGTTAGCCTTGAGTGTCGCCACGCTCACATGGTTAGCCTTGAGTGTCGCCACGCTCACATGGTTAGCCTTGAGTCTGGCCACGCTCACATGGTTAGCCTTGAGTGTCGCCACGCTCACATGGTTAGCCTTGAGTGTCACCACGCTCACATGGTTAGCCTTGAGTGTCGCCACGCTCACATGGTTAGCCTTGAGTGTCGCCACGTTCACATGGTTAGCCTTGAGTGTCGCCACGCTCACATGGTTAGCCTTGAGTGTCGCCACGCTCACATGGTTAGCCTTGAGTGTCGCCACGCTCACATGGTTAGCCTTGAGTGTCGCCACGCTCATATGGTTAGCCTTGAGTGTGGCCACGCTCACATGGTTAGCATTGAGTGTCGCCACGCTCACATGGTTAGCCTTGAGTGTCGCCACGCTGACATGGTTAGCCTTGAGTGTCGCTACGCTGACATGGTTAGCCTTGAGTGTCGCCACGCTCACATGGTTAGCCTTGAGTGTCGCCACGCTCACATGGTTAGCCTTGAGTGTCGCCACGCTCACATATTTAGCCTTGAGTGTCGCCACGCTCACATGGTTAGCCTTGAGTGTCGCCACGCTCACATGGTTAGCCTTGAGTCTGGCCACGCTCACATGGTTAGCCTTGAGTGTCGCCACGCTCACATGGTTAGCCTTGAGTGTCGCCACGCTCACATGGTTAGCCTTGAGTGTCGCCACGCTCACATGGTTAGCCTTGAGTCTGGCCACGCTCACATGGTTAGCCTTGAGTCTGGCCACGCTCACATGGTTAGCCTTGAGTGTCGCCACGCTCACATGGTTAGCCTTGAGTCTGGCCACGCTCACATGGTTAGCCTTGAGTGTCGCCACGCTCACATGGTTAGCCTTGAGTGTCGCCACGCTCACATGGTTAGCCTTGAGTCTGGCCACGCTCACATGGTTTGCCTTGAGTCTGGCCACGCTCACATGGTTAGCCTTGAGTCTGGCCACGCTCACATGGTTAGCCTTGAGTGTCGCCACGCTCACATGGTTAGCCTTGAGTCTGGCCACGCTCACATGGTTAGCCTTGAGTGTCGCCACGCTCACATGGTTAGCCTTGAGTGTCGCCACGCTCACATGGTTAGCCTTGAGTGTGGCCACGCTCACATGGTTAGCCTTGAGTCTGGCCACGCTCACATGGTTAGCCTTGAGTGTCGCCACGCTCACATGGTTAGCCTTGAGTGTCGCCACGCTCACATGGTTAGCCTTAAGTGTCGCCACGCTCACATGGTTAGCCTTGAGTGTCGCCACGCTCACATGGTTAGCCTTGAGTGTCGCCACGCTCACATGGTTAGCCTTGAGTGTCGCCACGCTCATATGGTTAGCCTTGAGTCTGGCCACGCTCACATGGTTAGCCTTGAGTGTGGCCACGCTCACATGGTTAGCCTTGAGTGTGGCCACGCTCACATGGTTAGCCTTGAGTGTCGCCACGCTCACATGGTTAGCCTTGAGTGTCGCCACGCTCACATGGTTAGCCTTGAGTGTCGCCACGCTCACATGGTTAGCCTTGAGTGTCGCCACGCTCATATGGTTAGCCTTGAGTCTGGCCACGCTCACATGGTTAGCCTTGAGTGTGGCCACGCTCACATGGTTAGCCTTGAGTGTGGCCACGCTCACATGGTTAGCCTTGAGTGTGGCCACGCTCACATGGTTAGCCTTGAGTGTCGCCACGCTCACATGGTTAGCCTTGAGTGTTGCCACGCTCACATGGTTAGCCTTGAGTCTGGCCACGCTCACATGGTTAGCCTTGAGTGTCGCCACGCTCACATGGTTAGCCTTGAGTGTGGCCACGCTGACATGGTTAGCCTTGAGTGTCGCCACGCTCACATGGTTAGCCTTGAGTGTGGCCACGCTCACATGGTTAGCCTTGAGTCTGGCCACGCTCACATGGTTAGCCTTGAGTGTCGCCACGCTCACATGGTTAGCCTTGAGTGTCGCCATGCTCACATGGTCAGCCTTGAGTCTGGCCACGCTCACATGGTTAGCCTTGAGTCTGGCCACGCTCACATGGTTAGCCTTGAGTGTGGCCACGCTCACATGGTTAACCTTGAGTGTGGCCACGCTCACATGGTTAGCCTTGAGTGTGGCCACGCTCACATGGTCAGCCTTGAGTCTGGCCACGCTCACATGGTTAGCCTTGAGTGTGGCCACGCTCACATGGTTAGCCTTGAGTGTCGCCACGCTCACATGGTTAGCCTTGAGTGTCGCCACGCGCACATGGTTAGCCTTGAGTCTGGCCACGCTCACATGGTTAGCCTTGAGTCTGGCCACGCTCACATGGTTAGCCTTGAGTGTGGCCACGCTGACATGGTTAGCCTTGAGTGTCGCCACGCTCACATGGTTAGCCTTGAGTGTCGCCACGCTCGCATGGTTAGCCTTGAGTGTCGCCACGCTCACATGGTTAGCCTTGAGTCTGGCCACGCTCACATGGTTAGCCTTGAGTGTCGCCACGCTCACATGGTTAGCCTTGAGTCTGGCCACGCTCACATGGTTAGCCTTGAGTCTGGCCACGCTCACATGGTTAGCCTTGAGTCTGGCCACGCTCACATGGTTAGCCTTGAGTGTGGCCACGCTCACATGGTTAGCCTTGAGTGTCGCCACGCTCACATGGTTAGCCTTGAGTCTGGCCACGCTCACATGGTTAGCCTTGAGTGTCGCCACGCTCACATGGTTAGCCTTGAGTGTCGCCACGCTCACATGGTTAGCCTTGAGTGTCGCCACGCTCACATGGTTAGCCTTGAGTGTCGCCACGCTCACATGGTTAGCCTTGAGTCTGGCCACGCTCACATGGTTAGCCTTGAGTGTCGCCACGCTCACATGGTTAGCCTTGAGTGTGGCCACGCTCACATGGTTAGCCTTGAGTGTCGCCACGCTCACATGGTTAGCCTTGAGTCTGGCCACGCTCACATGGTTAGCCTTGAGTGTGGCCACGCTCACATGGTTAGCCTTGAGTGTCGCCACGCTCACATGGTTAGCCTTGAGTGTCGCCACGCTCACATGGTTAGCCTTGAGTGTCGCCACGCTCACATGGTTAGCCTTGAGTGTCGCCACGCTCACATGGTTAGCCTTGAGTGTCGCCACGCTCACATGGTTAGCCTTGAGTCTGGCCACGCTCACATGGTTAGCCTTGAGTGTCGCCACGCTCACATGGTTAGCCTTGAGTCTGGCCACGCTCACATGGTTAGCTTTGAGTCTGGCCACGCTCACATGGTTAGCCTTGAGTCTGGCCACGCTCACATGGTTAGCCTTGAGTGTCGCCACGCTCACATGGTTAGCCTTGAGTGTCGCCACGCTCACATGGTTAGCCTTGAGTCTGGCCACGCTCACATGGTTAGCCTTGACTCTGGCCACGCTCACATGGTTAGCCTTGAGTGTGGCCACGCTCACATGGTTAGCCTTGAGTGTGGCCACGCTCACATGGTTAGCCTTGAGTGTTGCCACGCTCACATGGTCAGCCTGCCAAAGGTGGTGGGTGCCTTACCAATTGAAATATTTACTTGATATTCCAGAGAGAGAATTTCCGAGACAGTAATGACCAACAGTTGCTTGCCGTCACTAAAGACTTTATTATTTGGGGTTATTGTAAGGGTAATCGGCGTCATTGCCGCTTGGCCCATTGTCTTGCGCTTTAGGATACCCTGTTTACAAGTAGTTACAATCTCTTTAAGACCACTGTGGCACACGTTGTTGCCGTAGTGCTGTGGAGGGATGTCCCATTCCACCCAGTCTGCTGGTCCAGGTTAATAGCGGACTCCCCATGAAGGGACTGTATTAGGGGGACTGACGTTAGTGTACTGACTGTGAGGACCGGTGTGGTCTTCAGTCCGGCCGACATGGCCCTCGGAAGCATCTTGGATAATGATTGTAAGGTACCTTGTTTTGTACAGACTTTCTTCTCAGCCTCCGCTCGCAACAGTGACATGTTTGTCGGCCGTTCTCCTGTTGGTGTCAGCTGATTGGATTCCACTGGAGGATAAGCAGCCAGCCAAGCGGCTGTATTTTGTGCCAATGACCTGACCTTGGGTATCTCGGTGACACATTGAGCCCACAAATGCACTGTGAAAATGCACTGCGAAATACAAAGTTGTTCATTTTTGTGTTGATTCTTCCAACGCCAAAGTACCTTACGTAACTGATCGGTCATTGTTAACACGCGCATTTAAAGCTCCAAGAAGGTATACTGGATCTTGCGCCTGGCTTGAAATATGACATTTCTTGTAGGTTTTCCAACTGTACTTTTATTTTACCCGATGCACGGTACGGTAACGTATTCAAATTGGATGTTGCAGAATTCCCGGCATTGGCTGTCCCACCCTACGACCTCCCTCCCCCGTCTTACGAGGACACCATGCGTCTGGGGGTGACGGGTCACGGGGCGCTCAATGTGGTAAGCGGCGCCACGTGGTATCTTGTTATTAACAACAAAACAACATGGCCGCTAAACCAGGTGTTTCAAAACAAAATTATTCAAGATAAATAATATGGCAACTTCGCACCTGTTGTCTTGTAAGGGCTGGACTACCATAATTAATCTACGACTTGTTAATTACAAATCAGGAGTCCATGTGTATTTAATAATGAGACTGAACTGTTGCTCCCCTCGTGACTAGTTACAAGGCTAGTTGCACTTCTGCAATATTGTCGCAACGAGTGAGGAATGTTGAATTATATTTTCAAATACTTGAAATGTTCGTCGTTAGTTCTGCTGAATGACGAATTTGATGCATAAGTGGTTGTATGTATGTGACTGTGTGATGTTTGTGTTGTTCAATGTAAATCACGCTTAGCGACTGACTACAACGTGGGGCTTGTTCGTCCGCAGGGTTTCCGTTCAGACTCGATGGATCTCCTGGCCCAACCGCCGGCCTACTCTCCCAAGGTTGGCCAGCCCCTCCCCGTCCAATACGTCGTGAGCTCGGACAGGGACCGGCCGGGGGGGTCGGGTGCCCCCGCGACTCCATGGCCGCAAGGGGCGCCCCCTGGTGGCACCGTGGCCGGCGAGGCGGATCCCCCGCCCTCCTTTCCCAGGGACCCTCTGTTCGTGAGCGGAGGGTCCTCTCTGGCCGGGATGATTAACCCCGCCACGGTGCTCCAGGTTCTCAACCCTGCCGCCTCGCAGGGCTGGCAGGGGCCACCCGGCAATGGCAGCCATGGCAACGGCGGGGACGGCGGCGGCGGCGGGCGTGTTGGTGGCGGCCCCGAGGGTGATACTTCCGGAAGGGACACCGATGGTCGCCTGGCGGCCTGTCCGTCCCCCCACCATGGATCCCACTCCAGCAGTCCCGACAGCCCGAAGTCCGGATCCGACCAACTGAAGCATCCGTACATGGCGGCCGTGGAGGCCGGACTGTTGACCTTGGAGGACCTCCCGGCCTCTGTCGCCGCGTATCTGGAGCCTGCCACTCCCCAGCCTGCCACGCCCCTGCCTGCCACCCCCCTGCCTGGATCCGGCAACCCATCCCCCAACGTTAAAGACCTGCTCAGCAAGGCATCGCTGTTGGACAGTGAACCGGATATGATGTCATGGGACAGCAGTTTTAACCTTGGGGATGAGTCACGTGACGTGGACAGTGGGTCGGAGGGCATCCACCTGCCGTCGGCTGGCTCTGTCTACGTGTAGAGGGTTCAGACGTCTCGGAGTCTTACAAGGAAGCTACATATCGTGCGCGTGCTGCCACCTCGCTGCAAGAAATCCGCCTGAGCCCGGTTTGTTTTACAGTTGAGCTTTTTAGCTGTATTACGGCTCGTAGTGCATCGTGGTTCCCCGCCACCCCCACCCCATGCCCACACCCAACCCCTCCCAACTTGTTGATTAACTGGTTGGCCATCGTGCCCCATGATTACCTTGAAGAAAGCTGCCGGCGTGGATTGAACAAATCGGTCACAATTGCACATGAAGATTTGTTTATTTTGTCGTAGGTTGGTATCATCCTATCACACTCCTTTCGAACTGCCCCCCACTCTCACTCGCTTCCTTTCATCCCATCAGATGGTAACTCTTCTTGTATGAACACGTTGCCATGCCGACCAATAGAGGACCCTCTGTAGTAGTCTGTTTCATATACCGCTGTTAGGTCGCGAGGAGCCAGCGCACAGCCATTGGTACCCCTGTTGAAGGGTCATGTTCCTTACTTCGCCCTGCGTTCCAGTGGCCGGCGGCATGGCGTGTAGACCACGTGGTCTGGCTGGTCGACTTGTGTCGCCATTTGCCGTTGAGAAGTGATGAACTATGTTTATATATACAACGTGCCACTCTTACTATAACATATCCTAATCCTGTTTAAGAATGTTTCAAAACTGGTATAGTTTGCTGGAGGCTTCAGCAAACACATTCTTCGCGCTTTCGTTGAATACTCCTTTATGATGTACATACAAACTAATACTCGAATAACAAGGCAGTTTTTGTCGATTTGTCGATCATTTAAAGTTTCCAGTGTATCTTCTCTCACATTGTTGGAATTGGATATTAAGTACGGTCCAATTCCATGGAGATATTGAATTTAATATTAAGTATGGTCCAATTCCATGGAGATATTGAATTTAATATTAAGTATGGTCCAATTCCATTGAGATATTGAATTTAATATTAAGTATGGTCCAATTCCATGGAGATATTGAATTTAATATGAAGTATGGTCCAATTCCATGGAGATATTGAATTTAATATGAAGTATAACCCAATTCCAGGGAGATATTCACCAGTGCATTCCCATTTTTTACATTGCATATTTGTTTATCCGAGATGTTGTGATTATATCCCGTATGTTATCTTTATTCTATAGCCAGACGTGGGAGGCTTTCTCACAGGACAGATGTTTTTATTTTATGTTTTGGTATATTGATATTTATCCACAAAGCTGACACATATTACCGTATACTGTGCTCGTATACTCAATTGGCTTTTTTTCTAACCGGTGTTCAAAAGTGTTCGATATTTACTTACTCCTTACCAACCACGTGTGCGCTGTGCTGAGTCATTCGCTACCGTTGTAGTATGCCACCAGACGCTGTGTTGAGTCCCTCACTACCCGTGTAGTATGCCACCAGACGCTGTGCTGAGTCATTCGCTACCCTTGTAGTATGCCACCAGACGCTGTGCTGAGTCCCTCACTACCCGTGTAGTATGGCACCAGACGCTGTGCTGAGTCATTCGCTACCCTTGTAGTATGCCACCAGACGCTGTGCTGAGTCATTCGCTACCCTTGTAGTATGCCACCAGACGCTGGGCTGAGTCACTCACTACCCTTGTAGTATGCCAGCAGACGCTGTGCTGACTCACTCACTACCCTTGTAGTATGCCACCAGACGCTGTGCTGAGTCATTCGCTACCCTTGTAGCATGCCACCAGACGCTGTGCTGAGTCACTCACTACCCGTGTAGTATGTCACCAGACGCTGGGCTGAGTCACTCACTACCCTTGTAGTATGCCACCAGACGCTGTGCTGACTCACTCACTACCCTTGTAGTATGCCACCAGACGCTGGGCTGAGTCACTCACTACCGTTGTAGTATGCCACCAGACGCTGGGCTGAGTCACTCACTACCCTTGTAGTATGCCACCAGACGCTGGGCTGAGTCACTCACTACCCGTGTAGTATGCCACCAGACGCTGGGCTGAGTCACTCACTACCCTTGTAGTATGCCACCAGACGCTGTGCTGACTCACTCACTACCCTTGTAGTATGCCACCAGACGCTGGGCTGAGTCACTCACTACCCTTGTAGTATGCCACCAGACGCTGGGCTGAGTCACTCACTACCCGTGTAGTATGCCACCAGACGCTAGGCTGAGTCACTCACTACCGTTGTAGTATGCCACCAGACGCTGGGCTGAGTCACTCACTACCCTTGTAGTATGCCACCAGACGCTGGGCTGAGTCACTCACTACCCTTGTAGTAGGCCACCAGACGCTGGGCTGAGTCACTCACTACCCTTGTAGTATGCCACCAGACGCTGTGCTGACTCACTCACTACCCTTGTAGTATGCCACCAGACGCTGGGCTGAGTCACTCACTACCCTTGTAGTATGCCACCAGACGCTGGGCTGAGTCACTCACTACCCGTGTAGTATGCCACCAGACGCTGGGCTGAGTCACTTACTACCGTTGTAGTATGCCACCAGACGCTGGGCTGAGTCACTCACTACCCTTGTAGTATGCCACCAGACGCTGGGCTGAGTCACTCACTACCCTTGTAGTAGGCCAGCAGACGCTGGGCTGAGTCACTCACTACCCTTGTAGTATGCCACCAGACGCTGGGCTGAGTCACTCACTACCCTTGTAGTATGCCACCAGACGCTGGGCTGAGTCACTCACTACCCTTGTATTATGCCACGAGACGCTGGGCTGAGTCACTATCCAGTCGTATATGGTACAGCATATTCACTGTCATATTCTATATCTGACTTTGCCACTAGCTTGCCGAGTCGGTAAAGTCTGTCATATTTGTTTGCTCAAGTGGCAAGTTCTTTATCATGTCTACAATTTAACGCCCTTTTGTTATATCTTTTTGCTTTTTTATGTCCATGCAACATTCCGCGAACTCGTTGTTTTTATTTCTGTTCCAGAAAATAATGAGTAAATTATACCTGATAAACCTGTCGCTACTTATGATATTTAAGATCAAATCCAATTGTATTACAGTAGATTTACATTTTTTTAAATGACTACAGCATAGTTTGAAGAAGGCCGGTTGAGAGGCTTGTTAAGAATCATGTTTTGTTTTTTTTTCATCAGAATCTGCGTCTGCATTGTTCCGCATATCTTTCATATTTGTTTAGTGCCATTGTTTTACCTATTGATGGTGTGTACAATAATGCGTAAAATCGATATCGACATATGTTTGGGTACGGTATCAACATCTGTATGTTACGTATCAACATCTGTATGTTACGTATCGACATCTGTGGGTGCGGTATCGAAATCTGCATGTTAGGTATCGAAATCTGCATGTTAGGTATCGATATCTGTATGTTAGGTATCGACATATGCGGTTACGCAATCGACATCTGTGGATAAGGTATCGACATCTGTGGGTACGCTATCGACATCTGTGGGTACGCTATCGACATGTGTGGATAAGGTATCGACATCTGTGGGTACGCTATCGACATCTGTGGGTACGCTATCGACATCTTTGGGTACGCTATCGACATGTGTGGATAAGCTATCGACATCTGTGGGTACGCTATCGACATGTGTGGATAAGGTATCGACATCTGTGGGTACGCTATCGACATCTGTGGGTACGCTATCGACATATGTGAATAAGCTATCGACATCTGTGGGTACGCTATCGACATGTGTGGATAAGGTATCGATATCTGTGGGTACGCTATCGACATCTGTGGGTACGCTATCGACATCTGTGCGTACACTATCGACATGTGTGGATAAAGTATCGACATCTGTGGGTACGCTATCGACATCTGTGGGTACGCTATCGACATGTGTGGATAAGGTATCGACATCTGTGGGTACGCTATCGACATCTGTGGGTACGCTATCGACATCTGTGGGTACGCTATCGACACCTGTGGATAAGGTATCGACATATGTGGGTACGCTATCGACACCTGTGGATAAGGTATCGACATATGTGGGTACGCTATCGACACCTGTGGATAAGGTATCGACATATGTGGGTACACTATCGACATCTGTGGATAAGGTATCGACATATGTGGGTACGCTATCGACATCTGTGGATAAGGTATCGATATCTGTGGGTACGCTATCGACATCTGTGGGTACGCTATCGACACCTGTACGTACGGTGACTACAACCGAGGGTAGCACACTATCGAGATTGGTACCTGGGAATATAATTTATACTATTTGTGATACTTGTATCCGCTTTGTACATTGACAAAACAGTCATCGCTTAAATATCCATTATTACGGCACTTTGCATACCTTGGACCATCTATGTATGACTCCCGGTATTGTTTGTTGTCAGCTCATAACGATATTTTCTGTATTACTTAGATTATCATTTATTAGTATCACTTGCAAAGCTTTAAAATCAACAAGACGCATGAGCGATTAGTACAGCAAGTTTCAGAATAAGAAGATTATTGCAGTGAAGACTTCTTGTACATAATCGTTTTGATTCTCCATATTAGTGCAGGCCGGTGTACGATATATACGTATTGATCTGGTCGCAGTTTTGTTATAAAAAGGTAAAAAATGTTTGTTAAGTGTAATGAGCTGTATGGATAAAAAATGTGATCAAGAAAGTTAAATGTTCCGAACATTCCAACATTTTATTGGATTATATACAAGATTTTAGTAGGTGCTGTTTAAAGGGAAAACCATATTTGCATACCGGACTTTGTATAATCCACCGAAAAAATAACGCCTCATGTGTAACTCTAAAGGTGGTTTATGTTTTGGAAGTTCTATATGTTTATTAACTTCCGTCGTGTATGAATTGGCAATAAACTGTGTACACAAAAGATAATACGTGCAAAATAGTATGTTTCTCTGCCGTTGCCATTACTTGACTACATTTGACTTGCGTAAGATATTGTTAAGTGAAGATATTATACTCTTATATATATCCTAAAACAAAATTTACTCGATCCCTCCATGGGATAATTTTTCGTCACAGTATTTAAGGTACAGGCCCGTGTTAATTGCAAAAGTTACAGATGATTACTAATGATGATCTCTTGAGCTAAATGACAAAGATTCTGTTGCATTACAAAATAGACTTCGACAAAGTAAAGAGACGAGGATGCCTAAAGCCGTTTGGGCGCCACAAGACCTTGCCACAATATGGAAATCCTAAAAGTAAGCCCCCCTCCCCCCCCCCCCCCCCGGTCGCAAGTTTTCAGAGTACCCCCCATTTGCAAATGAACATAATTTCTAACTAGCGCTCATGGGCAAAGCTCTTCGAAATAACAGGCCGGACGACGCGTGTATGTAACATAACTTGTTATAAAGAGTAATATAACGGGTAATGTAACTTGTTATAAAGAGTAATATAACTTGTTATAAAGAGTGATATAACTTGTTATAAAGAGTAATATAACTTGTTATAAAGAGTAATATAACTTGTTATAAAGAGTAATATAACTTGTTATAAAGAGTGTAATATAACTTGTTATAAAGAGTAATATAACTTGTTATAAAGCGTAATATAACTTGTTATAAAGAGTAATATAACTTGTTATAAAGAGTAATATAACTTGTTATAAAGAGTGTAATATAACTTGTTATAAAGAGTGTAATATAACTTGTTATAAGGAGTAATATAACCTGTTATAAAGAGTGTAATATAACTTGTTATAAAGAGTTTATATAACTTGTTATATTACATATAATATTGAATCCAAGATGACTGGTGAGAGGGATGGGGGGAAACTGAGGAATAGGTTTGCACGTGAACAGGGACAGGATAATATTAACCGTACAGCGTGGAAAACGAAAAGGTAAAATTCCATTTGGGGGCGTTTTGCCTCACACCGGGGGCAAAAAGCCCTGTTTTTAAAGTCATGATATAGTTGAATAATATATGAATGAGTAGCTTCAAGCATTTCCATTATGTTCTATTATGATGAACATTAATAAAGTAGACGAATTTTGTATTTATTTGTTAAACAAGAAACATATTTTAATGAGAGAATTGATAATGGGGCAAAATGCCTACCAATGGGGTAAAACGCCTACCCAATAATCTGGTAGGCGTTTTGCCCCAAAATGAAGTGGGCGTTTTACCCCATCAGACAAACAGTAGAGTTTTTTTAGCCTCGCCCGCCTTTATGTAATTATCGTCCACATTCACAGACACATCGTTACAGTTTATAATGTTGTTATTGGGACTGGCCTGGTTATCAGACCTGATTGATGATAAGTAAGCTATGGTGAGCCAATAATTCTTGAGCAATTTTACAAAAAAAGGAGGTCATAATGGGAAATTGTCAATGTTATACTTATTTTTTACATGCTCGACACCATGCTTGCAGAAGACGTTCGGCTATGATCACGTGACACGTATGCGTCACTCATAGTCTTCCGGAAGATGCGCGTCTGGGCTATTTTGGGCATGGGCGTATTACCTCGCAGTGTAGGGTAGGGTTGGGTAGGGTTGGTAGCTCCTGTCGATATAGATACGAGGCCGGCGACTTGACACCACAATTCGGGGACACTCTGAACAGAATATTACAAAAATTTACGCTGAAATTGTAGATCTATTCACTTGCACGATAATCAGCGGCATCCCGGCCAGCAGTGCTATAGATATAGGCCTCGATTCTAAGACTTATAAAATAAACTTGGTCTACAGTCAGATACGGATTAGTCGGATAGTGTGGTTAAATTTTGAGAGCTGGAGCTAGGATAGGAAGTTAGTGTTGCTTTCTCGGGCGGTTGTTTCGCCACTTTGACAGTTCTGCTCCCGGGGTTTGGTTCCCTCCTGAAAATGGGAGTGTCAAACTTTCCCTTCCCTTTTGAATGGGGGTGGGGGTCCCCTTGAATGTGTCACAGGCACAGCAAACCAGTGGTAGGGGGGGGGGGGGGGCGGGGGGGGGGGGCACAGCGAAAACAAAACAGTGTTTTGCAGAAATTAATTATCACCTTCAAAATCCCATTTTTTTCTACGACGCATTTCTCGCATTTCCATGCAGGCCATCTTGGTTTATTCTTTCTTTCTCGGCCGACCCACCATAGAGATGGGTGGGCGGGGCGGGGGGGTTGTTTTCCCAGATCACAAAGAATAAATTTCTTTATTCCCAAGTCACGAAGAATTCAAAGGAGAACTCCCGGTATACAAAGGAAGGGCGGCGGTCGGTCAATACCCCATTCCCAGTTCACGAAGAATTATTTTCCTCATTTCCAATTCACGTGGAAAAAGAAAAGCCCGTTCCCGAGGAACGGAAATACCCCTTGCACCCCCCGCCCCTCCCCCCCCCCCCCCTAGAGACACTGTTGCGTGCCCCCAGGATGACACCAGAACTTTCCCTTCGTCCTCAAATATAGTGTTGGTTTACATGTAAAATATGAGCTTAGTGGGGCAGGCCTAACTCGTTAAATATTTTTGTTCTAAAGGGTCATCTTGATCTTTTTTATGAAAAATATCATGTCTGTAGGGGTATCTTTTTCATACTGGGCATCCAGGGACCCCCTCTCCCCGGAACCGCCCCTCCCACACCAGAGGGTTTAAGGCCTATAACAGTGCCCCCCCCCCACCCCGCCCCACCTCCTCCCTCCCGCCTTGGCTCAGCCCTTGGCTAAGGCGAGGGTAGTTCTAATGTCAGAGCAAGACCTTATCATAGCTCAAAGCTAGGGCGGGAGTAGCCCGTTCTATGCTGTAGTACCGTGCAAGTGGCAAACAGGGCCCGCCCATCCTACAGCCATAGAACCAGGGCTAGGACTAATGCAGACGTGATTTTCTGTTATTGATCCCATCAGGGAACAAATGAACCGTGTGTCCAGTTGAATAAGAGCCCCCATTGACCAATATTTAAACCACCATAACAAGTGAGGACAACCAGCGAACCGTTCATAATAATGCGTTTGCAGGTAAACCGACGCGATGTACGAGCAGCGTGCGGGCTGGGTGCCTCGAGTGACGTCACAAGGACTGAAACCCGCAATGTAAACAAAAGCACGTTTTTTCATCGCGCAGCGGGAAAAGGCACGAAACAGCAGTTTTGAATGGAAAAAAATAATACTTCCCCGCTTTGATAATTTTTTGATGGACATATATGGGGAGATTAAGCATTAATCTATCAATGTCCACTGATGAATTAAGGTTTTAAATAGTAGCACCATGCACTTAAGTTCTCATTTTAATTTATTGTGACCTGGGAATAAAGAAATGTATTCGTCGTGATCTGGGAAGGCACCCCCCCCCCCCCCATCCTGCGTGTGATTTTACCACGGCACGTGGCTCCCTGCGGACCGATATTGGATTTACCCGGGAATAACCTATAGACATAGTCTGTAGTACGCGGGCTCATGCTTGCCAGGTACTCCGCGCGGACGGACGGCTGGGGAAGAGACTAGGGAATAACCCAGCTAAACAGCGCCCTCTGGCGTGCAAGCTACCGGTGTCACATGTGGAAATGCCCCCCATACGGAGATGCCCCCCTTATATAAAATACATGATATTGAGACCCTCTCCGCTCCATCTGTTCGTACGGTTCCATTATGATAGATACAAGGGAGGCATCTTCCCGCATCTTTGCATGGGGGGCATTTCCGCATTGGACACCGGAACCACGAGTTTGGGCATGCGCACTTCAGCTGTTCAGGTCTTGGCCTTGTTACTCACTTGTTTTGGCTTGACATGAGGTAACTTTATAGATAAATAGTATTTTATATTGTCATTGCGATAGGACGTACCAATCTTATCTATAAAGTTGAAGTGACTTATCAATGGTTTTACTTTTGATACCTCAATGTCACTCTCATGTCAGAATTAACCTTAGGCTTAGCAGCTTAGTAGGCCTGTGAGGCCTACTGATAAAGTCTGATTGAACAATATCGTAACTCGTAAGACATCAGACAGACAACAGTGGGCGCATTTCTTTGGGCCAGGTTCGGTATCCCGCCCGGGACCCGCAACACGTGACAGGGAACCTCCGGGTGTGCCGACGGGATATGCCTATTCCAATGAAATGCACACACCGTTCACATCCGGTGCATAGGGGGCCCGGAACCAACCTACTATTATTGCCTTACAATCAGCCGCCATCTTTTCCCGAATGTCCCATGCTGTTTTGCACGAGGCACATCGGCATACCGAATGGATGCACGCGCACCCATGCCCAGGTGAAAGAAGTGTCAGGCGATAGTCCGATCCGTAATGTGCGTATTCGGTCCACTACAGGCATACACCCGAGTTACCAAAGAAATGCGCCTATACTATAGTTTCAGTTAGAGCGGGCATTTTTGACTTAACCAATCCAGCATGTCCAGTGAGTCTTGGTGTTGGGCCTAAGGCAAATAGCCATATACCTCATACATGACTATTACAACCCAGGTTTTGTATAATGGTCATGTATAGCTAGAGCCAAGGTGTATAGCTGCAGATTCTCTGACCAGAGAATAGCAATCTCGATCTCTCTGATTGGGCTAGCCAGATGCCCAACTCTGCCTGCTGCCTCACTTAGGCGCTGTCTCCCATTGAATCGCATTGGCCCCCCACACCCCTCCCCTGGGTAGCGTTGCTACAAGGCGCAACCACTGGTAAGATCGTAGCCCCTGTTCCATGGCATTGGAAACTTGAGACCATGCAGGGCTGAGGGGCTCTGAATTTTTTTAAAGAAATTGCTAAGTTACTGAGGGTTCCACCATATTGATGCCACTGGGGGTGGGGGGCTCTAAATGGTGCATTAAAATTGTTTCCTAAAAAATGGTCAGGTGTTGCTAGCCTGGAAATCAGAGCAGTGTATGAGACTATATACTAAATATTATGCTGGACAGATGGACCAAGGCAAGCATTTGACAGGTCAGTCGAGTGTTAATGCTGAGACACTGGACTGGCTGGTCTTGTAACTATTTCGCTGCATTACAAGCTCAAACAGATACTGTTTCAGTAATGCCAATCTTTTATTTTTACTGTGGTTACAGTCACTACAGGACCTAATCGAGACCTCACAAGACAGGGATAGTTTTGCTCTAATTCAATGCTATAGCATCAATGGGCTTAGCCCTATTCATGGCTGTTCATCATGATTACTTACATTTTAAGATATTTCTCATAAAAAAGATACAAATGGAGGGGGGTGGTATGTAGAATTTCCCACCATTTAGACTACCCCTCCTCAGCGTCGCCAGTGTTCAGCTTAGGTTGCGGCAAGACTGGACTGGACCAGAATTATATATAGAAAGGATCCAGGATTCAGGTAAAAAGGTGATTCCGAAGTCAGATTTCCTCACATCCTAGTGATTTCCTAGATCTCAATCATCAGACCCTAATTCCTCAATCATCAGGCCAGGGGCAAATACAGGATGTTGAAAAGGGGAAGGTTAACTTCGAGTATGTTCGAATATTGTATGACTGGTTTGGCGAGGGCGCCCTGCTACTCTACTTCATAGTCCTGGGCATGCTGGGGTGACCCCCCTCAAGAGAGGTTTGCCATCTTTGGGCAAGTGCTTTTCAAAACTGTGTATCAGTCTTGCACTACATATTACACATCCAGCACCATTGTTCGGTAAACACCATTAAGAGAAGACACTTTGAAGTCGCAAACATGCAGTGGGGGGTGGAGGGGGGGGGCAAGTTCAAAATATCTGTTACCCACCAAAGGTGTATAAAAATTGCATTCCATGCACAAAAAGATTTGGCTGATAAAAACAATGTTTTGGGAGTGGGGAAATACAACATACATGTGGCTAATGGGATCTGCGTTTGGCTAAAGAAAAGTGAAGGTGTTTAGCCACAGTGGCTAATTGAAATGAATTGCTAGAACACACCCAGTGATATATATTTGCATCCCAAGTGAGTCAGTCCGTGACTGAGATATTACCCGATTCAGTGTTGCATTTATGACATGTGCTGTGCAAGCAAATTTTTTTTACCTTTTCTAATATTTTTCTAATACTTCCAGGCATTATTATAACCTTTGTTCATTTGGTATCATAAATTCTGGTGGCTGAAGATAAGGAGTGCTGTATAGCGTAACACATTATCTGAGATGTCCCAGTTATGTCCCATGACTTCTGACTCTCCTGATTATTTTGGTAAAACTTCTCCTGGATGACATAATAGTACCGGTATATTTAAAGCCACAAATACAACAAGTTAGCTAGGTGTATATCAAGTGGAATGGAGTTGCCTATTTCGACACCTTAAGCATTAATGTCTTTTTACTGGGTAACTATGTATTTAATTTGTGTTAAACATGTTAAAGAACAAATATCTGTGGCAGTTATGAGCTGGATATTTAAATTACAAGAATAAGGAAAGTAGCGGAAAATTATTTGACTTGCAGGTTATTTCAATATGTGGGTATTTCCTATTTCCCGACCCTTACTTTTGCCTCATTTCTACACAGGATATTTCCGATTTAGGTGTGATTTAGATAACATTCGCCAATGCATTTTACTGATGATTTTTATCATGTGAAAGCATAAATAATAAATAACAGGGTGTGTTGCTAAGCAACCTTTATTGCACCAAAATGGTTCATCTTGTTTGGTAAAGTGCAGACATTGCTGCCATTTTTTGCCTTTTCAGACCAGATAATATACCTATGTCGTACATTCACAGTCCAGCAATGTGTCTAGCACATTTCTCAAAACAAGATTTTGAAAATCATAAGAAGAAAATTGCTGTTTGGGCAGTTTAGGACGGCAATTATATCAGTCCAAAAGTCAATCTGAAATCCCACAAACAAGTAAATTATTTATTTCTGAAGAATGAGTTGTATATTGGGATAGTCATCGCTGGGACCATGTAGTAAACACAAGTGTGAGCTAGATTGTACAGCAAATATAGTCACCCATACCATTTAGAAATGTTTAATAAACAATGGAATATTTTTAGCCATTTGTTTGGTCTGTTGTTTGCTGCAGGAAAGATGATTGAAATAGAAGATGATTCCCTTCCGAATCTAGTGGACACATCCGATGAGGACTCTCAGTGCGGGGATGGAATATCAGCAATTAGTGACCACAAAGGTGAGGAATGTCAGCAATTAGTGACCGCAAAGGTGAGGAATATCAGCAATTAGTGATGACAAAGGTGAGGAATATCAGCAATTAGTGACCGCAAAGGTGAGGAATATCAGCAATTAGTGACGACAAAGGTGCTGAGCCAAATGGGCCACTTTCAACAGTGCTCAAAGGAGCAAATTAATTAACAAGGCTGGTCTTGGAACTACTTTTATCAGTTTTTAAATCTACGATTTATATTACATTTGCATGACCTATCCAATAGCCTCCTATTGTCCTGCTTTTTTGATACCTTTGACTTGACAATTTGCTGACATTTGCTACTGATAATGAGGATGATTTGTTGACCTTCATCATACTGACCTAGCCAGTGACATCTGTTCATATTGATATGATGATCATTTGTTTAACTTGATGACCTGGCCCCTGACCTTTAACGTGATGACATGACCCTTGACCTTTAACTTGATATGCTGGCCCTTGTTCTTTAACTTGATGGCATGGTCCCTGTCCTTGTAACAACATGATGACCTGGACTGTGCTTTTTACCACAATGACCTGGCCACTGACCTTGCAACGTAATGACCTGGACTGTGCTCTGTACCTCAATGACCTGGCCACTGACATTGCAACGTGATGACCTGGACTGCGCTGTGTACCTCAATGACCTGGACTGCGCTGTGTACCTCAATGACCTGGACTGCGCTGTGTACCTCAATGACCTGGACTGTGCTGTGTACCTCAATGACCTGGACTGCGCTGTGTACCTCAATGACCTGGACTGCGCTGTGTACCTCAATGACCTGGCCACTGACCTTGCAACGTGATGACCTGGACTGCTCTGTACCTCAATGACCTGGCCACTGACCTTACAACATGATGACTTGGACTGTGCTCTGTACCTCAATGACCTGGCCACTGACCTTACAACATGATGACCTGGACTGTGCTTTTTACCACAATGACCTGGCCACTGACCTTGCAACGTGATGACCTGGACTGTGCTCTGTACCTCAATGACCTGGCCACTGACCTTGCAACGTGATGACCTGGACTGTGCTCTGTACCTCAATGACCTGGCCACTGACCTTACAACATGATGACCTGGACTGTGCTATTACCTCAATGACCTGGCCACTGACCTTGCAACGTGATGACCTGGACTGTGCTCTGTACCTCAATGACCTGGCCACTGACCTTACAACATGATGACCTGGACTGTGCTATTACCTCAATGACCTGGCCACTGATCGTTGCTCGCGATGGGATTACAGGCTTGATGGCTGATGAATGGCTTCACGAGCCTTGGACCAGGCTTCGTCTTCATGAACGGGTCATCAAGATCTACACCCTGGGGCCATTCTTGTTCGGCGCTGTCAGCCCAGGCCAACAGGTCTGGGCGCGCCTCGCCAAGGAGATTGGCATGCTGGACAACAAATGGTAACTTTTAGTATTATTAAAGTTGCATGTCGAGCTCTTTCCCGTCAAAACTAAGGCCAGACGAAATTTATATTAAAATTTGCAAAAAACTCGATTGTTTCATTATATAAATTCAGAAACCTGATAAACATCGTCGTTTCGGCTGTGGTGTGGCAAACGTGTCTATCCCGGGACACCACAGAACTCGGTCGCGGCACTGCTACTTATACCAAAGCATCGCGAAGCACACAAACTGATGACGTTTACCACTAAAATGAAAACTTGTGGTAAATTGATATCACGGTCAATGCTAAGAGACTCCATTTGGCAGTCTGGCATGCGTGGAATATAGACAAAAGAAATCTTAAATTATTCAGGGACGGATTTTTATTTTTATTTTGACCTCTTTAGTTTGGGCGGGAAAGAGCTCGATATGCAACTTTAAGGTATTAATTGACGTTATTAAAGTATTTAAAATCAAATCAAATACGTACACAAAATGTAAAGTATTTTTATTTGTTGTACTTATCATATTGTACCTTCCTAGTATGCATTGTTTCATAACAACATTTGAACTACAGGCTTAATAGTAAACTGCAATAATTGGAATTTGGCTGCTTCGATTCAATTGCTTTCAAATATGTTTTCCTAAACAAACATATTAGCTCCACTCTTTTCACAACGTCTTGCACAGCCTCTTTTATCCCCTGTTTACTCGCTTCGCTGTCATTTGAACATAGATATCCAATTTCATATGAAAGTTTCCCGCCCATGTATGTTATTGAATATGCCTTTAAGAACCAACAGAAGAACGGCGTGTTTGTTGATCTCGATATCTGTCTTGTTTTGACAGATTCTGTTATGGTTTTGATATCACTTAAGTATGTATGACTAGCTTCCACCGGTTCATCGGGCACATGGATTGACTGTGTGTTTGATGCTTGAGGCCGATTGACTGTTGTGTCGCAGGATGAAGGAAGTGGAGGCGCTACCACCTCGCTATTTCCGCTTCGTCGATCTCATGGAGGAAGCTACTGATTTGATTATAGAAAAACTGGTATGTATCGATCTTATAATGGAAGAAGTGTATTCTTGAAGTGTTTGATGTGCATAATGTTGTTTACAGTTGCTCATGCAACCATTTTGCACTTAGATTTTGACTTTCAAATATACACATTATCTGAGTCTGTTAAATCTTCAAGAAATAATGCATTATACTGTCTATATTTATGTTGGAAGGTAGACTGGTTAACATAAGACACCAGAAATGCCAAGGTTCCTCACCCATGACGTACCACTGCGCCGTAACACTGGCTATAAAGTGTTCGTGCCACGCCAAAACAACTTTAGCTCATATTAATCTTGTGTTTCCACGCTTATATTATCGAGCTGTAACGCCCCAAATAGTAGAAGGGCATACTTTTTCCACTTGTTTTCGCACCTACCCATTTAACTTCTGCGAGCGAGCAAAGTGACGTCAAAGGGGAATACAAACGCATGTGCTTTTGTATTGAGACTCAGATTCTCTCTGCTCATTGGCTTGAACTAAACAAAACGCAATCAACCATGAGAACAATACACGCCCTCGACC
Source organism: Arenicola marina (assembly GCA_964019135.1). Classification (NCBI taxonomy): domain Eukaryota; kingdom Metazoa; phylum Annelida; class Polychaeta; family Arenicolidae; genus Arenicola; species Arenicola marina. The sequence continues at coordinate 31,859,214 of OZ025257.1, read as the reverse complement.
ACAGATGTCTACGCACTGCATCAAAGCTCACCTGTCAATCTTGTGATATCATTGAGGAATTTTTAAATAACGCTCAGATGCAATGCTCCCAGAAATAAACTCCCCGGACCTCACTTTTGCTACTTTGACGAACGAGTTTATAGTGATATCGTGGAATAAAAAATGTAAACTCCCAGTAAAACAAATTGTTATTTGTTTATCTTCCCTAAACCAAGTTAACTCTGAGCAAGACAAAATCGTGGCACGAACACTTTAATATACCGTACTATAATGAAGATAAGTTTTTTTGCTGTATCGCTGAGTTGGCCATGTTTGTTGCAGAGGGAGCGAGACAAGCTGCTGAAGGTGTTGGACCTGATCGCGAGAGTCCGTGAGACAGATGCGCGACGGTTGGGCACATTGCTTCCCATCGCCTCGGACTTGAACTTCATCGCACAATGCAGGTCAGAAAAGGGTTAATCAGCAGGTCAGCGGCAGCGGAAAGGGTTAAAGGGTTGTGGTACGACCACACACTTTATCGCACTACGCAGGTCAGCGGCAGCGGAAAGGTTTAATAGGTTGTGGTACGATCATACACTAGCTGCGGGATATCCTTTGCGTAGGTTTTGTATTTCTGTACTTTTCGGCGTTTTTACAGCATAAACCGAAAGATGTCGTTCGTATATTACAGGTCGCAACTAAGTCTCCCGGAAGATGGTGACAAGGACAAAGTGACTTTGGCATTGTACATCGCATGTCATCAGTGTGAGTTGTTGTCCGACACCATCAACTTATCTAACCCTGGCCGTGCGCTGGGCATGGCGTAGTTTTTGTTCGCTATCAGGTCCTCTCTCACTATAGGCTGGTATGTTGATAAGGCTCACTTGAGACGCGTAGTTAACGCGTGTTGAATCATCTCGCCTTAACTGGCGAGGTAGTCTGGTAGGAATAGCTATCGTTGGAGCCGAATATGCCATTATAAACCATACGGTAGCAGGTCTTTTTGTCTTAATCCCAGAGCTCTCCCATGCCAGTAACTCCAGACTAGTATCTGCACTGTATGCCATTAACTCCAGACGAGTATGACCAATGCATGCCATTAACTCCAGACGAGTATGACCAATGCATGCCATTAACTCCAGACTAGTATGACCAATGCATGCCATTAACTCAAGACGAGTATGACCAATGCATGCCATTAACTGCAGACGTGTATAACCAAAGTATGCCAATAACTCCAGACTAGTATGACCACTGTAAGCCATTAACTCCAGACGAGTATGACCAATGTATGCCATTAACTGCAGACGAGTATAACCAAAGTATGCCAGTAACTCAAGACTGGTATGACCACTGTATGACATTAACTCATGAGTAGTATGACCAATGCATGCCATTAACTGCAGACGAGTGTGAACAATGCATGCCATTAACTCGAGACTAGTATGAACAATGCATGCCATTAACTCGAGACTAGTATGACCACTGTATGCCATTAGCTCCAGACGAGTATGACCAATGTTACCATTAACTCCAGGCGAGTATGACCAATCCATGCCACTCCAGACGAGTATGAACAATCCATGCCACTCCAGACGAGTATGACCAATGTATACCATTTACTCCAGACTAGCATGACCACTGTATGCTATTAACTGCAGACGAGTATGACCAATGTATGCCATTAACTGCTGAGTAGTATGACCAAAGTATGCCATTAACTCCAGACGAGTATGACTAATGCATGCCATTAACTCTAGACAAGTATGACCAATGTTACCATTAACTGCAAACGTGTATAACCAAAGTATGCCAGTAACTCCAGACTAGTATGACCACTGTATGCCATTAACTCCAGACGAGTATGACCAATGTATGCCATTAACTGCAGACGAGTATGACCAATGCATGCCATTAACTCTAGACGAGTATGACCAATGTATGCCATTAACTCTAGACGAGTATGGCCAGTGTTACCATTAAGTGCAGACGAGTATAGCCAAAGTATGCCAGTAACTCAAGACTAGTATGACCACTGTATGCCATTAACTCATGAGTAGTATGACCAATGCATGCCATTAACTCCAGACGTGTATGAGGCCCAATTTAGCCTGTATGTGCACAAAAGTGGCCTAAAACACCAACATTCTATTCCAGACGTGTATGACCAACGCATGCCATTAACTGCAGACGAGTATGAACAATGCATGCCATTAACTCAAGACGAGTATGACCAATGTTACCATTAACTGCAGACGAGTATGAACAATGCATGCCATTAACTCGAGACTAGTATGACCGCTGTATGCCATTAACGCCAGACGAGTATGACCAATGCATGCCATTAACTCCAGACTAGTATGACCACTGTGTGCCATTAACTGCAGACGAGTATGATCAATGCATGCCATTAACGGCAGACGAGTATGACCAATGTATGCCATTAACTGCAGACTAGTATGACCAAAGTATGCCATTAACTCAAGACGAGTATGACCAATGCATGCCATTAACTGCAGACGAGTATGACCAATGCATGCCATTGACTCAAGACGAGTATGACCAGTGTATGCCATTAACTGCAGACTAGTATGACCAAAGTATGCCATTAACTCAAGACGAGTATGACCAATACATGCCATTAACTACAGACGAGTATGATCAATGCATGCCATTAACTCAAGACGAGTATGTACAATGTTACCATTATCTCAAGACGAGTATGCCCAATGCATACCATTAACTCCAGACTAGTTTGCCATTATCTCCAGACTTGTATGACCAATGTATGCCATTAATTCCAGATGCTGAACACGTGACGAGCTTTTCTCACAAAGACAAAACTGAGGAGTATGAAGAGAAGTGTCGAACCTTGGAGAAGGTGAGTCTCGCGTGTTGGAAGGAGAGGCATGTTCAGGGGTCACCCTGGGGCGCAGTAGTTAGCTTTCGGTCAGGCCAAGCGGCCGGTGCGTGGTTCGAATCTCACCTGTGCAAATAAATAAAGATAAGACCAAGCCAAACGGTCTTCTTTATCGATCTATTCGGTTTGGTTCATTTTGATGAAACATCTCAGGAGAAACCTTTGCCCTCCATACCATAAGGTACAACGTTGGACTGGAAGTAGTCGGTGATGTGAGATCGAACAGGACATGTAGCACGTCGTTGCCTGGTGTGGTTTCATTATTGGAGAACGTTGGTGTTGTCGGGATAATTATTTCCGTTAACTCCGTCGCTGTGTCTTAATGTTCACCTGATCTGTTTCCGCAGAAGTCGGAACCGAAACGGGAAAAAGGTAACACAGAGTTCAAGAAAGGGAACTACCCGAAGGCGGTGGATTTCTACTCCCAGGGCATCCGGGAGAAGTACGTATTGTCGCCAGGGCCGACCTCTTCCGGTGTTTACAGACTCCGCTATCGCTGATTCCGTTGACATTTACCTGAAGAGTTGTTGTGCGAGACTGATGTGGAAGTTAACACGTGCAAGTACTCACCAATCCTGTGAGATATGCGGCTTATGTCAGGCCATTAAAGTGGAGGAGAGCTTTAAAATCTTCACACATGGTGGTAATTACGGTCTCCGTGACAACCACCCTATGCGGCCAGCGGTGTTATATGGATGGGATGGAATTGCTGACTTGGCCCAATCATACAGTTAACAGTCCATGTAGGCTTTGTCTTCTTCCTCCCCAATACATGACTTCGTAAATATTCGCCATCTTGCAAAAGGCATGAGTTCTGGTACATACTTTATTGTAATCTTGAAGTTTTCTGCGAAGATATATATAGTATATGCTAGCCAATGGCAATTAATGTATGAAATTAATTATGAGCTTGTCTAAATTACTAGCAGAAGAATATAAGTTTTCCTTTACATCGACGCAGTGGAACCTCACAGTAGAATAATCTAAATTTGATTTGCAAAGTCATGTATGGTCTTCACCATTTAAAGCTAGTATGAGATGATGGTGCGGAATGCACTGAGAGTAAGCACGTGATAACCTTATGTTGCAGTCCCTATAGCCACAAGCTGTACAGTAACCGGGCGCAGTCCTTCCTCAAGATGGGTGAGAACCTGCGCGGGGCGCTCACTGACGGCAGACGCTGCATCATTCTCCAAGACGACTGGTCCAAGGTCAGTTAGAGGTCATTCAGAGGTCAATCATGCCCGCGCTTTTGCACAATCTATGAACATTCCTTGTTGATGGCATGGAACTTACTGCAAGGTGCCAACGGCTTTAATAATATTCTATTCAATATTTATAACACCTTTATATAAAGGAGATATCGGGGTTGATCCGAATGTTCATTTCGGTGTCGCATTCCGTAGAAGCGTCCAGTCAGTGGTATGACTGGGAGAGTCAAACCAAGGTAGCTGTATTGATATCTCTGTGCCCCCACCCCACCCCACCCACAGGGCTACTACCGGTACGCACAGGCTTTTGAAGCCCTGGGTGACTTGGAGCGAGCATTCTCCACCACCGAAAGGGCGCTGCGGTCCAGTCCGGATAAGGACCTGTTGTTGATGAGAAATCGCTTTGACCGCGAATTGGGTGAGTGTACTGGTGTACACGGCGCCAGGCTGCATTTAGTGCGTGCATTTTGGGTACCCAAGATATAGGTTATTCCTCGTGATGTTTGCGACAACTTTTTGTTCAAGAGTAAGGTGGGCCGTGATCCCGAATCGGCACCCCGATACCAGGGCCTTGTTTGAGGCTGTACAGCAGTGTCTGTATCGACACTGAGATGTCATTGAATGAAACAGCATACGTTGTCTGTGAGTTGATGCTATACAGGTATACTATAAAGAACAATGTTCTGATTCTCCTTCGTTCAATGCCAAAAGCGAAGAAAAAATCCGCACAGACTGGAACCGGAAAGAGGCCGGACGCTCAAACAAGGTCAGTCGAGAGCAGAGGCCTACCTCCTCCCAGCATGAAGTGAAGGTCAAATTATATAAGCAAGTGATACACGAAATAAAATGAAAATAAATTCAGTTTCTTCGCCACCATAGATACACATTGCTATCTTAACTTTTGTGGATAACAATACCAATGATCTTAAGTCGTCTAGCTATTATCCCTTGTATATTTATGCCACTGTGACCTGCGCGGGGCCGGGCCGGGCGGGGTGACTCCATGTATAGTTATACCAGTGTTACACGTTGTTACACACAGCGCCGGGCCGGGCGGGGTGACTCCATGTATAGTTATACCAGTGTTACACGTTGTTACACACAGCGCCGGGCCGGGCGGGGTGACTCCATGTATAGTTATTCCAGTGTTACACGTTGTTACACACAGCGCCGGGCCGGGCGGGGTGACTATGTATAGTTATACCAGTGTTACACGTTGTTACACACAGCGCCGGGCGGGACGGGGTGACTCCATGTATAGTTATACCAGTGTTACACGTTGTTACACACAGCGCCGGGTCGGGCGGGCGGGGTGACTCCATGTATAGTTATACCAGTGTTACACGTTGTTACACACAGCGCCGAGCGGGACGGGGTGACTCCATGTATAGTTATACCAGTGTTACACGTTGTTACACACAGCGCCGGGCCGGGCGGGGTGACTATGTATAGTTATACCAGTGTTACACGTTGTTACACACAGCGCCGAGCGGGACGGGGTGACTCCATGTATAGTTATACCAGTGTTACACGTTGTTACACACAGCGCCGGGTCGGGCGGGCGGGGTGACTCCATGTATAGTTATACCAGTGTTACACGTTGTTACACACAGCGCCGAGCGGGACGGGGTGACTCCATGTATAGTTATACCAGTGTTACACGTTGTTACACACAGCGCCGGGTCGGGCGGGCGGGGTGACTCCATGTATAGTTATACCAGTGTTACACGTTGTTACACACAGCGCCGGGCGGGGCGGGGTGACTCTATGTATAGTTATACCAGTGTTACACGTTGTTACACACAGCGCCGGGCCGGGCGGGGTGACTCCATGTATAGTTATACCAGTGTTACACGTTGTTACACACAGCGCCGGGCCGGGCGGGGTGACTCCATGTATAGTTATTCCAGTGTTACACGTTGTTACACACAGCGCCGGGCCGGGCGGGGTGACTATGTATAGTTATACCAGTGTTACACGTTGTTACACACAGCGCCGAGCGGGACGGGGTGACTCCATGTATAGTTATACCAGTGTTACACGTTGTTACACACAGCGCCGGGTCGGGCGGGCGGGGTGACTCCATGTATAGTTATACCAGTGTTACACGTTGTTACACACAGCGCCGAGCGGGACGGGGTGACTCCATGTATAGTTATACCAGTGTTACACGTTGTTACACACAGCGCCGGGCCGGGCGGGGTGACTATGTATAGTTATACCAGTGTTACACGTTGTTACACACAGCGCCGAGCGGGACGGGGTGACTCCATGTATAGTTATACCAGTGTTACACGTTGTTACACACAGCGCCGGGTCGGGCGGGCGGGGTGACTCCATGTATAGTTATACCAGTGTTACACGTTGTTACACACAGCGCCGAGCGGGACGGGGTGACTCCATGTATAGTTATACCAGTGTTACACGTTGTTACACACAGCGCCGGGTCGGGCGGGCGGGGTGACTCCATGTATAGTTATACCAGTGTTACACGTTGTTACACACAGCGCCGGGCGGGGCGGGGTGACTCCATGTATAGTTATACCAGTGTTACACGTTGTTACACACAGCGCCGGGCCGGGCGGGGTGACTCCATGTATAGTTATACCAGTGTTACACGTTGTTACACACAGCGCCGGGCCGGGCGGGGTGACTCTTATGTTTAGTTATACCAGTGTTACACGTTGTTATACACAGCGCCGGGCGGGGCGGGGTGACTCCATGTATAGTTATTCCAGTGTTACACGTTGTTACACACAGCGCCGGGCCGGGCGGGGTGACTATGTATAGTTATACCAGTGTTACACGTTGTTACACACAGCGCCGAGCGGGACGGGGTGACTCCATGTATAGTTATACCAGTGTTACACGTTGTTACACACAGCGCCGGGCCGGGCGGGGTGGCTCCATGTTTAGTTATACCAGTGTTACACGTTGTTACACACAGCGCCGGGCCGGGCGGGGTGACTATGTATAGTTATACCAGTGTTACACGTTGTTACACACAGCGCCGGGCCGGGCGGGGTGACTATGTATAGTTATACCAGTGTTACACGTTGTTACACACAGCGCCGAGCGGGACGGGGTGACTCCATGTATAGTTATACCAGTGTTACACGTTGTTACACACAGCGCCGGGCCGGGCGGGGTGGCTCCATGTTTAGTTATACCAGTGTTACACGTTGTTACACACAGCGCCGAGCGGGACGGGGTGACTCCATGTATAGTTATACCAGTGTTACACGTTGTTACACACAGCGCCGGGCCGGGCGGGGTGGCTCCATGTTTAGTTATACCAGTGTTACACGTTGTTACACACAGCGCCGGGCCGGGCGGGGTGACTATGTATAGTTATACCAGTGTTACACGTTGTTACACACAGCGCCGGGCCGGGCGGGGTGACTATGTATAGTTATACCAGTGTTACACGTTGTTACACACAGCGCCGAGCGGGACGGGGTGACTCCATGTATAGTTATACCAGTGTTACACGTTGTTACACACAGCGCCGGGCCGGGCGGGGTGGCTCCATGTTTAGTTATACCAGTGTTACCCGTTGTTACACACAGCGCCGGGCCGGGCGGGGTGACTATGTATAGTTATACCAGTGTTACACGGTGTTACACACAGCGCCGGGCCGGGCGGGGTGACTCCATGTATAGTTATACCAGTGTTACACGTTGTTACACACAGCGCCGGGCGGGCGGGGTGACTTGATGTATAGTTATACCAGTGTGACACGTTGTTACACACAGCGCCGGGCCGGGCGGGCGGGGTTACTCCAAGTATAGTTATACCAGTGTTACACGTTGTTACACACAGCGTCGGGCCGGGCGGGGTGGCTCCATGTATAGTTATACCAGTGTTACACGTTGTTACACACAGCGCCGGGCGGGGCGGGGTGACTCCATGTATAGTTATACCAGTGTTACACGTTGTTACACACAGCGCCGGGCGGGGCTGGGTGACTCCATGTATAGCTATTCCAGTGTTACACGTTGTTACACACAGCGCCGGGCGGGGCGGGGTGACTTGATGTATAGTTATACCAGTGTGACACGTTGTTACACACAGCGCCCGGGCCGGGCGGGGTGACTCTATGTGTAGTTATACCAGTGTTACACGTTGTTACACACAGCGCTGGGCCGGGCGGGGTGACTCTGTATAGTTATACCAGTGTTACACGTTGTTACACACAGTGCCGGGCCGGGCGGGGTGACTCCATGTATAGTTATACCAGTGTTACACGTTGTTACACACAGCGCCGGGCCGGGCGGGGTGACTATGTATAGTTATACCAGTGTTACACGTTGTTACACACAGCGCCGGGCCAGGCGGGGTGACTCTATGTATAGTTATACCAGTGTTACACGTTGTTACACACAGCGCCGGGCCGGGCGGGGTGACTCCATGTATAGTTATACCAGTGTTACACGTTGTTACACACAGCGCCGAGCCGGGCGGGGTGACTATGTATAGTTATACCAGTGTAACACGTTGTTGCAAACAGCGTCCGGGCGGGGCGGGGTGACTCCATGTATAGTTATACCAGTGTTACACGTCGTTACACACAGCGCCGGGCCGGGCGGGGTGACTATGTTTAGTTATACCAGTGTTACACGTTGTTACACACAGCGCCGGGCGGGACGAGATTACTCCATGTATAGTTATACCAGTGTTACACGTTGTTACACACAGCGCCGGGCCGGGCGGGCGGGGTGACTCCATGTATAGTTATACCAGTGTTACACGTTGTTACACACAGCGCCCGGGCCGAGCGGGGTGACTCCATGTATAGTTATTCCAGTGTTACACGTTGTTACACACAGCGCCCGGGCCGGGCGGGGTGACTCCATGTATAGTTATACCAGTGTTACACGTTGTTACACACAGCGCCGGGCGGGGCTGGGTGACTCCATGTATAGCTATTCCAGTGTTACACGTTGTTACACACAGCGCCGGGCGGGGCGGGGTGACTTGATGTATAGTTATACCAGTGTGACACGTTGTTACACACAGCGCCCGGGCCGGGCGGGGTGACTCTATGTGTAGTTATACCAGTGTTACACGTTGTTACACACAGCGCTGGGCCGGGCGGGGTGACTCTATGTATAGTTATACCAGTGTTACACGTTGTTACACACAGCGCCGGGCCGGGCGGGGTGACTCTATGTATAGTTATACCAGTGTAACACGTTGTTGCAAACAGCGTCCGGGCGGGGCGGGGTGACTCCATGTATAGTTATACCAGTGTTACACGTCGTTACACACAGCGCCGGGCCGGGCGGGGTGACTCCATGTATAGTTATTCCAGTGTTACACGTTGTTACACACAGTGCCGGGCCGGGCGGGGTGACTCTATGTATAGTTATACCAGTGTTACACGTTGTTACACACAGCGCCGGGCCGGGCGGGGTGACTCTATGTATAGTTATACCAGTGTGACACGTTGTTACACACAGCGCCAGGCGGGGTGACTCCATGCATAGTTATACCAGTGTTGCACGTTGTTACACACAGCGCCGGGCCGGGCGGGGTGACTCTATGTATAGTTATACCAGTGTTACACGTTGTTACACACAGTGCCGGGCCGGGCGGGGTGACTCTATGTATAGTTATACCAGTGTTACACGTTGTTACACACAGCGCCGGGCCGGGCGGGGTGACTATGTATAGTTATGCCAGTGTGACACGTTGTTACACACAGCGCCGGGCCAGGCGGGGTGACTATGTATAGTTATACCAGTGTTACACGTTGTTACACACAGCGCCGGGCCGGGCGGGGTGACTCCATGTATAGTTATACCAGTGTTATACGTTGTTACACACAGCGCCGAGCCGGGCGGGGTGACTCCGTGTATAGTTATACCAGTGTTACACGTTGTCACACACAGCGCCAGGCGGGGTGACTCCATGCATAGTTATACCAGTGTTGCACGTTGTTACACACAGCGCCGGGCCGGGCGGGGTGACTCTATGTATAGTTATACCAGTGTTACACGTTGTTACACACAGTGCCGGGCCGGGCGGGGTGACTCTATGTATAGTTATACCAGTGTTACACGTTGTTACACACAGCGCCCGGGCCGGGCGGGGTGACTCCATGTATAGTTATACCAGTGTTACACGTTGTTACACACAGCGCCGGGCGGGGCTGGGTGACTCCATGTATAGTTATACCGGTGTTACACGTTGTTACACACAGCGCCGGGCGGGGCGGGGTCACTTGATGTATAGTTATACCAGTGTGACACGTTGTTACACACAGCGCCCGGGCCGGGCGGGGTGACTCTATGTGTAGTTATACCAGTGTTACACGTTGTTACACACAGCGCCGGGCCGGGCGGGCGGGGTGACTCCATGTATAGTTATACCAGTGTTACACGTTGTTACACACAGCGCCGGGCCGGGCGGGGTGACTATGTATAGTTATACCAGTGTAACACGTTGTTGCAAACAGCGTCCGGGCGGGGCGGGGTGACTCCATGTATAGTTATACCAGTGTTACACGTCGTTACACACAGCGCCGGGCCGGGCGGGGTGACTCCATGCTTAGTTATACCAGTGTTACACGTTGTTACACACAGCGCCGGGCCGGGCGGGGTGACTATGTATAGTTATGCCAGTGTGACACGTTGTTACACACAGCGCCGGGCCAGGCGGGGTGACTCTATGTATAGTTATACCAGTGTGACACGTTGTTACACACAGCGCCGGGCCAGGCGGGGTGACTCCATGCATAGTTATACCAGTGTTGCACGTTGTTACACACAGCGCCGGGCCGGGCGGGGTGACTCTATGTATAGTTATACCAGTGTTACACGTTGTTACACACAGTGCCGGGCCGGGCGGGGTGACTCTATGTATAGTTATACCAGTGTTACACGTTGTAACACACAGCGCCGGGCCGGGCGGGGTGACTCCAAGTATAGTTATACCCGTGTTACACGTTGTTACACACAGCGCCGGGTCGGGCGGGCGGGGTGACTCCATGTATAGTTATACCAGTGTTACACGTTGTTACACACAGCGCCGGGCGGGGTGGCTCCATGTATAGTTATTCCAGTGTTACACGTTGTTACACACAGCGCCGGGCCGGGCCGGGCGAGCGGGGCGGCCCTTGAGACGTTGTGCGGCGAGCCGTGCGAGGATAGCGGCCACCTCGAGGATCACGAGTACGAGGACTGTGACGACGAATACGAGGACTGTGACGAAGAATACGAGAGTGAAGAAGAATACGTAGACAATTACGTTGTACCGGTAGGTGACGCCACTGTTGTTTGTTTACTGGTATTGTAATAACGACTCATTTAAGCCCAGCCCAACGGGTTAAACCGTGTAGCTGGTTAAACTGGTTAAGCCCAGCCTGACGGGTTAAACCGTGTAGCTGGTTAAACTGGTTAAGCCCAATCCGACTGGTTAAACCGTGTAGCTGGTTAACTGGTTAAGGCCAGCCCGACGGGTTAAACCGTGTAGCTGGTTAAACTGGTTAAGCCCAGCCTGACGGGTTAAACCGTGTAGCTGGTTAAACTGGTTAAGCCCAATCCGACGGGTTAAACCGTGTAGCTGGTTAAACTGGTTAAGGCCAGACCGACGGGTTAAACCGTGTAGCTGGTTAAACTGGTTAAGCCCAGCCCGACGTGTTAACCCTTTTAGCTGGTTAAACTCACTAAGCCCAGTCCGACGGGTTAAACCGATAAGCCCAGCCCGACGGGTTAAACCGTGTAGCTGGTTAAACTGGTTAAGCCCAGCCCGACGTGTTAACCCTTTTAGCTGGTTAAACTCACTAAGCCCAGTCCGACGGGTTAAACCGATAAGCCCAGTCCGACGGGTTAAACCGATAAGCCCAGCCCGACGGGTTAAACCGTTTAGCTGGTTAAACTGGTTAAGCCCTATCCGACGGGTTAAAGCCGTTAAGCCCTGCTCGACATGTTAAACCGTTTAGCTGGTTTAATTGGTTAAGCCCAGTCCTAAGGGTTAAACCCTTAGGCCCAGCCCGACGGATTACACCGTTAAGCTGGTTAAATAGGATAAGCCCAGCCCGACGGGTTAAACCGTGTAGCTGGTTAAACTGGTTAAACCCAGCCCGACGGGTGAAACCGTGTAGCTGGTTAAACTGGTTAAGGCCAGCCCGGCGGGTTAAACCGTGTAGCTGGTTAAACTGGTTAAGCCCAGCCTGACGGGTTAAACCGTGTAGCTGGTTAAACTGGTTAAGCCCAATCCGACGGGTTAAACCGTGTAGCTGGTTAAACTGGTTAAACCCAGCCCGACGGGTTAAACCGTGTAGCTGGTTAAACTGGTTAAGGCCAGCCCGGCGGGTTAAACCGTGTAGCTGGTTAAACTGGTTGAGCCCAGCCCGACTGGTTAAACTGTGTAGCTGGTTAAACTGGTTAAGCCCAGCCCGACGTGTTAACCCGTTTAGCTGGTTAAACTGATTAAGCCCATTCCGACGGGTTAAACCGTTTAGCTGGTTAAACTGGTTGAGCCCAGCCCGACTGGTTAAACTGTGTAGCTGGTTAAACTGGTTAAGCCCAGCCCGACGTGTTAACCCGTTTAGCTGGTTAAACTGATTAAGCCCATTCCGACGGGTTAAACCGTGTAGCTGGTTAAACTGGTTGAGCCCAGCCCGACTGGTTAAACTGTGTAGCTGGTTAAACTGGTTAAGCCCAGCCCGACGTGTTAACCCGTTTAGCTGGTTAAACTGATTAAGCCCATTCCGACGGGTTAAACCGTGTAGCTGGTTAAACTGGTTGAGCCCAGCCCGACTGATTAAACTGTGTAGCTGGTTAAACTGGTTAAGCCCAGCCCGACGTGTTAACCCGTTTAGCTGGTTAAACTGGTTAAGCCCAGCCCGACGGGTGAAACCGTGTAGCTGGTTAAACTGGTTAAGGCCAGCCCGGCGGGTTAAACCGTGTAGCTGGTTAAACTGGTTAAGCCCAGCCCGACGGGTTAAACCGTGTAGCTGGTTAAACTGGTTAAGGCCAGCCCGACGGGTTCAACCGTGTAGCTGGTTAAACTGGTTAAGCCCAGCCCGACGGGTTAAACCGTGTAGCTGGTTAAAGTGGTTAAGCCCAGCCCGACTGGTTAAACTGTGTAGCTGGTTAAACTGGTTAAGCCCAGCCCGACGTGTTAACCCGTTTAGCTGGTTAAACTGATTAAGCCCATTCCGACGGGTTAAACCGTGTAGCTGGTTAAACTGGTTGAGCCCAGCCCGACTGGTTAAACTGTGTAGCTGGTTAAACTGGTTAAGCCCAGCCCGACGTGTTAACCCGTTTAGCTGGTTAAACTGGTTGAGTCTAGCCCGACGGGTTAAACCGTTTAGCTGATTAAACTGGTTGAGTCTAGCCCGACGGGTTAACCCGTTTAGCTGGTTAAACTGGTTAAGCCCAATCCGACGGGTTAAACCGTTAGGCCCTGCCAGACGGGTTAAACCGTTTAGCTGGTTGAATTGGTTAAGCCCAGTCCTAAGGGTTAAACCCTTAAGCCCAGCCCGACGGATTACACCGTTTAGCTGGTTAAAGAGGATAAGCCCAGCCCGACGGGTTAAACCGCTAGGCTGTTTAAACAGGATATGCCCAGCCCGACGGGTTAAACCGTTAGGCTGTTTAAACAGGATATGCCCAGCCCGACGGGTTAAACCGTTAGGCTGTTTAAACAGGATATGCCCAGCCCGACGGGTTAAACCTTTAAGCTGGTTAAACAGAATAAGCCCAGCCCGACGGGTTAAACCGGGATTAACACTGGGTTAAATACCTACTTTGTTCAGGTGAAACATTTCCTTTATGTCAACTAACAATCGACCTGACTTAGGGGGCTTAGGGACCAGGGGGCCTTAGAGACCGTAATCCTAGGAACTAGGAGGTCTTAGAAACCATAATCCTAGGAACTAGGGATGCATGGATGGATGACCTGAGAACCAAGGTGTGTTAGATGGATGGATGTCCTGAGAACCAAGGTGTGTTAGATGGATGGATGTCCTGAGAACCAAGGTGTGTTAGATGGATGGATGTCCTGAGAACCAAGGTGTGTTAGATGGATGGATGTCCTGAGAACCAAGGTGTGTTAGATGGATGGATGACCTAAGAACCAAGGTGTGTTAGATGGATGGATGTCCTGAGAACCAAGGTGTGTTAGATGGATGGATGACCTAAGAACCAAGGTGTGTTAGATGGATGGATGTCCTGAGAACCAAGGTGTGAATGCCCGACTCACCCACCGTCCCGCCTGCAGCTGTCCCAGTGCGTGGCGGGTTCACGCTTATCGCGATCGATGACTGACCATCGAGCAGAACCACCCTGTGATACGTGTGGTGTGCCATGATGATCGAATGAACTGTGCGATTGGCGAACCGAAACCGAAAGCTCGGGTTTGCCACGCCTCTATATGCGAACGTTAGGTAGCTCACGTCATCTCACATTGTTGACCCTGTGTGTACTCCCATGTCAGTAGTGCGCAGTTCCTTGTCTCCGCCTACAGGGGTGTGTGGGGGAAGCGGGGGGGGGCTCCTCGCGGTGAGTTGGCGGGGTGTGTGTGTGGGGGGGGGGGGTCTGCGCGGTGAATTGGCGGAGTGTGTGTGTGTGTGGGGTGGGGGGGCGCGGTGAGTTGGCGGTATCGACACACCCAGGTAACTACCCATACACGGTCTGTTTGGTGTGACTGGAGTATCCTGTAGGCAGCAGTTAGCACGCCGGCATTGCACTGCTTGCAAGGCGATCTCGACTTGTACGATGTACAGCCGCAGAAACCGGAGCAGGTCTGCGGGGATTCATTATAGACTTGACGATGAGGATTTCTATATGCGGCAAGAGATATGCGACTATGTCCATTACATTAACGGTGCTGTTATACCTCCTGAAAGAACAAGGAACATGCAAAAATGGGTAAGCTCAGCTAGTTGTAGGTGTACCTCACTGCCAGTCTGGTCTGCTCCGTCAGTCTGGTCTGCTCTTTCAGTATGGCAAGTTGTTGGTGTACACCACTGGCATTGTCAGTATGGCAAATTGTTGGTGTACACCACTGGCGCTGTCCGCCTGGCAAGTTGTTGGTGTACACCACTAGTTCTGTCAGTATGGCAAGGTGTAGGTGTACACCACTGGCTCTATCAGTATGGCAATTTGTAGGTGTACACCACTAGCTCTGTCAGTATGGGAAGTTGTTGGTGTACACCACTGGATCTGTCATTCTGACAAGTTGTAGGTGTACACCACTGGCTGTCAGTATGGCAATGTGTTGGTATACACCACTGGCTCTGTCAGTATGGCATGTTGTAGGTGTACACCACTGGCTGTCAGTATGGCATGTTGTAGGTGTACACCACTGGCTTTGTCACTATGGCAAGTTGTTGGTGTACACCACTGGCTCTGTCAGTATGGCAAGTTGTAGGTGTACACCACTGGCTTTGTCAGTATGGGAAGTTGTTGGTGTACACCACTGGCTCTGTCAGTATGGCAAGTTGTAGGCGTACGCTATCAATACCAGCCAAATAATCAACGACCACCAGCCACCCCATAAACAAATCCCCAATCAGATTCCCCAGTGAAGCACCCCCGCGACTAAGGCAGTGGCAAACCAGTGAGTCCAGCAATACATACTATGGCCATCCAGTGAGTCCAGCAGTACATACTATGGCCAGCCAGTGAGTCCAGCAGTACATACTATGGCCAGCCAGTGAGTCCAGCAGTACATACTATGGCCAGCCAGTGAGTCCAGCAGTACATACTATGGCCAGCCAGTGAGTCCAGCAGTACATACTATGGCCAGCCAGTGAGCCCAGCAGTACATACTATGGCCAGTCAGTGAGTCCAGCA
This sequence comes from Arenicola marina, assembly GCA_964019135.1. NCBI lineage: Eukaryota > Metazoa > Annelida > Polychaeta > Arenicolidae > Arenicola > Arenicola marina. Next base: position 31,843,297 of record OZ025257.1, on the reverse strand, counting down.
GTACATACTATGGCCAGCCAGTGAGCCCAGCAGTACATACTATGGCCAGCCAGTGAGTCCAGCAGTACAAACTATGGCCAGCCAGTAAGTCCAGCAGTACACACTATGGCCAGCCAGTGAGTCCAGCAGTACACACTATGGCCAGCCAGTGAGTCCAGCAGTACATACTATGGCCAGCCAGTGAGTCCAGCAGTACACACTATGGCCAGCCAGTGAGTCCAGCAGTACATACTATGGCCAGCCAGTGAGTCCAGCAGTACATACTATGGCCAGCCAGTGAGCCCAGCAGTACATACTATGGCCAGCCAGTGAGTCCAGCAGTACATACTATGGCCAGCCAGTGAGTCCGGCAGTACATACTATGGCCAGCCAGTGAGTCCAGCAGTACATACTATGGCCAGCCAGTGAGTCCAGCAGTACATACTATGGCCAGCCAGTGAGTCCAGCAGTACATACTATGGCCAGCCAGTGAGTCCAGCAGTACATACTATGGCCAGCCAGTGAGTCCAGCAGTACATACTATGGCCAGCCAGTGAGCCCAGCAGTACACACTATGGCCAGCCAGTGAGTCCAGCAGTACATACTATGGCCAGCCAGTGAGTCCAGCAGTACATACTATGGCCAGCCAGTGAGTCCAGCAGTACATACTATGGCCAGCCAGTGAGCCCAGCAGTACATACTATGGCCAGCCAGTGAGTCCAGCAGTACAAACTATGGCCAGCCAGTAAGTCCAGCAGTACACACTATGGCCAGCCAGTGAGTCCAGCAGTACACACTATGGCCAGCCAGTGAGTCCAGCAGTACATACTATGGCCAGCCAGTGAGTCCAGCAGTACACACTATGGCCAGCCAGTGAGCCCAGCAGTACATACTATGGCCAGCCAGTGAGTCCAGCAGTACATACTATGGCCAGCCAGTGAGCCCAGCAGTACATACTATGGCCAGCCAGTGAGCCCAGCAGTACATACTATGGCCAGCCAGTGAGTCCAGCAGTACAAACTATGGCCAGCCAGTAAGTCCAGCAGTACACACTATGGCCAGCCAGTGAGTCCAGCAGTACACACTATGGCCAGCCAGTGAGTCCAGCAGTACATACTATGGCCAGTCAGTGAGTCCAGCAGTACATACTATGGCCAGCCAGTGAGCCCAGCAGTACATACTATGGCCAGCCAGTGAGTCCAGCAGTACAAACTATGGCCAGCCAGTAAGTCCAGCAGTACACACTATGGCCAGCCAGTGAGTCCAGCAGTACACACTATGGCCAGCCAGTGAGTCCAGCAGTACATACTATGGCCAGCCAGTGAGTCCAGCAGTACACACTATGGCCAGCCAGTGAGTCCAGCAGTACATACTATGGCCATCCAGTGAGTCCAGCAGTACATACTATGGCCAGCCAGTGAGTCCAGCAGTACATACTATGGCCAGCCAGTGAGTCCAGCAGTACATACTATGGCCAGCCAGTGAGTCCAGCAGTACATACTATGGCCAGCCAGTGAGTCCAGCAGTACATACTATGGCCAGCCAGTGAGTCCAGCAGTACATACTATGGCCAGCCAGTGAGTCCAGCAGTACATACTATGGCCAGCCAGTGAGCCCAGCAGTACATACTATGGCCAGCCAGTGAGTCCAGCAGTACATACTATGGCCAGCCAGTGAGTCCGGCAGTACATACTATGGCCAGCCAGTGAGTCCAGCAGTACATACTATGGCCAGCCAGTGAGTCCAGCAGTACATACTATGGCCAGCCAGTGAGTCCAGCAGTACATACTATGGCCAGCCAGTGAGTCCAGCAGTACATACTATGGCCAGCCAGTGAGTCCAGCAGTACATACTATGGCCAGCCAGTGAGCCCAGCAGTACACACTATGGCCAGCCAGTGAGTCCAGCAGTACATACTATGGCCAGCCAGTGAGTCCAGCAGTACATACTATGGCCAGCCAGTGAGTCCAGCAGTACATACTATGGCCAGCCAGTGAGTCCAGCAGTACATACTATGGCCAGCCAGTGAGTCCAGCAGTACATACTATGGCCAGCCAGTGAGCCCAGCAGTACACACTATGGCCAGCCAGTGAGTCCAGCAGTACATACTATGGCCAGCCAGTGAGTCCAGCAGTACATACTATGGCCAGCCAGTGAGTCCAGCAGTGCATACTATGGCCAGCCAGTGAGCCCAGCAGTACACACTATGGCCAGCCAGTGAGTCCAGCAGTACATACTATGGCCAGCCAGTGAGTCCAGCAGTACATACTATGGCCAGCCAGTGAGTCCAGCAGTACATACTATGGCCAGCCAGTGAGTCCAGCAGTACATACTATGTCTGTACCTGTACGGTGCGTGTTCTCTTTGCAGTTGGGTGCCGAGTGGGGCTACAACCCTAACGCGCCGACCCATGACTACCGCTCCAGCGAGGTGACGAGGGGCGTGCAGACCATGTGGCAGCCGCCTCAGGTGTGGTAGCGACCCCCCACCCACCCCCTCACCCGCCCGGAGACGACAGCCGCTCAAACCGCTCGCTCTGTAGTTCCCTGCCGCATCTTGCCTAATGTTATGTACATGTATAGCGGAATTTGGATATATTTGAATCATTTTTTAAATGGAAATAGTGACATTTAATTAAAGTATTCATTGTGATCTCTATTAGCCTTGCTGTCGGTGTGACCATTGCGTGGTCACGGCCTGGGGTGCGCCCCGCGTGCGGTGCGGCCACCCGCTGACCGCTGTCTCCGTGTTTCAGGCCTCCAGACCGGCCAAGGTGAACCAGACACCCGCCGCGCTAGCCACACCCAAGCCTGTCCCGCCGCGGAAAAAGAAACCCACACGCGTAAGGCTCACTTTCATATTCTTTATGACGTTTTGTGTATTATATTAACGTGAACGTGCCGCCCGTAATGACGTCACGGTGACGCGCAGGCCACTCTGACACCGTGTGACGTCGTGGATGTCAGCAGGGGGGACCCAGGGACCACAGTGGGGACCCGGGGACCAAAGTGGGGACCCAGGGACCACAGTGGGGACCCGGGGACCACAGCGCCACAGTGGGGACCTGGGGACTACAGCGCCACAGTAGGGACCCGGGGACCACAGCGCCACAGTGAGTGATACAGTAGGGACCACATGTCCTCAGTGGGGACCTGGGGACCACAGTGGTCACTCGAGGACCACAGCGCCCCAGTGAGGACCTGAGGACCACAGCGCCACAGTGAGGATCCGGAGGCCCAGCGCCAAAGTGGGGACCACAGCGTCACAGTGGGGACCACAGCGCCACAGTGGGGAATACAGTGGGGACCACATGTCCTCAGTGGGGACCTGGGGACCACATCGTCACAGTGGGGACCCGGGAACCACAGCGCCACAGTGAGGACCAGAGGACCACAGCGCCATAGTGGGGACCACAGCGCCCCAGTGAGGACTTGAGGACCACAGCGCCACAGTGAGGATCCGGGGGCCAAGCGCCATAGTGGGGACCACAGCGCCACAGTGGGGACCACAGCGCCCCAGTGAGGACTTGAGGACCACAGCGCCACAGTGAGGATCCGGGGGCCCAGCGCCATAGTGGGGACCACAGCGCCACAGTGGGGACCACAGCGCCACAATGGGGAATACAGTGGGGACCACATGTCTTCAGTGGGGACTTGGGGACCACATCGTCACAGTGGGGACCCGGGAACCACAGCGCCACAGTGAGGACCTGGGGACGACAGTGGGGACCCGGGGACGACAGTGGTCACCCGGGGACCACAGCGCCCCAGTGAGGACTTGATGACTACAGCGCCACAGTGAGGATCCGGGGGCCCAGCGCCATAGTGGGGACCACAGCGCCACAGTACGGACCACAGTGAAGACCACAGCGCCCCAGTGAGGACCTGAGGACCACAGCGCCATAGTGGGGACCACAGCGCCACAGTGAGGACCACAACGCCACAGTGGAGACCACAGCCCCACAGTGGGGACCACAGCGCCACAGTGGGGAGCTGGGGACCACAGCGCCACAATAGGGACCACAGCGCCACAGTGGAGACCACAGCGCCACAGTGGGGACCAGGGTGTCATTTCACTAAGATCTCGTAACTTTTGCTCGTAAAATTTCAAAATCGTATTGCCCTCCCGAAGATAAATGAAAAATGTTTTATTTATCATCAATATATGGAAAACACGTTTTTGAATAATATTGGCTGAAAATAAATTTCGCGAAGACGGCTGCCCCCCAGTAATCGCAGTATAACGCTCATTTCCGTTGCTCGTAAAATTCGGATCTGTCGTTAAAATAGCGTGTAAAAGATAGGGTTACGAGCTCGTAACTCTTAGTGAAACGATCCCCTGGGGACCACAGCGCTACAGTGGAGACCACGGCGCCCCAGTGAGGACCTGAGGACCACAGAGCCACAGTGAGAATCCGGGGGCCCAGCGCCATAGTGGGGACCACAGCGCCACAGTGGGGACCTGGGGACCACAGCGCTACAGTGGAGACCACGGCGCCCCAGTGAGGACCTGAGGACCACAGAGCCACAGTGAGAATCCGGGGGCCCAGCGCCATAGTGGGGACCACAGCGCCACAGTGGGGACCACAACGCCACAGTGGAGACCACAGCGCCACAGTGGGGACCACAACGCCACAGTGGAGACCACAGCGCCACAGTGGGGACTACAGCGCTACAGTGGAGACCACGGCGCCCCAGTGAGGACCTGAGGACCACAGAGCCACAGTGAGAATCCGGGGGCCCAGCGCCATAGTGGGGACCACAGCGCCACAGTGGGGACCACAACGCCACAGTGGAGACCACAGCGCCACAGTGGGGACCACAACGCCACAGTGGAGACCACAGCGCCACAGTGGGGACTACAGCGCTACAGTGGGGACCTGGGGACCACAGCACCACAATAGGGACCACAGCGCCACAGTGGGGACCTGGGGACCACAGCGCCACAGTGGAGACCACAGCGCCACAGTGATGACCTGGGGACTACAGCGCCGCAGTGGAGACCACAGCGCCACAATGGGGACCTGGGGACCACAGCGCCACAATGGGGACCTGGGGACCACAGCGCCACAATAGGGACCACAGCGCCACAGTGGAGACCACAGCGCCACAGTGGGGACCTGGGGACCACAGCGCCACAGTGAGGACCTGGGGCCCACAGCGCCACAGTGGAGGCCACAGTGGGGACCTGGGGACCACAGCGCCACAGTGGAGACCACAGCGCCACAGTGGAGACCACATCACGACAGTGAAGACCCCAGCGCCACAGTGGGGACCTGGGGACTACAGCGCCACAGTGAGGACCTGGGGACCACAGCGCCACAGTGGGGACCTGGGGACCACAGCGCTACAGTGAGGACCTGGGGACCACAGCGCCACAGTGGAGACCACAGCGCCACAGTGAGGACCTGGGGACCACAGCGCCACAGTGGAGACCACCGCGCCACAGTGGAGACCACAGCGCCACAGTGGAGACCACATCACGACAGTGAAGACCCCAGCGCCACAGTGGGGACCTGGGGACTACAGCGCCACAGTGAGGACCTGGGGACCACAGCGCCACAGTGGGGACCTGGGGACCACAGCGCTACAGTGAGGACCTGGGGACCACAGCGCCACAGTGGAGACCACAGCGCCACAGTGAGGACCTGGGGACCACAGCGCCACAGTGGAGACCACCGCGCCACAGTGGAGACCACAGCGCCACAGTGGAGACCACATCACGACAGTGAAGACCCCAGCGCCACAGTGGGGACCTGGGGACCACAGCGCCACAGTGGAGACCACGGCGCCCCAGTGAGGACCTGAGGACCACAGAGCCACAGTGAGAATCCGGGGGCCCAGCGCCATAGTGGGGACCACAGCGCCACAGTGGGGACCACAACGCCACAGCGGAGACCACAGCGCCACAGTGGGGACTACAGCGCTACAGTGGGGACCTGGGGACCACAGCGCCACAATAGGGACCACAGCGCCACAGTGGGGACCTGGGGACCACAGCGCCACAGTGGGGACCACAACGCCACAGTGGAGACCACAGCGCCACAGTGGGGACCACAACGCCACAGTGGAGACCACAGCGCCACAGTGGGGACTACAGCGCTACAGTGGGGACCTGGGGACCACAGCGCCACAATAGGGACCACAGCGCCACAGTGGGGACCTGGGGACCACAGCGCCACAGTGGAGACCACAGCGCCACAGTGATGACCTGGGGACTACAGCGCCGCAGTGGAGACCACAGCGCCACAATGGGGACCTGGGGACCACAGCGCCACAATAGGGACCACAGCGCCACAGTGGAGACCACAGCGCCACAGTGGGGACCTGGGGACCACAGCGCCACAGTGGAGACCACAGCGCCACAGTGGGGACCTGGGGACCACAGCGCCACAGTGAGGACCTGGGGCCCACAGCGCCACAGTGGAGGCCACAGTGGGGACCTGGGGACCACAGCGCCACAGTGGAGACCACAGCGCCACAGTGGAGACCACATCACGACAGTGAAGACCCCAGCGCCACAGTGGGGACCTGGGGACTACAGCGCCACAGTGAGGACCTGGGGACCACAGCGCCACAGTGGGGACCTGGGGACCACAGCGCTACAGTGAGGACCTGGGGACCACAGCGCCACAGTGGAGACCACAGCGCCACAGTGAGGACCTGGGGACCACAGCGCCACAGTGGAGACCACCGCGCCACAGTGGAGACCACAGCGCCACAGTGGAGACCACAGCGCCACAGAGGAGACCTGGGGACCACAGCGCCACAATATGGACCACAGCGCCACAGTGGAGACCACAGCGCCACAGTGGAGACCACAGCGCCACAGTGGAGACCACAGCGCCACAGTGAGGACCTGGGGACCACAGCGCCACAGTGGAGACCACCGCGCCACAGTGGAGACCACAGCGCCACAGTGGAGACCACATCACGACAGTGAAGACCCCAGCGCCACAGTGGGGACCTGGGGACCACAGCGCCACAGTGGAGACCACGGCGCCCCAGTGAGGACCTGAGGACCACAGAGCCACAGTGAGAATCCGGGGGCCCAGCGCCATAGTGGGGACCACAGCGCCACAGTGGGGACCACAACGCCACAGTGGAGACCACAGCGCCACAGTGGGGACTACAGCGCTACAGTGGGGACCTGGGGACCACAGCGCCACAATAGGGACCACAGCGCCACAGTGGGGACCTGGGGACCACAGCGCCACAGTGGAGACCACAGCGCCACAGTGATGACCTGGGGACTACAGCGCCGCAGTGGAGACCACAGCGCCACAATGGGGACCTGGGGACCACAGCGCCACAATAGGGACCACAGCGCCACAGTGGAGACCACAGCGCCACAGTGGGGACCTGGGGACCACAGCGCCACAGTGGAGACCACAGCGCCACAGTGGGGACCTGGGGACCACAGCGCCACAGTGAGGACCTGGGGCCCACAGCGCCACAGTGGAGGCCACAGTGGGGACCTGGGGACCACAGCGCCACAGTGGAGACCACAGCGCCACAGTGGAGACCACATCACGACAGTGAAGACCCCAGCGCCACAGTGGGGACCTGGGGACTACAGCGCCACAGTGAGGACCTGGGGACCACAGCGCCACAGTGGGGACCTGGGGACCACAGCGCTACAGTGAGGACCTGGGGACCACAGCGCCACAGTGGAGACCACAGCGCCACAGTGAGGACCTGGGGACCACAGCGCCACAGTGGAGACCACCGCGCCACAGTGGAGACCACAGCGCCACAGTGGAGACCACAGCGCCACAGAGGAGACCTGGGGACCACAGCGCCACAATAGGGACCACAGCGCCACAGTGGATACCACAGCGCCACAGTGGAGACCACAGCGCCACAGTGGAGACCACAGCGCCACAGTGGAGACCACAGCGCCACAGTGGGGACATGGGGACCACAGCGCCACAGAGGAGACCACAGCGCCACAGTGGAGACCACAGCGCCACAGTGGAGACCACAGCGCCACAGAGGAGACCACAGCGCCACAGTGGAGACCACAGCGCCACAGTTAGGACCTGGGGACCACAGCGCCACAGTGGAGACCACCGCGCCACAGTGGAGACCACAGCGCCACAGTGGAGACCACAGCGCCACAGTGGAGACCACAGCGCCACAGTGGGGACATGGGGACCACAGCGCCACAGTGGAGACCACAGCGCCACAGTGGAGACCACAGCGCCACAGTGGAGACCACAGCGCCACAGAGGAGACCACAGCGCCACAGTGGAGACCACAGCGCCACAGTGAGGACCTGGGGACCACAGCGCCACAGTGGAGACCACCGCGCCACAGTGGAGACCACCGCGCCACAGTGGAGACCACAGCGCCACAGTGGAGACCACAGCGCCACAGTGGAGACCACAGCGCCACAGTGGGGACATGGGGACCACAGCGCCACAGTGGGACCCGGGGAGGACAGCGCCGCAGTTGGGACCCGGGGACCAAAGTGGGGACCCGGGGACTACAGCGCCACAGTGGGGACCTGGGGAACACAGTGGGGTGTGCGGAACCGGGGAGGGAATGGGAGGGTGGGTATGGGGGACCGGGGCCGGAATGGGAGGGTGGGTGTGGAGGACTTGGAGGGTGGGTGTTGGGGACTAGGGACGGAATGGGAGGGTGGGTGTGGAGGACTTGGAGGGTGGGTGTTGGAGACTAGGGACGGAATGGGAGGGTGGGTGTGGAGGACTTGGAGGGTGGGTGTGGGGGACTGGGGCCGGAATGGGAGGGTGGGTGTGGCGGACGGCTGACGGAATGGAAGGCTGGGTGTGGCGGACTGCTGACGTAATGGGAGGGTGGGTGTGGGGGACTGGGGCCGGAATGGGAGGGTGGGTGTGGGGGACCGGGGACGGAATGGGAGGGTGGGTGTGGGGGACTGGGGACGGAATGGGAGGATGGGTGTGGCGAACTGGGGACGGAATGGAAGGGTGGGTGTGGCGAACTGGGGACGGAATGGGAGGGTGGGTGTGGGGGACCGGGGGCGGAATGGGAGGGTGGGTGTGGAAGACTTGCCCCGGAATGGGAGGGTGGGTGTGGGGGACTGGGGACGGAATGGGAGGATGGGTGTGGCGAACTGGGGACGGAATGGGAGGGTGGGTGGGGGGGATTGGGGCCGTAATGGGAGGGTGGGTGTGGCGGACTGAGGCCGGAATGGGAGGGTGGGTGTGCGGGACCGGGGGCGGAATGGGAGGGTGGGTGTGGAGGACCGGGGACGGAATGGGAAGGTGGGTGTGGCGGTCTGGGGCCCGAATGAGAGGGTGGGTGTTAAGGGACCGGGGGCGGAATGGGAGGGTGGGTGTGGAGGACCGGGGGCGGAATGGGAGGGTGGGTGTAGAGGACTTGGAGGGTGGGTGTGGCGGACTGGGGCCGGAATGGGAGGGTGGGTGTGGAGGACTGGGGCCGGAATGGGAGCTTGGGTGTGGAGGACTTGGAGGGTGGGTGTGGGGGACCGGGGACGGAATGGGAGGGTGGGTGTGGAGGACTTGGAGGGTGGGTGTGGCGGACTGGCGACGGAATGGAAGGGTGGGTGTGGAGGACTTGGAGGGTGGGTGTGGGGGACCGGGGACGGAATGGGAGGGTGGGTGTGGAGGACTTGGAGGGTGGGTGTGGGGGACCGGGGACGGAATGGGAGGGTGGGTGTAGAGGACTTGGAGGGTGGGTGTAGAGGACTTGGAGGGTGGGTGCAGAGGACTTGGAGGGTGGGTGTGGCGGACTGGGGCCGGAATGGGAGGGTGGGTGTGGAGGACTTGGAGGGTGGGTGTGGGGGACCGGGGGCGGAATGGGAGAGTGGGTGTGGAGGACTTGGAGGGTGGGTGTGGAGGACTTGGAGGGTGGGTGTGGCGGACTGCTGACGGAATGGAAGGGTGGGTGTGGCGGACTGGGGCCGGAATGGGAGGTTGGGTGTGGCGGACTGGGGCCGGAATGGGAGGGTGGGTGTGGAGGACTGCTGGCGGAATGGAAAGGTGGGTGTGGCGGACTGGGACCGGAATGGGAGGGTGGGTGTGGCGGACTGGGGCCGGAATGGGAGGGTGGGTGTGGAGGACTGCTTGCGGAATGGAAAGGTGGGTGTGGCGGACTGGGGCCGGAATGGGAGGGTGGGTGTGGAGGACTCGGAGGGTGGGTGTGGGGGACCGGTGGCGGAATGGGAGGGTGGGTGTGGAGGACTTGGGCCGGAATGGGAGCTTGGGTGTGGAGGACTTGGAGGGTGGGTGTGGGGGCCCGGGGACGGAATGGGAGGGTGGGTGTAGAGGACTTAAAGGGTGGGTGTAGAGGACTTGGAGGGTGGGTGTGGCGGACTGGGGCCGGAATGGGAGGGTGGGTGTGGAGGACTTGGGCCGGAATGGGAGCTTGGGTGTGGAGGACTTGGAGGGTGGGTGTGGGGGCCCGGGGACGGAATGGGAGGGTGGGTGTAGAGGACTTGAAGGGTGGGTGTAGAGGACTTGGAGGGTGGGTGTGGAGGACCGGGGCCGGAATGGGAGGGTGGGTGTGGAGGACTGGGGCCGGAATGGGAGGGTGGGTGTGGAGGACTGCTGGCGGAATGGAAAGGTGGGTGTGGCGGACTGGGACCGGAATGGGAGGGTGGGTGTGGCGGACTGGGGCCGGAATGGGAGGGTGGGTGTGGAGGACTGCTTGCGGAATGGAAAGGTGGGTGTGGCGGACTGGGGCCGGAATGGGAGGGTGGGTGTGGAGGACTCGGAGGGTGGGTGTGGGGGCCCGGGGACGGAATGGGAGGGTGGGTGTAGAGGACTTGAAGGGTGGGTGTAGAGGACTTGAAGGGTGGGTGTAGAGGACTTGGAGGGTATGTGTGGCGGACTGCTGACGGAATGGAAGGGTGGGTGTGGCGGACTGGGGCCGGAATGGGAGGGTGGGTGTGGCGGACTGGGGCCGGAATGGGAGGGTGGGTGTGGAGGACTGCTGGCGGAATGGAAAGGTGGGTGTGGCGGACTGGGACCGGAATGGGAGGGTGGGTGTGGCGGACTGGGGCCGGAATGGGAGGGTGGGTGTGGAGGACTGCTTGCGGAATGGAAAGGTGGGTGTGGCGGACTGGGGCCGGAATGGGAGGGTGGGTGTGGAGGACTCGGAGGGTGGGTGTGGGGGACCGGTGGCGGAATGGGAGGGTGGGTGTGGAGGACTTGGGCAGGAATGGGAGCTTGGGTGTGGAGGACTTGGAGGGTGGGTGTGGGGGCCCGGGGACGGAATGGGAGGGTGGGTGTAGAGGACTTGAAGGGTGGGTGTAGAGGACTTGGAGGGTGGGTGTAGAGGACTTGAAGGGTGGGTGTAGAGGACTTGGAGGGTGGGTGTGGCGGACTGGGGCCGGAATGGGAGGGTGGGTGTGGAGGACTTGGGCCGGAATGGGAGCTTGGGTGTGGAGGACTTGGAGGGTGGGTGTGGGGGCCCGGGGACGGAATGGGAGGGTGGGTGTAGAGGACTTGAAGGGTGGGTGTAGAGGACTTGAAGGGTGGGTGTAGAGGACTTGGAGGGTATGTGTGGCGGACTGCTGACGGAATGGAAGGGTGGGTGTGGCGGACTGGGGCCGGAATGGGAGGGTGGGTGTGGCGGACTGGGGCCGGAATGGGAGGGTGGGTGTGGCGGACTCGGAGGGTGGGTGTGGGGGACTGGGGCCGGAATGGGAGGGTGGGTGTGGCGGACTGGGGCCGGAATGGGAGGGTGGGTGTGGCGGACTGGGGCCGGAATGGGAGGGTGGGTGTGGAGGACTGCTGGCGGAATGGAAAGGTGGGTGTGGCGGACTGGGGCCGGAATGGGAGGGTGGGTGTGGAGGACTCGGCGGGTGGGTGTGGGGGACCGGGGGTGGAATGGGAGGGTGGGTGTGGGGGACCGGGGCCGGAATGGGAGGATGGGTGTGGCGGACCGGGGCCGGAATGGGAGCTTGGGTGTGGAGGACTTGGAGGGTGGGTGTGGGGGCCCGGGGACGGAATGGGAGGGTGGGTGTGGAGGACTTGAAGGGTGGGTGTAGAGGACTTGAAGGGTGGGTGTAGAGGACTTGGAGGGTATGTGTGGCGGACTGCTGACGGAATGGAAGGGTGGGTGTGGCGGACTGGGGCCGGAATGGGAGGGTGGGTGTGGAGGACTGGGGCCGGAATGGGAGGGTGGGTGTGGAGGACTGCTGGCGGAATGGAAAGGTGGGTGTGGCGGACTGGGGCCGGAATGGGAGGGTGGGTGTGGAGGACTCGGCGGGTGGGTGTGGGGGACCGGGGGTGGAATGGGAGGGTGGGTGTGGGGGACTGGGGACGGAATGGGAGGATGGGTGTGGGGGACTGGGGACGGAATGGGAGGATGGGTGTGGGGGACTGGGGACGGAATGGGAGGATGGGTGTGGCGGACTGCTGACGGAATGGAAGGGTGGGTGTGGCGTACTGGGGCCGGAATGGGAGGGTGGGTGTGGAGGACCGGGGGCGGATTGGGAGGGTGGGTGTGGGGGCCCGGGGGCGGAATGGGAGGGTGGGTGTGGGGGCCCGGGGGCGGAATGGGAGGGTGGGTGTGGGGGACCGGGGACGGAATGGGAGGGTGGGTGTGGGGGCCCGGGGGCGGAATGGGAGGGTGGGTGTGGGGGACCGGGGACGGAATGGGAGGGTGGGTGTGGAAGACTTGGGCCGGAATGGGAGGGTGGGTGTGGGGAACCGGGGACGGAATGGGAGGGTGGGTGTGGGGGACCGGGGACGGATTGGGAGGGTGGGTGTGGAGGACTGGGGCCGGAATGGGAGGGTGGGTGTGGGGGACCGGGGCCGGAATGGGAGCTTGGGTGTGGAAGACTTGGGCCGGAATGGGAGGGTGGGTGTGGGGGACCGGGGCCGGAATGGGAGGGTGGGTGTGGGGGACCGGGGCCGGAATGGGAGCTTGGGTGTGGGGGACCGGGGGCGGATTGGGAGGGTGGGTGTGGAGGACTGGGGCCGGAGTGGGAGGGTGGGTGTGGAGGACTTGGAGGGTGGGTGTGGGGGACCGGGACCGGAATGGGAGGGTGGGTGTGGGCGGGCCAACGGTAATAAGTGGCCCTTGTGATTAGGTTGTACTGTCAGTGTAGACTGAGCCACTGTAGAGAGTGGAGTGGGAGAGCGTCGTGTTGGGGGCGCGGCATCATGATAAGAATGTGGCGAACTGGAGAACTGATGCCATGTTTCGGATCTAATACGTTCGACTACAGCGGCTTACTGTGCACCCGGCCGACGTGTTGTCACTTCTACCACCATCTGCTCTCTCTGCTGTACGGACGTCACCAGCCGCAATGGACCTTCACCATTCTAGGACACGAAATGTTCTTTCTGAAGGCAAATGGTTTTCTTCTTTTTCATTATGCTTTTTGGACTAAGGATAAGGCGTCTGTGCTATACTGTATAATTGTGTGAATTAATAACAGTTTTGTTGTTGATAAACGGGCCAAACCCCAACCCACATGCTGCGTTGGCCAAAGTCTCCCTTCCCAAGTGGATATGCTCGAAGCCTTATCTTTCGTTATCTCGCCATGACGGTCGTAAAGCACTGTTAAAAAACGCCCAAACGGCGGCCCGTCACTGCAGATACGGTCAACTAAAAATGGCGGAAGATTTGTCGGGTAAAACCATCAGAAATGTCTTTGCGTAGTCGCCTGTGATGTCCTTTCGATGTAAGTTTCCTTCAAATTTGCTCTACCTTAATTGAGTTTATAGAGCATTTGAGCGTTTTTGCAGTGTTGACTGTATCTTGTCTTGTCAGCTACCCGAGTTACGGTCAACCCCAAGTTTCAGTTACGATCAACATCCTAGATTTGTACATGACGTTACTACGATGTAATTAGCCATTGCTACTGCTGTCACGACGTCTGCCTATTGCTACTGCCGTCACGTCTGCCTGTTGCTACTGCTGTCACGACGTCTGCCTATTGCTACTGCTGTCACGACGTCTTCCTATTACTACTGCTGTCACGACGTCTTCCTATTGCTACTGCCGTCACGTCTGCCTATTGCTACTGCTGTCACGACGTCTTCCTATTGCTACTGCCGTCACGACGTCTTCCTATTGCTACTGCTGTCACGACGTCTTCCTATTGCTACTGCTGTCACGACGTCTTCCTATTGCTACTGCTGTCACGACGTCTTCCTATTGCTACTGCTGTTACGACGTCTTCCTATTGCTACTGCTGTCACGACGTCTTCCTATTGCTACTGCTGTCACGACGTCTTCCTATTGCTACTGCCGTCACGTATGCCTATTGCTACTGCCGTCACGTCTGCCTATTGCTACTGCAGTCACGACGTCTTCCTATTGCTACTGCCGTCACGTCTGCCTGTTGCTACTGCTGTCACGACGTCTTCCTATTGCTACTGCTGTCACGACGTCTGTCTATTGCTACTGCCGTCACGACGTCTTCCTATTGCTACTGCTGTCACGACGTCTGCCTATTGCTACTGCTGTCACGACGTCTTCCTATTGCTACTGCTGTCACGACGTCTGCCTATTGCTACTGCTGTCACGACGTCTGCCTATTGCTACTGCTGTCACGACGTCTGCCTATTGCTACTGCTGTCACGACGTCTGCCTATTGCTACTGCCGTCACGACGTCTGCCTATTGCTACTGCTGTCACGTCTTCCTATTGCTACTGCCGTCACGACGTCTTCCTATTGCTACTGCTGTCACGACGTCTGCCTATTGCTACTGCCGTCACGTCTTCCTATTGCTACTGCTGTCACGACGTCTGCCTATTGCTACTGCCGTCACGACGTCTTCCTATTGCTACTGCTGTCACGACGTCTGCCTATTGCTACTGCCGTCACGACGTCTTCCTATTGCTACTGCTGTCACGACGTCTGCCTATTGCTACTGCCGTCACGACGTCTGCCTATTGCTACTGCTGTCACGACGTCTGCCTATTGCTACTGCCGTCACGACGTCTTCCTATTGCTACTGCTGTCACGACGTCTGCCTATTGCTACTGCCGTCACGTCTGCCTATTGCTACTGCTGTCACGACGTCTTCCTATTGCTTCTGCTCTCACGACGTCTTTCTATTGCCACTGCCGTCACGACGTCTGCCTATTGCTACTTATTGCTACTGCCGTCACGATCTCTGCCTATGGCTACTGCTGTCACGACGTCTGCCTATTGCTACTGCCGTCATGTCTAATTTGAATTCCTAAAACACCACAGTCCAATTATCCATTCGGCTAGCTGACATTCGGTCCATTCGGCTACTTGACTTTCGAACAATTGTCTATTCGGTTAGCTGACGTTCTGGTATTGTCCATTCGGCTAGCTGACGTTCGACCAATTGTTCATTCTGTCAGTTTCAAGTTCGCCTAATTATTCATTCGGCCCATTTTGTCATTTTCATCTAGATCATTAATTTCTAGACTCTTGATAATGACAGCTTTCTAATGTTTATACTGAAAGCTTTCTAATGTTTATACTGAAAGCTAATTTGTCATTTTCATCTAGATCATATTACTTTCTTGACTCTTCATACTGACAGCTTTCTATTGTTTATACTTACAGCTTTCTAATGTTTATACTGAAAGCTATCTAATGTTTGTACTGAGAGCGTTCTGACGTGTATGCTGAGAGCTTTCTGACGTGTATGCTTAGAGCTTTCTTACGTGTATGCTGAGAGCTTTCTGACGTGTATCCTGAGCTTTCTGACGTGTATGCTGAGAGCTTTCTGACGTGTATGCTGAGAGCTTTCTGACGTGTATGCTGAGAGCTTTCTGACGTATCCTGAGAGCTTTCTGACGTGTATGCTGAGAGCTTTCTGACGTATCCTGAAAGCTTTCTGACGTGTATGCTGAGAGCTTTCTGACGTGTGTCCTGAGAGCTTTCTGACGTGTATGCTGAGAGCTTTCTGACGTATCCTGAGAGCTTTCTGACGTGTATGCTGAGAGCTTTTTGACGTGTATGCTGAGAGCTTTTTGACGTGTATGCTGAGAGCTTTCTGACGTGTGTCCTGAGAGCTTTCTGACGTATCCTGAGAGCTTTCTGACGTGTATGCTGAGATGCTTTCTGACGTGTGTCCTGAGAGCTTCCTAATGTTTGCACTGTATCCACTGGGTCTCCCTGTAGGTGGCGCTGAAGCCGCCGGAGGCCACCCCGGAAGAGATCAGACAGAGACGGATGGTGGACTTCCAGAAGAGCCTCCAGGACGGCTCGGCGCAGCTCCTGGCGCGGCGCTGTGCGGACGCCGTGACCAGCTACGAGAAGGCTCTGGAGCTGGTGGGCGACTACAAGCTGCAGGTGTGTGTGAGGGGGGTGGGGGTGACCAGCTACGAAAAGGCTCTGGAGCTGGTGGGCGACTACAAGCTGCAGGTGTGTGTGGGGGCGGGGTGACCAGCTACGAGAAGGCTCTGGAGCTGGTGGGCGACTACAAGCTGCAGGTGTGTGTGTGGAGGTGGGGGGGAGGGGGGGGGGGGGAGGTGACCAGCTACGAAAAGGCTCTGGAGCTGGTGGGCGACTACAAGCTGCAGGTGTGTGTGAGGGGGGTGGGGGTGACCAGCTACGAGAAGGCTCTGGAGCTGGTGGGCGACTACAAGCTGCAGGTGTGTGTGTGGGGGGGTGGGGGCTGACCAGCTACGAGAAGGCTCTGGAGCTGGTGGGCGACTACAAGCTGCAGGTGTGTGTGTGGAGGTGGGGGGGAGGGGGGGGGGAGGTGACCAGCTACGAGAAGGCTCTAGAGCTGGTGGGCGACTACAAGCTGCAGGTGTGTGTGAGGGGGGGGGGGGGGTGACCAGCTACGAGAAGGCTCTGGAGCTGGTGGGCGACTACAAGCTGCAGGTGTGTGTGAGGGGGGGGGGGGTGACCAGCTACGAGAAGGCTCTGGAGCTGGTGGGCGACTACAAGCTGCAGTTGTGTGTGTGTGTGGGGGGGGGGGGGGGTGACCAGCTACGAGAAGGCTCTGGAACTGGTGGGCGACTACAAGCTGCAGGTGTGTGTGAGGGGGGGGGGGGGGGGTGACCAGCTACGAGAAGGCTCTGGAGCTGGTGGGCGACTACAAGCTGCAGTTGTGTGTGTGTGTGGGGGGGGGGGGGTGACCAGCTACGAGAAGGCTCTGGAACTGGTGGGCGACTACAAGCTGCAGTTGTGTGTGTGTGTGGGGGGGGGGGGGTGACCAGCTACGAGAAGGCTCTGGAACTGGTGGGCGACTACAAGCTGCAGGTGTGTGTGAGGGGGGGGGGGGGGTGACCAGCTACGAGAAGGCTCTGGAGCTGGTGGGCGACTACAAGCTGCAGGTGTGTGTGAGGGGGGGGGGGGGGTGACCAGCTACGAGAAGGCTCTGGAGCTGGTGGGCGACTACAAGCTGCAGTTGTGTGTGTGTGTGGGGGCGGGGTGACCAGCTACGAGAAGGCTCTGGAGCTGGTGGGCGACTACAAGCTGCAGTTGTGTGTGTGTGTGGGGGCGGGGTGACCAGCTACGAGAAGGCTCTGGAGCTGGTGGGCGACTACAAGCTGCAGGTGTGTGTGTCTGTGTGGGGGGGGGGGGGGGTGACCAGCTACGAGAAGGCTCAGGAGCTGGTGGGCGACTACAAGCTGCAGGTGTGTGTGTGGAGGGCCGGGGGGGGGGGTGCATAACTATAGGCACATAACTGGCGGGCCAAGTAAGTTGTGATCGGTGCCTGGATTATAGCATGCCAGAAACCGATCCAGACTCGTCGGGTGGTGTGTCCAGTGTGTATCCTCGCCACAAGCGTTTACCCACCCCCCCTTCCGCCTCCCACTACCTACCTGTAATAGCTGTGATGTTAACCGCGTGTACTTCCAGGTGGATGAGTCTGTTCAGGTGGTCATCAAGTACGCTATTGGCATGGCCCACGTGGAGTCCGATGTTGCCAAGGTAACGCGTGACACAACCTCCTTAACAACCAACAGCGTTAACATGGGAGGGTGCACTCTGCCCTTTACAGGGAGATTATTATCGTATTGCCGTCTCGTTTATTCGAGGTTAATTCACAATGTTTGATGCAAAGATAATCTCCGTTGATAGTTTTAATGAACTGTTCTCAATTTGTAGATCATTTAATCCGCTTGTGAGTCCCAGGTGAATCCTATGCTCTATCTACATTTTGTTGTGGACATGTAAGAACTTGGCTCATCTCTAGGCCATCACCGTAGACAGTATATGTATTTTAATGCGTGACATTTCTTCAGTTGAACCTTCAGTGTATTTCTCTGTGGTTTGTCCGCCCTAACCTTGTCATTGGTGTCTCAGGAGGCCAGGGCAGGCATGCACCGCTTCCGGGAGATACTGGTCAGCCACAAGAGTGTCACCTTCCCGCTCGTCTTCCTGGGCCTGGGCCGGGCCTACTACAGACAAACCAGGTGAGGGGTGACCGCGGGCCGGTCAGTGTACGAGGCGGGGTGAGGGGTGACCGCGGGCCGGTCAGTATACGAGGCGGGGTGAGGGGTGACCGCGGGCCGGTCAGTGAACGAGGCGGGGTGAGAGGTGACCGCGGGCCGGTCAGTATACGAGGCGGGGTGAGGGGTGACCGCGGGCCGGTCAGTGTACGAGGCGGGGTGAGAGGTGACCGCGGGCCGGTCAGTGTACCAGACGGGGAGAGGGGTGACCGCGGGCCGGTCAGTGTACGAGGCGGGGTGAGGGGTGACCGCGGGCCGGGCAGTGTACGAGGCGGGGTGAGGGGTGACCGCAGGCCGGTCAGTGTACGAGGCGGGGTGAGGGGTGACCGCAGGCCGGGCAGTGTACGAGGCGGGGTGAGGGGTGACCGCAGACCGGTCAGTGTACGAGGCGGGGTGAGGGGTGACCGCAGACCGGTCAGTGTACGAGGCGGGGTGAGGGGTGACCGCAGACCGGTCAGTGTACGAGGCGGGGTGAGGGGTGACCGCAGACCGGTCAGTGTACGAGGCGGGGTGAGGGGTGACCGCGGGCCGGTCAGTGTACGAGGCGGGGTGAGGGTTGACCGCGAGCCGGTCAGTGTACGAGGCGGGGTGAGGGGTGAACGCGGGCCGGTCAGTGTACGAGGCGGGGTGAGGGGTGACCGCGGGCCGGTCAGTGTACGAGGCGGGGTGAGGGGTGACCGCGGGCCGGTCAGTGTACGAGGCGGGGTGAGGGGTGACCGCGGGCCGGTCAGTGTACGAGGCGGGGTGAGAGGTGACCGCGGGCCGGTCAGTGTACCAGACGGGGAGAGGGGTGACCGCGGGCCGGTCAGTGTACGAGGCGGGGTGAGGGGTGACCGCGGGCCGGGCAGTGTACGAGGCGGGGTGAGGGGTGACCGCAGGCCGGTCATTGTACGAGGCGGGATGAGGGGTGACCGCGGGCCGGTCAGTGTACCACACGGGGTGAGGGGTGACCGCGGGCCGGTCAGTGTACGAGACGGGGTGAGAGGGGGGGCGGGGTGAGGGGTGACCGCGGGCCGGTCAGTGTACGAGGCGGGATGAGGGGTGACCGCGGGCCGGTCAGTGTACCACACGGGGTGAGGGGTGACCGCGGGCCGGTCAGTGTACGAGACGGGGTGAGGGGGGGGCGGGGTGAGGGGTGACCGCGGGCCGGTCAGTGTACGAGGCGGGGTGACGGGGGGGGGGGCGTTCAGTGTACGAGGCGGGGTGAGGGGTGACCGCAGGCCGGTCAGTGTACGAGGCGGGGTGAGGGGTGACCGCGGGCCGGTCAGTGTACGAGGCGGGGTGAGGGGTGACCGCGGGCCGGTCAGTGTACGAGGCGGGGTGAGGGGTGACCGCGGGCCGGTCAGTGTACGAGGCGGGGTGAGGGGTGACCGCGGGCCGGTCAGTGTACGAGGCGGGGTGAGGGGTGACCGCGGGCCGGTCAGTGTACGAGGCGGGGTGAGAGGCGACCGCAGGCCGGTCAGTGTACGAGGCGGGGTGAGGGGTGACCGCAGGCCGGTCAGTGTACGAGGCGGGGTGAGGGGTGACCGCGGGCCGGTCAGTGTACCAGACGGGGTGAGGGGTGACCGCAGACCGGTCAGTGTACGAGGCGGGGTGAGGGGTGACGGCGGGCCGGTCAGTGTACGAGGCGGGGTGAGGGGTGACCGCGGGCCGGTCAGTGTACGAGGCGGGATGAGGGGTGACCGCGGGCCGGTCAGTGTATGGGGCGGGGTGAGGGGTGACCGCGGGCCGGTCAGTGTACGAGGCGGGTGAGGGGTCACCGCGGGCCGGTCAGTGTACGAGGCGGGGTGAGGGGTGACCGCGGGCCGGTCAGTGTACGAGGCGGGGTGAGGGTTGACCGCGGGCCGGTCAGTGTACGAGGCGGGGTGAGGGGTGACCGCGGGCCGGTCAGTGTACGAGGCGGGGTGAGGGGTGACCGCGGGCCGGTCAGTGTACGAGGCGGGGTGAGGGGTGACCGCGGGCCGGTCAGTGTACGAGGCGGGATGAGGGGTGACCGCGGGCCGGTCAGTGTACGAGGCGGGGTGAGAGGCGACCGCAGGCCGGTCTGTGTACGAGGCGGGGTGAGGGGTGACCGCAGGCCGGTCAGTGTACGAGGCGGGATGAGGGGTGACCGCGGGCCGGTCAGTGTACCACACGGGGTGAGGGGTGACCGCGGGCCGGTCAGTGTACGAGACGAGGTGAGGGGGGGCGGGGTGAGGGGTGACCGCGGGCCGGTCAGTGTACGAGGCGGGGTGACGGGGGGGGGCGTTCAGTGTACGAGGCGGGGTGAGGGGTGACCGCAGGCCGGTCAGTGTACGAGGCGGGGTGAGGGGTGACCGCGGGCCGGTCAGTGTACGAGGCGGGGTGAGAGGTGACCGCGGGCCGGTCAGTGTACGAGGCGGGGTGAGGGGTGACCGCGGGCCGGTCAGTGTACGAGGCGGGGTGAGGGGTGACCCCGGGCCGGTCAGTGTACGAGGCGGGGTGAGGGGTGACCGCGGGCCGGTCAGTGTACGAGGCGGGGTGAGAGGCGACCGCAGGCCGGTCAGTGTACGAGGCGGGGTGAGGGGTGACCGCAGGCCGGTCAGTGTACGAGGCGGGGTGAGGGGTGACCGCGGGCCGGTCAGTGTACCAGACGGGGTGAGGGGTGACCGCAGACCGGTCAGTGTACGAGGCGGGGTGAGGGGTGACCGCGGGCCGGTCAGTGTACGAGGCGGGGTGAGGGGTGACCGCGGGCCGGTCAGTGTACGAGGCGGGATGAGGGGTGACCGCGGGCCGGTCAGTGTATGGGGCGGGGTGAGGGGTGACCGCGGGCCGGTCAGTGTACGAGGCGGGTGAGGGGTGACCGCGGGCCGGTCAGTGTACGAGGCGGGGTGAGGGGTGACCGCGGGCCGGTCAGTGTACGAGGCGGGGTGAGGGTTGACCGCGGGCCGGTCAGTGTACGAGGCGGGGTGAGGGGTGACCGCGGGCCGGTCAGTGTACGAGGCGGGGTGAGGGGTGACCGCGGGCCGGTCAGTGTACGAGGCGGAGTGAGGGGTGACCGCGGGCCGGTCAGTGTACGAGGCGGGATGAGGGGTGACCGCGGGCCGGTCAGTGTACGAGGCGGGGTGAGAGGCGACCGCAGGCCGGTCAGTGTACGAAGCGGGGTGAGGGGTGACCGCAGGCCGGTCAGTGTACGAGGCGGGATGAGGGGTGACCGCGGGCCGGTCAGTGTACCAGACGGGGTGAGGGGTGACCGCGGGCCGGTCAGTGTACGAGACGGGGTGAGGGGGGGGCGGCGGGGTGAGGGGTGACCGCGGGCCGGTCAGTGTACGAGGCGGGGTGACGGTGGGGGGCGTTCAGTGTACGAGGCGGGGTGAGGGGTGACCGCAGGCCGGTCAGTGTACGAGGCGGGGTGAGGGGTGACCGCGGGCCGGTCAGTGTACGAGGCGGGGTGAGGGGTGACCACGGGCCGGTCAGTCTACGAGGCGGGGTGAGGGGTGACCGCGGGCCGGTCAGTGTACGAGGCGGGGTGAGGGGTGACCGCGGGCCGGTCAGTGTACGAGGCGGGGTGAGGGGTGACCGCTGGCCGGTCAGTGTACGAGGCGGGGTGAGGCATGACCGCGGGCCGGTCAGTGTACGAGGCGGGGTGAGGGGTGACCGCGGGCCGGGCAGTGTACGAGGCGGGGTGAGGGGTGACCGCGGGCCGGTCAGTGTACGAGGCGGGGTGAGGGGTGACCGCGGGCCGGTCAGTGTACGAGGCGGGGTGAGGGGTGACCGCGGGCCGGGCAGTGTACGAGGCGGGGTGAGGGGTGACCGCGGGCCGGGCAGTGTACGAGGCGGGGTGAGGGGTGACCGCGGGCCGGTCAGTGTATGAGGCGTTGTGACGGGTGACCGCGGGCCGGTCAGTGTACGAGGCGGGTGAGGGGTGACCGCGGGCCGGTCAGTGTACGAGGCGGGGTGAGGGGTGACCGCGGGCCGGTCAGTGTACGAGGCGGGGTGAGGGGTGACCGCGGGCCGGTCAGTGTACGAGGCGGGGTGAGGGGTGACCGCGGGCCGGTCAGTGTACGAGGCGGGGTGAGGGATGACCGCGGGCCGGTCAGTGTACGAGGCGGGGTGAGGGGTGACCGCGGGCCGGTCAGTGTACGAGGCGGGGTGAGGGATGACCGCGGGCCGGTCAGTGTACGAGGCGGGGTGAGGGGTGACCGCGGGCCGGTCAGTGTACGAGGCGGGGTGAGGGGTGACCGCGGGCCGGTCAGTGTATGAGGCGTTGTGACGGGTGACTGCGGGCCGGTCAGTGTACGAGGCGGGGTGAAGGGTGACTGCGGGCCGGGTCAGTGTACCAGACGGGGTGAGGGGTGACTGCCGGCCGGGTCAGGGTACCAGACGGGGTGAGGGGTGACCGCGGGCCGGTCAGTGTACCAGAAGGGGTGAGGGGTGACCGCGGGCCGCTCAGTGTACGAGGCGGGGTGAGGGGTGACCGCGGGCCGGTCAGTGTACGAGGCGGGGTGAGGGGTGACCGCGGGCCGGTCAGTGTACGAGGCGGGGTGAGGGGTGACCGCGGGCCGATCAGTGTATGAGGCGTTGTGACGGGTGACCGCGGGCCGGTCAGTGTACGAGGCGGGGTGAGGGGTGACCGCGGGCCGGTCAGTGTACGAGGCGGGGTGAGGGGTGACCGCGGGCCGGTCAGTGTACGAGGCGGGGTGAGAGGCGACCGCAGGCCGGTCAGTGTACGAGGCGGGGTGAGGGGTGACCGCAGGCCGGTCAGTGTACGAGGCGGGGTGAGGGGTGACCGCGGGCCGGTCAGTGTACCAGACGGGGTGAGGGGTGACCGCAGACCGGTCAGTGTACGAGGCGGGGTGAGGGGTGACCGCGGGCCGGTCAGTGTACGAGGCGGGGTGAGGGGTGACCGCGGGCCGGTCAGTGTACGAGGCGGGGTGAGGGGTGACCGCGGGCCGGTCAGTGTACGAGGCGGGATGAGGGGTGACCGCGGGCCGGTCAGTGTACGAGGCGGGGTGAGAGGCGACCGCAGGCCGGTCTGTGTACGAGGCGGGGTGAGGGGTGACCGCAGGCCGGTCAGTGTACGAGGCGGGATGAGGGGTGACCGCGGGCCGGTCAGTGTACCACACGGGGTGAGGGGTGACCGCGGGCCGGTCAGTGTACGAGACGGGGTGAGGGGGGGACGGGGTGAGGGGTGACCGCGGGCCGGTCAGTGTACGAGGCGGGGTGACGGGGGGGGGGCGTTCAGTGTACGAGGCGGGGTGAGGGGTGACCGCAGGCCGGGCAGTGTACGAGGCGGGGTGAGGGGTGACCGCGGGCCGGTCAGTGTACGAGGCGGGGTGAGGGGTGACCGCGGGCCGGTCAGTGTACGAGGCGGGGTGAGGGGTGACCGCGGGCCGGTCAGTGTACGAGGCGGGGTGAGGGGTGATCGCAGACCGGTCAGTGTACGAGGCGGGGTGAGGGGTGACCGCGGGCCGGTCAGTGTACGAGGCGGGGTGAGGGTTGACCGCGAGCCGGTCAGTGTACGAGGCGGGGTGAGGGGTGACCGCGGGCCGGTCAGTGTACGAGGCGGGGTGAGGGGTGACCGCGGGCCGGTCAGTGTACGAGGCGGGGTGAGGGGTGACCGCGGGCCGGTCAGTGTACGAGGCGGGGTGAGGGGTGACCGCGGGCCGGTCAGTGTACGAGGCGGGGTGAGAGGTGACCGCGGGCCGGTCAGTGTACCAGACGGGGAGAGGGGTGACCGCGGGCCGGTCAGTGTACGAGGCGGGGTGAGGGGTGACCGCGGGCCGGGCAGTGTACGAGGCGGGGTGAGGGGTGACCGCAGGCCGGTCAGTGTACGAGGCGGGGTGAGGGGTGACCGCAGACCGGTCAGTGTACGAGGCGGGGTGAGGGGTGACCGCAGACCGGTCAGTGTACGAGGCGGGGTGAGGGGTGACCGCGGGCCGGTCAGTGTACGAGGCGGGGTGAGGGGTGACCGCGGGCCAGTCAGTGTACGAGGCGGGGTGAGGGGTGACCGCGGGCCGGGCAGTGTACGAGACGGGGTGAGGGGTGACCGCGGGCAGGTCAGTGTACGAGGCGGGGTGAGGGGTGACCGCGGGCCGGTCAGTGTACGTGGCGGGGTGAGGGGTGACCGCAGACCGGTCAGTGTACGAGGCGGGGTGAGGGGTGACCGCAGACCGGTCAGTGTACCAGACGGGGTGAGGGGTGACCGCGGGCCGGGCAGTGTACGAGACGGGGTGAGGGGTGACCGCGGGCCGGTCAGTGTACGAGGCGGGGTGAGGGGTGACCGCAGACCGGTCAGTGTACGAGGCGGGGTGAGGGGTGACCGCGGGCCGGTCAGTGTACGAGGCGGGTGAGAGGTGACCGCTAGCCGGTCAGTGTACGAGGCAGGGTGAGAGGTGACCGCGGGCCGGTCAGTGTACGAGGCGGGGTGAGGGGTGACCGCGGGCCGGTCAGTGTACCAGACGGGGTGAGGGGTGACCGCGGGCCGGTCAGTGTACGAGGCGGGTGAGAGGTCACCGCTAGCCGGTCAGTGTACGAGGCGGGGTGAGAGGTGACCGCGGGCCGGTCAGTGTACGAGGCGGGGTGAGGGGTGACCGCGGGCCGGTCAGTGTACCAGACGGGGTGAGGGGTGACCGCAGACCGGTCAGTGTACGAGGCGGGGTGAGGGGTGACCGCGGGCCGGTCAGTGTACGTGGCGGGGTGAGGGGTGACCGCGGGCCGGTCAGTGTACGAGGCGGGGTGAGTGGTGACCGCGGGCCGGTCAGTGTATGGGGCGTTGTGACGGGTGACCGCGGGCCGGTCAGTGTACGAGGCGGGGTGAGGGGTGACCGCGGGCCGGTCAGTGTACGAGGCGGGGTGAGGGGTGACCGCGGGCCGGTCAGTGTACGAGGCGGGGTGAGGGGTGACCGCGGGCCGGTCAGTGTACGAGGCGGGGTGAGAGGCGACCGCAGGCCGGTCAGTGTACGAGGCGGGGTGAGGGGTGACCGCAGGCCGGTCAGTGTACGAGGCGGGGTGAGGGGTGACCGCGGGCCGGTCAGTGTACCAGACGGGGTGAGGGGTGACCGCAGACCGGTCAGTGTACGAGGCGGGGTGAGGGGTGACCGCGGGCCGGTCAGTGTACGAGGCGGGGTGAGGGGTGACCGCGGGCCGGTCAGTGTACGAGGCGGGATGAGGGGTGACCGCGGGCCGGTCAGTGTATGGGGCGGGGTGAGGGGTGACCGCGGGCCGGTCAGTGTACGAGGCGGGTGAGGGGTGACCGCGGGCCGGTCAGTGTACGAGGCGGGGTGAGGGGTGACCGCGGGCCGGTCAGTGTACGAGGCGGGGTGAGGGTTGACCGCGGGCCGGTCAGTGTACGAGGCGGGGTGAGGGGTGACCGCGGGCCGGTCAGTGTACGAGGCGGGGTGAGGGGTGACCGCGGGCCGGTCAGTGTACGAGGCGGGGTGAGGGGTGACCGCGGGCCGGTCAGTGTACGAGGCGGGATGAGGGGTGACCGCGGGCCGGTTAGTGTACGAGGCGGGGTGAGAGGCGACCGCAGGCCGGTCTGTGTACGAGGCGGGGTGAGGGGTGACCGCAGGCCGGTCAGTGTACGAGGCGGGATGAGGGGTGACCGCGGGCCGGTCAGTGTACCAGACGGGGTGAGGGGTGACCGCGGGCCGGTCAGTGTAAGAGACGGGGTGAGGGGGGGGGGGCGGGGTGAGGGGTGACCGCGGGCCGGTCAGTGTACGAGGCGGGGTGACGGGGGGGGGGGGCGTTCAGTGTACGAGGCGGGGTGAGGGGTGACCGCAGGCCGGTCAGTGTACGAGGCGGGGTGAGGGGTGACCGCGGGCCGGTCAGTGTACGAGGCGGGGTGAGGAGTGACCGCGGGCCGGTCAGTGTACGAGGCGGGGTGAGGGGTGACCGCGGGCCGGTCAGTGTACGAGGCGGGGTGAGGGGTGACCGCGGGCCGGTCAGTGTACGAGGCGGGGTGAGGGGTGACCGCGGGCCGGTCAGTGTACGAGGCGGGGTGAGAGGCGACCGCAGGCCGGTCAGTGTACGAGGCGGGGTGAGGGGTGACCGCAGGCCGGTCAGTGTACGAGGCGGGGTGAGGGGTGACCGCGGGCCGGTCAGTGTACCAGACGGGGTGAGGGGTGACCGCCGACCGGTCAGTGTACGAGGCGGGGTGAGGGGTGACCGCGGGCCGGTCAGTGTACGAGGCGGGGTGAGGGGTGACCGCGGGCCGGTCAGTGTACGAGGCGGGGTGAGGGGTGACCGCGGGCCGGTCAGTGTACGAGGCGGGATGAGGGGTGACCGCGGGCCGGTCAGTGTACGAGGCGGGGTGAGAGGCGACCGCAGGCCGGTCTGTGTACGAGGCGGGGTGAGGGGTGACCGCAGGCCGGTCAGTGTACGAGGCGGGATGAGGGGTTACCGCGGGCCGGTCAGTGTACCACACGGGGTGAGGGGTGACCGCGGGCCGGTCAGTGTACGAGACGGGGTGAGGGGGGGGCGGGGTGAGGGGTGACCGCGGGCCGGTCAGTGTACGAGGCGGGGTGACGCGGGGGGGCGTTCAGTGTACGAGGCGGGGTGAGAGGTGACCGCAGGCCGGTCAGTGTACGAGGCGGGGTGAATGGTGACCGCGGGCCGGTCAGTGTACGAGGCGGGCTGAGGGGTGACCGCGGGCCGGTCAGTGTACGAGGCGGGGTGAGGGGTGACCGCGGGCCGGTCAGTGTACGAGGCGGGGTGAGGGGTGACCGCGGGCCGGTCAGTGTACGAGGCGGGGTGAGGGGTGACCGCGGGCCGGTCAGTGTACGAGGCGGGGTGAGAGGCGACCGCAGGCCGGTCAGTGTACGAGGCGGGGTGAGGGGTGACCGCAGGCCGGTCAGTGTACGAGGCGGGGTGAGGGGTGACCGCGGGCCGGTCAGTGTACCAGACGGGGTGAGGGGTGACCGCAGACCGTTCAGTGTACGAGGCGGGGTGAGGGGTGACCGCGGGCCGGTCAGTGTACGAGGCGGGGTGAGGGGTGACCGCGGGCCGGTCAGTGTACGAGGCGGGATGAGGGGTGACCGCGGGCCGGTCAGTGTATGGGGCGGGGTGAGGGGTGACCGCGGGCCGGTCAGTGTACGAGGCGGGTGAGGGGTGACCGCGGGCCGGTCAGTGTACGAGGCGGGGTGAGGGGTGACCGCGGGCCGGTCAGTGTACGAGGCGGGGTGAGGGTTGACCGCGGGCCGGTCAGTGTACGAGGCGGGGTGAGGGGTGACCGCGGGCCGGTCAGTGTACGAGGCGGGGTGAGGGGTGACCGCGGGCCGGTCAGTGTACGAGGCGGGATGAGGGGTGACCGCGGGCCGGTCAGTGTACGAGGCGGGGTGAGAGGCGACCGCAGGCCGGTCTGTGTACGAGGCGGGGTGAGGGGTGACCGCAGGCCGGTCAGTGTACGAGGCGGGATGAGGGGTGACCGCGGGCCGGTCAGTGTACCACACGGGGTGAGGGGTGACCGCGGGCCGGTCAGTGTACGAGACGGGGTGAGGGGGGGCGGGGTGAGGGGTGACCGCGGGCCGGTCAGTGTACGAGGCGGGGTGACGGGGTGGGGGCGTTCAGTGTACGAGGCGGGGTGAGGGGTGACCGCAGGCCGGTCAGTGTACGAGGCGGGGTGAGGGGTGACCGCGGGCCGGTCAGTGTACGAGGCGGGGTGAGGGGTGACCGCGGGCCGGTCAGTGTACGAGGCGGGGTGAGGGGTGACCGCGGGCCGGTCAGTGTACGAGGCGGGGTGAGGGGTGACCGCGGGCCGGTCAGTGTACGAGGCGGGGTGAGGGGTGACCGCGGGCCGGTCAGTGTACGAGGCGGGGTGAGGGGTGACCGCAGGCCGGTCAGTGTACGAGGCGGGATGAGGGGTGACCGCGGGCCGGTCAGTGTACCAGACGGGGTGAGGGGTGACCGCGGGCCGGTCAGTGTACGAGACGGGGTGAGGGGGGGGGGGCGGCGGGGTCAGGGGTGACCGCGGGCCGGTCAGTGTACGAGGCGGGGTGACGGTGGGGGGCGTTCAGTGTGCGAGGCGGGGTGAGGGGTGACCGCGGGCCGGTCAGTGTACGAGGCGGGGTGAGGGGTGACCACGGGCCGGTCAGTGTACGAGGCGGGGTGAGGGGTGACCGCGGGCCGGTCAGTGTACGAGGCGGGGTGAGGGGTGACCGCGGGCCGGTCAGTGTACGAGGCGGGATGAGGGGTGACCGCGGGCCGGTCAGTGTATGGGGCGGGGTGAGGGGTGACCGCGGGCCGGTCAGTGTACGAGGCGGGTGAGGGGTGACCGCGGGCCGGTCAGTGTACGAGGCGGGGTGAGGGGTGACCGCGGGCCGGTCAGTGTACGAGGCGGGGTGAGGGTTGACCGCGGGCCGGTCAGTGTACGAGGCGGGGTGAGGGGTGACCGCGGGCCGGTCAGTGTACGAGGCGGGGTGAGGGGTGACCGCGGGCCGGTCAGTGTACGAGGCGGGGTGAGGGGTGACCGCGGGCCGGTCAGTGTACGAGGCGGGATGAGGGGTGACCGCGGGCCGGTCAGTGTACGAGGCGGGGTGAGAGGCGACCGCAGGCCGGTCTGTGTACGAGGCGGGGTGAGGGGTGACCGCAGGCCGGTCAGTGTACGAGGCGGGATGAGGGGTGACCGCGGGCCGGTCAGTGTACCACACGGGGTGAGGGGTGACCGCGGGCCGGTCAGTGTACGAGACGGGGTGAGGGGGGGCGGGGTGAGGGGTGACCGCGGGCCGGTCAGTGTACGAGGCGGGGTGACGGGGGGGGGCGTTCAGTGTACGAGGCGGGGTGAGGGGTGACCGCAGGCCGGTCAGTGTACGAGGCGGGGTGAGGGGTGACCGCGGGCCGGTCAGTGTACGAGGCGGGGTGAGGGGTGACCGCGGGCCGGTCAGTGTACGAGGCGGGGTGAGGGGTGACCGCGGGCCGGTCAGTGTACGAGGCGGGGTGAGGGGTGACCGCGGGCCGGTCAGTGTACGAG
Organism: Arenicola marina; assembly: GCA_964019135.1. NCBI lineage: Eukaryota > Metazoa > Annelida > Polychaeta > Arenicolidae > Arenicola > Arenicola marina. The sequence continues at coordinate 31,814,038 of OZ025257.1, read as the reverse complement.
GCGGGGTGAGGGGTGACCGCGGGCCGGTCAGTGTACGAGGCGGGGTGAGGGGTGACCGCAGGCCGGTCAGTGTACGAGGCGGGATGAGGGGTGACCGCGGGCCGGTCAGTGTACCAGACGGGGTGAGGGGTGACCGCGGGCCGGTCAGTGTACGAGACGGGGTGAGGGGGGGGGGCGGCGGGGTCAGGGGTGACCGCGGGCCGGTCAGTGTACGAGGCGGGGTGAGGGGTGACCACGGGCCGGTCAGTGTACGAGGCGGGGTGAGGGGTGACCGCGGGCCGGTCAGTGTACGAGGCGGGGTGAGGGGTGACCGCGGGCCGGTCAGTGTACGAGGCGGGATGAGGGGTGACCGCGGGCCGGTCAGTGTATGGGGCGGGGTGAGGGGTGACCGCGGGCCGGTCAGTGTACGAGGCGGGTGAGGGGTGACCGCGGGCCGGTCAGTGTACGAGGCGGGGTGAGGGGTGACCGCGGGCCGGTCAGTGTACGAGGCGGGGTGAGGGTTGACCGCGGGCCGGTCAGTGTACGAGGCGGGGTGAGGGGTGACCGCGGGCCGGTCAGTGTACGAGGCGGGGTGAGGGGTGACCGCGGGCCGGTCAGTGTACGAGGCGGGGTGAGGGGTGACCGCGGGCCGGTCAGTGTACGAGGCGGGATGAGGGGTGACCGCGGGCCGGTCAGTGTACGAGGCGGGGTGAGAGGCGACCGCAGGCCGGTCTGTGTACGAGGCGGGGTGAGGGGTGACCGCAGGCCGGTCAGTGTACGAGGCGGGATGAGGGGTGACCGCGGGCCGGTCAGTGTACCACACGGGGTGAGGGGTGACCGCGGGCCGGTCAGTGTACGGGGCGGGGTGAGGGGTGACCGCGGGCCGGTCAGTGTACGAGGCGGGGTGACGGGGGGGGGGGCGTTCAGTGTACGAGGCGGGGTGAGGGGTGACCGCAGGCCGGTCAGTGTACGAGGCGGGGTGAGGGGTGACCGCGGGCCGGTCAGTGTACGAGGCGGGGTGAGGGGTGACCGCGGGCCGGTCAGTGTACGAGGCGGGGTGAGGGGTGACCGCGGGCCGGTCAGTGTACGAGGCGGGGTGAGGGGTGACCGCGGGCCGGTCAGTGTACGAGGCGGGGTGAGGGGTGACCGCGGGCCGGTCAGTGTACGAGGCGGGGTGAGGGGTGACCGCAGGCCGGTCAGTGTACGAGGCGGGATGAGGGGTGACCGCGGGCCGGTCAGTGTACCAGACGGGGTGAGGGGTGACCGCGGGCCGGTCAGTGTACGAGGCGGGGTGAGGGGTGACCGCGGGCCGGTCAGTGTACGAGGCGGGGTGAGGGGTGACCGCGGGCCGGTCAGTGTACGAGGCGGGGTGAGGGGTGACCGCGGGCCGGTCAGTGTACGAGGCGGGGTGAGGGGTGACCGCGGGCCGGTCAGTGTACGAGGCGGGGTGACGGTGGGGGGCGTTCAGTGTACGAGGCGGGGTGAGGGGTGACCGCAGGCCGGTCAGTGTACGAGGCGGGGTGAGGGGTGACCGCGGGCCGGTCAGTGTACGAGGCGGGGTGAGGGGTGACCACGGGCCGGTCAGTGTGCGAGGCGGGGTGAGGGGTGACCGCGGGCCGGTCAGTGTACGAGGCGGGGTGACGGTGGGGGGCGTTCAGTGTACGAGGCGGGGTGAGGGGTGACCGCAGGCCGGTCAGTGTACGAGGCGGGGTGAGGGGTGACCGCGGGCCGGTCAGTGTACGAGGCGGGGTGAGGGGTGACCACGGGCCGGTCAGTGTACGAGGCGGGGTGAGGGGTGACCGCGGGCCGGTCAGTGTACGAGGCGGGGTGAGGGGTGACCGCGGGCCGGTCAGTGTACGAGGCGGGGTGAGGGGTGACCGCTGGCCGGTCAGTGTACGAGGCGGGGTGAGGGGTGACCGCGGGCCGGTCAGTGTACGAGGCGGGGTGAGGGGTGACCGCGGGCCGGGCAGTGTACGAGGCGGGGTGAGGGGTGACCGCGGGCCGGTCAGTGTACGAGGCGGGGTGAGGGGTGACCGCGGGCCGGTCAGTGTACGAGGCGGGGTGAGGGGTGACCGCGGGCCGGTCAGTGTATGAGGCGGGGTGACGGTGGGGGGCGTTCAGTGTACGAGGCGGGGTGAGGGGTGACCGCAGGCCGGTCAGTGTACGAGGCGGGGTGAGGGGTGACCGCGGGCCGGTCAGTGTACGAGGCGGGGTGAGGGGTGACCACGGGCCGGTCAGTGTACGAGGCGGGGTGAGGGGTGACCGCGGGCCGGTCAGTGTACGAGGCGGGGTGAGGGGTGACCGCGGGCCGGTCAGTGTACGAGGCGGGGTGAGGGGTGACCGCTGGCCGGCCAGTGTACGAGGCGGGGTGAGGGGTGACCGCGGGCCGGTCAGTGTACGAGGCGGGGTGAGGGGTGACCGCGGGCCGGGCAGTGTACGAGGCGGGGTGAGGGGTGACCGCGGGCCGGTCAGTGTACGAGGCGGGGTGAGGGGTGACCGCGGGCCGGTCAGTGTACGAGGCGGGGTGAGGGGTGACCGCGGGCCGGTCAGTGTATGAGGCGTTGTGACGGGTGACCGCGGGCCGGTCAGTGTACGAGGCGGGTGAGGGGTGACCGCGGGCCGGTCAGTGTACGAGGCGGGGTGAGGGGTGACCGCGGGCCGGTCAGTGTACGAGGCTTCGTGAGGGTTGACCGCGGGCCGGTCAGTGTACGAGGCGGGGTGAGGGGTGACCGCGG
>OZ025257.1:30937747-31132852 GCA_964019135.1 Arenicola marina | reverse complement strand
AGTATTTTTGTTTCCTACCAGCAGAGACTGAAATCGTTGTGATCACTAATGGTGAATATGGAAAATCTTTGCGCTTGCTATGGAGCGAGGCAGAAAGCGTGGCGCCGCTCAGTGGCGAAGATGGAAATAAAATCTCTGTGCTTTCTGCTGGCAGAGACTGAAGTCGATGCGCTCTGACTAATAATGGTGGAGATACCGGACCGGGTCCATGCGAGCCGCATTCCCTACTCCCTACGCGGGAGGCGGCGTCTTGTTATCGACACTAATGTATTAGATATATACAAACACATCTCTACCTCTCACTGATGTTACCGTGGTAGCGGCGAGTCCGACGCCCAACCACGAGAAGGAAGAGAGTGCCCCACCCACCGGCCAGTACCCGCCCCAGAGGACGGGGACGGGGTGGCGCTGACCCTGATCAACTGCCGACCTGTCTGCCTTGTTTACTGGCGAGTGAGGGGTACGATGGAGGGCTCCGTGCCCCCAACGCAATGACGCCCTGTTACGGCGGCCTTTTTTATTGGGCTCTGGCCTTCACCATTGTAAAAAGTCTGTGAAGGCCCACCATAGCCTTCACAGCCCTATCACCGCCTGCTCTATCCCTCACCCTGCCCCCTGCTCTATTCCTCACCCTGCCCCTGCTCTATCCCTCACCCTGCCCCTGCTCTACTCCTCACCCTGCCCCTGCTCTATCCCTCACCCTGCCCCTGCTCTACTCCTCACCCTGCCCCTGCTCTATCCCTCACCCTGCCCCCTGCTCTATCCGTCATCCTGCCCCCTGCTCTACCCCTCACCCTGCCCCCTGCTCTATCCCTCACCCTGCGCCTGCTCTACTCCTCACCCTGCCCCTGCTCTATCCCTCACCCTGCCCCCTGCTCTATCCGTCATCCTGCCCCCTGCTCTACCCCTCACCCTGCCCCCTGCTCTATCCCTCACCCTGCCCCTGCTCTACTCCTCACCCTGCCCCTGCTCTATCCCTCACCCTGCCCCCTGCTCTATTCCTCACCCTGCCCCTGCTCTATCCCTCACCCTGCCCCTGCTCTACTCCTCACCCTGCCCCTGCTCTACTCCTCACCCTGCCCCCTGCTCTATCCCTCACCCTGCCCCCTGCTCTATTCCTCACCCTGCCCCTGCTCTATCCCTCACCCTGCCCCTGCTCTACTCCTCACCCTGCCCCTGCTCTATCCCTCACCCTGCCCCCTGCTCTATCCGTCATCCTGCCCCCTGCTCTACCCCTCACCCTGCCCCCTGCTCTATCCCTCACCCTGCGCCTGCTCTACTCCTCACCCTGCCCCTGCTCTATCCCTCACCCTGCCCCCTGCTCTATCCGTCATCCTGCCCCCTGCTCTATCCGTCATCCTGCCCCCTGCTCTACCCCTCACCCTGCCCCCTGCTCTATCCCTCACCCTGCCCCTGCTCTACTCCTCACCCTGCCCCCTGCTCTATCCCTCACCCTGCCCCCTGCTCTATCCGTCACCCTGCCCCCTGCTCTATCCCTCACCCTGCCCCCTGCTCTATCCGTCATCCTGCCGCCTGCTCTATCCGTCATCGTGCCCCCTGCTCTACCCCTCACCCTGCCCCCTGCTCTATCCCTCACCCTGCCCCTGCTCTACTCCTCACCCTGCCCCTGCTCTATCCCTCACCCTGCCCCTGCTCTACTCCTCACCCTGCCCCCTGCTCTATCCCTCACTCTGCCCCCTGCTCTATCCGTCATCCTGCCCCCTGCTCTATCCCTCACCCTGCCCCCTGCTCTATCCCTCACCCTGCCCCCTGCTCTACACGCCGCCCTGCCCCATGCTCTATCCCTCGCCCTGCCCCCTGCTCTATCCCTCACCCTGCCCCCTACTCTATCCCTCACCCTGCCCCCTGCTCTATCCCTCACCCTGCCCCTTGCTCTATCCCTCGCCCTGCCCCCTGCTCTATCCCTCACCCTGCCCCCTGCTCTATCCCTCACCCTGCCCCCTGCTCTATCCCTCACCCTGCCCCCTGCTCTATCCCTCACCCTGCCCCCTGCTCTATCCCTCACCCTGCCCCCTGCTCTACACGCCGCCCTGCCCCCTGCTCTACCCCTCGCCCTGCCCTCAGCGGCTCGCCCCCCCCCCCCACCCTATTACCCCCACCGGACATAGGCTCTGACATTACCCCGGGAGCCTGCAACAGTTGGGTGTGTTAGGCTGAGCGCTGCCTCCGGTAATGGCTGGGTCAAGGTTTGGCCGACCGCGCGCTATGGCAAACTGCGATTGATAGGAGCTGGGAGGGTGGGGGGAGGGTGAAGGCAAAGTAGGCTGGCATGGGAGGGGCGGGGCCAGTCGCGATACAAATATAGAATAACAGCACCCCAAGAAAGGAATGGACACATCATAAGATAGAAGGATGGTAAGGTTAAGACATGATGGCTTACAGACACGATGGCTTACAGACACGATGGCTTACAGACACGATGGCCTGGCATCCCGAGCCCAGTGACGGCGTCCCGAGCCCAGTGACGGCGTCCCGAGCCCAGTGACGGCGTCCCGAGCCCGGTGACGGCGTCCCGAGCCCGGTAACGGCGTCCCGAGCCCGGTAACGGCGTCCCGAGCCCGGTGACGGCGTCCCGAGACCGGTGACAGCGTCCCGAGCCTGGTGACGGCGTCCCGAGCCTGGTGACGGCGTCTCGAGCCTGGTGACGGCGTCCCGAGCCCGGTGACGGCGTCTCGAGCCCGGTGACGGCGTCCCGAGCCCGGTGACGGCGTCCCGAGAATGGTGACAGCGTCCCGAGCCCGGTGAAAGCATCCCGAGCCCGGTAACGGCGTCCCGAGCCCGGTGACGGCGTCCCGAGACCGGTGACAGCGTCCCGAGCCCAGTGACGGCGTCCCGAGCCCGGTGATGGCGTCCCGAGCCCGGTGACGGCGTCCCGAGCACGGTGACGGCGTCCCGAGCCCTGTGACGGCGTCCCGAGCACGGTGACGGCGTCCCGAGCCCGGTGACGGCGTCCTGAGCCCGGTGGCGGCGTCCTGAGCCCGGTGGCGGCGTCCCGAGCCCGGCGACGGCGTCCGAGCCCGGTGGCGGCGTCCCGATCCCAGTGACGGCGTCCCGAGCACGGTGACGGCGTCCCGAGCCAAGTGACGACGTCCCGAGCACGGTGACGGCGTCCCGAGCACGGTGACGGCGTCCCGAGCCTGGTGACGGCGTCCCGAGCCCGGTGACGGCGTCCCGAGCCCGGTAACGGCGTCCCGAGACCGGTGACAGCGTCCCGAGCCCGGTGACGGCGTCCCGAGCCTGGTGACGGCGTCCCGAGCCGTGTGACGGCGTCCCGAGCCCGGTGACGGCGTCCCGAGCACGGTGACGGCGTCCCGAGCCCGGTGACGGCGTCCTGAGCCTGGTGATGGCGTCCCGAGCACGGTGACGGCGTCCCGAGCACGGTGACGGCGTCCCGAGCCCGGTGGTGGCCTCTAGATCTAGGTGCGACTTACCTATGCACGTGTCGCAGCTATGACGCCGTCGGGGTGGGTGGGTGAGCCCCCCCCCCCGCGCGGCACGAGGAGCCCCGTGGTGAGCCGCGCCCCCCGGCACGAGGAACCCCGTGGTGAGCCGCGCCCCCCGGCACGAGGAACCCCGTGGTGAGCCGCGCCCCCCGGCACCGTGTGCCACATCAAGATGGCCTGATCGACTTGAAATTGGGCATTTGGACGGCTTCACCCGGGTCCATTTGGCCTCGCTACGGCACTGGTCCCCTCCCCTCCCTCCACCTCCTGCCACCCCTCTCCGGGAGGGTCCCTCACCCACGCCCGCACCCGCATGAGATGATGTGTGTGGGGTGGGCTCTGGGCGGGTGGTCAGGGCAGCACACTATATTTGGTGCCATACTCGGACATCGGGGTGGAGCCCCCTCCCCACCGACATCCACCCTGACCTACTGCCCCCCCCCCCCCCCTCAGCCGGGCTTCTAGGGCCTCTCGCCGCCAGATTAACAAGCATCTAGAGGCAATAAAGATGGGCGGCTGGACGTTGCTTCTGTCACCCCCCATCCCCCGACCCCCACGGAGAGCGTAGTTGGCGGGGGACGGGACAGCTGGCTGGTTGGCACAGGGAGCAGTAGGGGGCAGGACAGAGGAGGGGAGGCGGGGTCACAGCAAAGTGAGCAGCGCAAACAGTGGCTTTCTCTCCTGCCCCCGGGGAAGGTTTTGCATCATCCAAGGGCAAATAAGGGCTAACGGTTTATTAAGACGAAGGCCCATCCCGCCGCCGCCAGAGGGAGCCACACCCCACGTGCCGTGGGCAAACCGCGTTGAGGGTCCATGCTGGGACCTTATGGATCAGCCCCTGACTCGCTGTCACGTCTGTCACGTACAGTTGTTCATTGTACTCTTACGGGCAGTGTGCCTTTCTCTCACGTCTTCCATTGCGCCTCACAACACGTCATATATAGAGACATACATATATATATACAAGAGAGAACTGATGGGTCTGGTCCCCAGTAAACGGCTGATTACTACCTCTGGCAGGCATGGCCATGACCACGTGGTCCGCCCACATGGACCACGTGGTCTGCCCACATGGGCCACGTGGTCTGCCCACATGGACCACGTGGTCTGCCCACATGGACCACGTGGTCTGCCCACATGGACCGCGTGGTCTGCCCACATGGACCGCGTGGTCTGCCCACATGGACCGCGTGGTCTGCCCACATGGACCACGTGGTCGACACGGTGGCCACGGTGCCGCTACACTAGGTGTCGACACGGTGGCCACGGTGCCGCCACGCTAGGTGTCGACACGGTGGCCACGGTGCCGCTACGCTAGGTGTCGACACGGTGGACTGCTCGGCAGGTTTTGCGATGTTTAATTGATTGTCTGAGAGCGCCGCATGATATCGGGGAAGGCGAGTACCGAGGGAATAGAGACTACGGTATGTCTCCGCACGCCCCCCCCCCCGACTCTCTTTCATCTCACCTGTCCCCCTCGCACACCCACACTACCCCCCGTGCCACTACCCCCCGTGTTTACCACCCGTGTCTACCCCCCGTGTCACTACCACCCGTGTCACTACCACCCGTGTCACTACCACCCGTGTCAGTACCACCCGTCTCACTACCACCCGTGTCACTACCACCCGTGTCACTACCACCCGTGTCTACCACCCGTGTCACTACCACCCGTCTCACTACCACCCGTGTCACTACCACCCGTGTCACTACCACCCGTGTCACTACCATCCGTGTCTACCACCCGTGTCACTACCACCCGTCTCACTACCACCCGTGTCACTACCACCCGTGTCACTACCACCCGTGTCACTACCACCCGTGTCTACCACCCGTGTCACTACCATCCGTGTCTACCACCCGTGTCACTACCACCCGTCTCACTACCACCCGTGTCACTACCACCCGTGTCACTACCACCCGTGTCACTACCACCCGTGTCTACCACCCGTCTCACAACCACCCGTGTCACTACCACCCGTGTCTACCACCCGTGTCACTACCACCCGTGTCTACCACCCGTGTCACTACCACCCGTGTCACTACCACCCGTGTCTACCACCCGTGTCACTACCACCCGTGTCACTACCATCCGTGTCTACCACCCGTGTCACTACCACCCGTCTCACTACCACCCGTGTCACTACCACCCGTGTCACTACCACCCGTGTCACTACCACCCGTGTCTACCACCCGTCTCACAACCACCCGTGTCACTACCACCCGTGTCTACCACCCGTGTCACTACCACCCGTGTCTACCACCCGTGTCACTACCACCCGTGTCACTACCACCCGTGTCTACCACCCGTGTCACTACCACCCGTGTCTACCCCCCGTGTCACTATCACCCGTGTCTACCACCCGTGTCACTACCACCCGTGTCTCTACCATCCGTGTCTACCACCCGTGTCACTACCACCCGTGTCACTACCACCCGTCTCACTACCACCCGTGTCACTACCACCCGTGTCACTACCACCCGTGTCTACCACCCGTGTCACTACCACCCGAGTCACTACCACCCGTGTCACTACCACCCGTCTCACTACCACCCGTGTCACTACCACCCGTGTCACTACCATCCGTGTCTACCACCCGTGTCACTACCACCCGTCTCACTACCACCCGTGTCACTACCACCCGTGTCTACCACCCGTGTCACTACCACCCGTGTCACTACCACCCGTGTCTACCACCCGTGTCTACCACCCGTGTCACTACCACCCGTGTCTACCACCCGTGTCTACCAGCCGTGTCACTACCACCCGTGTCTACCAGCCGTGTCTACCACCCGTATCTACCACCCGCGTCTACCACCCGTGTCACTACCGCAGGTGTCTACCCCCCGTGTCTACCACCCGTGCTACTACCCCCCCGTCCCATTACCCACTACCACCCGTGCCACTACCCCCCCCCCCCCCGCCCTCCCGTGCCACACACTCCACACGCCCCCTCTCCAGCTACCGTACCCTTCTGCTGGAAAACTGGGACTCATTAAACATCATTAAGATAATGACAATATGATTGTTTCATGAAGACATATATGGCCAGGTGAACCTCTTCTGCTGGCTCGGGAACACCCGCCCGATGGAGGAGATGGAGAGGGCGGTTGGGGGGGGGATGAAAACCTTTGGTTGAAAACCTGGAGGCTCGAATATCAGCAAAGGCATTATTGTTTTAATCTTTCGTTGTTGTGTTGTAGGTAATTGATTCTCTGTTTTGCTTTTACAATTTTTTAAATGCAAATACGAAGATACAGCACCTTAGTTCCTGAAGGGATGTGGTTGGGTCTCGGGGGGGGGGGCGTGGGGAGGCTGTTTGCCTGACACAAATCCACCCGTGCCACTCCGAGGAAAAAGAAAACTGGGGTATGTTGATTAAGATGCTGGCGTCGCCTGTTCCTCTGTTCGTTCACCGCCATGTCTGCGGGAGAAGGGGGCCCTGCCTAGTGTTACAGGCACTGCCATGTCTACGGGAGAAGGGGGCCCTGCCTAGTGTTACAGGCACTGCCATGTCTACGGGAGAAGAGGGCCATGCATAGTGTGGACAGGCACTGCCATGTCTGTGGGAGAAGGGGGCCCTGCCTAGTGTGGACAGGCACTGCCATGTCTGTGGGAGAAGGGGGCCCTGCCTAGTGTGGACAGGCACTGCCATGTCTGCGGGAGAAGGGGGCCATGCATAGTGTGGACAGGCACCGCCATGTCTGCGGGAGAAGGGGGCCCTGCCTAGTGTTACAGGCACTGCCATGTCTACGGGAGAAGAGGGCCATGCATAGTGTGGACAGGCACCGCCATGTCTGCGGGAGAAGGGGGCCCTGCCTAGTGTTACAGGCACTGCCATGTCTACGGGAGAAGAGGGCCATGCATAGTGTGGACAGGCACTGCCATGTCTGTGGGTGAAGGGGGCTCTGCCTAGTGTTACAGGCACTGCCATGTCTACGGAAGAAGAGGGCCATGCATAGTGTGGACAGGCACTGCCATGTCTGTGGGTGAAGGGGGCCCTGCCTAGTGTGGACAGGCACTGCCATGTCTGTGGGTGAAGGGGGCCCTGCCTAGTGTGGACAGACACTGCCATGTCTGCGGGAGAAGAGGGCCATGCCTAGTGTGGACAGGCACTGCCATGTCTGTGGGTAAAGGGGGCTCTGCCTAGTGTTGACAGGCACTGCCATGTCTGCAGGAGAAGGGGCCCTGCGTAGTGTGGACATGCACTGCCATGTCTGCGGGAGAAGGGGGCCCTGCCTAGTGTGGACAGGCACTGCCATGTCTGTGGGTAAAGGGGGCTCTGCCTTGTGTTGACAGGCACTGCCATGTCTACGGGAGAAGAGGGCCATGCACAGTGTGGACAGGCACTGCCATGTCTGTGGGAGAAGGGGGCTCTGCCTAGTGTGGACAGGCACTGCCATGTCTGTGGGTGAAGGGGGCCCTGCCTAGTGTAGACAGGCATTGCCATGTCTGTGGGTAAAGGGGCCTCTGCCTAGTGTGGACAGGAGAGAGGGGGCATGGCGGGTCATCTCTCGGGGGGTCTTGGCCCGACCTCCCCGGCTAAGCCCCGGGAGATAACGGGAGAGCTGTCGTCGTGTCATCTTGGCCGATGTGGCCGTGTGTGTGTGATGTGGGGGGGGGGGGGGGGTGCGGGGGGAGGGGTGCGTTAGCAGGGTGTGTGATGTGAGAGGGGAGACGGGTGAGGGGAAGTCCAGTAAGGTTAGTGAGGTATCAAAGGAATCCTTGGGAGATACTGAGTTACGCTGCCATTTGACAACAAAGGTGTCTAGCACTGACCCCGTGACGCTAGTGTCTAGCACTGCCCCCGTGACGCCAGTGTCTAGCACTGACCCCGTGACGCCAGTGTCTAGCACTGACCCCGTGACGCCAGTGTCTAGCACTGACCCCGTGACGCCAGTGTCTAGCACTGACCCCGTGACGCCAGTGTCTAGCATTGACCCCGTGACGCCAGTGTCGAGCACTGACCCCGTGACGCCAGTGTCTAGCACTGACCCCGTGACGCCAGTGTCTAGCACTGACCCCGTGACGCCAGTGTCTAGCACTGACCCCGTGACGCCATTGTCTAGCACTGACCCCGTGACGCCAGTGTCTAGCACTGACCCCGTGACGCCAGTGTCTAGCACTGACCCCGTGACGCCAGTGTCTAGCACTGACCCCGTGACGCCAGTGTCTAGCACTGACCCCGTGACGCCAGTGTCTAGCACTGACCCCGTGACGCCAGTGTCTAGCACTGACCCCGTGACGCCAGTGTCTAGCACTGACCCCGTGACGCCAGTGTCTAGCACTGACCCCGTGACGCCAGTGTCTAGCACTGACCCCGTGACGCCAGTGTCTAGCACTGACCCCGTGACGCCAGTGTCTAGCACTGATCCCGTGACGCCAGTGTCTAGCACTGACCCCGTGACGCCAGTGTCTAGCACTGACCCCGTGACGCCAGTGTCTAGCACTGACCCCGTGACGCCAGTGTCTAGCACTGACCCCGTGACGCCAGTGTCTAACACTGACCCCGTGACGCCAGTGTCTCTCCGTGTCTGCGAGGAGACTGCTCGCGTCCCCCGTTCACCTGTGGCTTCCTGAACCTCGGTACCACTGCTACTTAATGAAAGGGTGGGGGGGAGGGGGGGGGCGGGGTGAGAGGGGGGAGGACTGGAGGCATTCACACAGAGTGACCCTCACCCCCACCCATCCCATCACTTAATCCCCTTGGAGTGCCATTCAGGCCGCCGTGACCACGCGGTGAGGGGGCGCTGCCGGCCGGTGTGTGGTCGGATAGGACAACGTGACCTTGAGAAGACATTGAGAAGCCCCCCACGGGCACTGGACGGTCATGTTGATATTGTCCCACCCCCCACCCCCCACTCCGAGCGACACCTGGTGGCGGTGATGTTGATACTTGTCCCACTCCGAGCGACACCTGGTGGCGGTGGTGTTGATACTTGTCCCACCCACCCATCCCCCACTCCGAGCGACACCTGGTGGCGGTGGTGTTGATACTTGTCCCACTCCGAGCGACACCTGGTGGCGGTGGTGTTGATACTTGTCCCACTCCGAGCGACACCTGGTGGCGGTGATGTTGATACTTGTCCCACTCCGAGCGACACCTGGTGGCGATGGTGTTGATACTTGTCCCACTCCGAGCGACACCTGGTGGCGGTGATGTTGATACTTGTCCCACCCACCCATCCCCCACTCCGAGCGACACCTGGTGGCGGTGATGTTGATACTTGTCCCACTCTGAGCGACACCTGGTGGCGGTGATGTTGATACTTGTCCCACCCATCCATCCCCCACTCCGAGCGACACCTGGTGGCGGTGGTGTTGATACTTGTCCCACCCACCCATCCCCCACTCCGAGCGACACCTGGTGGCGGTGATGTTGATACTTGTCCCACTCCGAGCGACACCTGGTGGCGGTGATGTTGATACTTGTCCCACCCACCCATCCCCCACTCCGAGCGACACCTGGTGGCGGTGGTGTTGATACTTGTCCCACTCCGAGCGACACCTGGTGGCGGTGATGTTGATACTTGTCCCACTCCGAGCGACACCTGGTGGCGGTGATGTTGATACTTGTCCCACCCATCCATCCCCCACTCCGAGCGACACCTGGTGGCGGTGGTGTTGATACTTGTCCCACCCACCCATCCCCCACTCCGAGCGACACCTGGTGGCGGTGATGTTGATACTTGTCCCACTCCGAGCGACACCTGGTGGCGGTGATGTTGATACTTGTCCCACCCACCCATCCCCCACTCCGAGCGACACCTGGTGGCGGTGATGTTGATACTTGTCCCACTCCGAGCGACACCTGGTGGCGGTGGTGTTGATACTTGTCCCACCCATCCATCCCCCACTCCGAGCGACACCTGGTGGCGGTGGTGTTGATACTTGTCCCACCCACCCATCCCCCACTCCGAGCGACACCTGGTGGCGGTGATGTTGATACTTGTCCCACTCCGAGCGACACCTGGTGGCGGTGATGTTGATACTTGTCCCACCCACCCATCCCCCACTCCGAGCGACACCTGGTGGCGGTGGTGTTGATACTTGTCCCACTCCGAGCGACACCTGGTGGCGGTGATGTTGATACTTGTCCCACTCCGAGCGACACCTGGTGGCGGTGATGTTGATACTTGTCCCACCCATCCATCCCCCACTCCGAGCGACACCTGGTGGCGGTGGTGTTGATACTTGTCCCACCCACCCATCCCCCACTCCGAGCGACACCTGGTGGCGGTGATGTTGATACTTGTCCCACTCCGAGCGACACCTGGTGGCGGTGATGTTGATACTTGTCCCACCCACCCATCCCCCACTCCGAGCGACACCTGGTGGCGGTGATGTTGATACTTGTCCCACTCCGAGCGACACCTGGTGGCGGTGGTGTTGATACTTGTCCCACCCATCCATCCCCCACTCCGAGCGACACCTGGTGGCGGTGGTGTTGATACTTGTCCCACCCATCCACCCCCCACTCCGAGGGACACCTGGTGGCGGTGATGTTGATACTTGTCCCACCCATCCATCCCCCACTCCGAGCGACACCTGGTGGCGGTGGTGTTGATACTTGTCCCACCCATCCATCCCCCACTCCGAGCGACACCTGGTGGCGGTGGTGTTGATACTTGTCCCACCCATCCATCCCCCACTCCGAGCGACACCTGGTGGCGGTGGTGTTGATACTTGTCCCACCCATCCATCCCCCACTCCGAGCGACACCTGGTGGCGGTGATGTTGATACTTGTCCCACCCATCCATCCCCCACTCCGAGCGACACCTGGTGGCGGTGGTGTTGATACTTGTCCCACCCATCCATCCCCCACTCCGAGCGACACCTGGTGGCGGTGGTGTTGATACTTGTCCCACCCATCCATCCCCCACTCCGAGCGACACCTGGTGGCGGTGGTGTTGATACTTGTCCCACCCATCCATCCCCCACTCCGAGCGACACCTGGTGGCGGTGATGTTGATACTTGTCCCACCCATCCATCCCCCACTCCGAGCGACACCTGGTGGCGGTGGTGTTGATACTTGTCCCACCCATCCATCCCCCACTCCGAGCGACACCTGGTGGCGGTGGTGTTGATACTTGTCCCACCCATCCATCCCCCACTCCGAGCGACACCTGGTGGCGGTGGTGTTGATACTTGTCCCACCCATCCACCCCCCACTCCGAGCGACACCTGGTGGCGGTGATGTTGATACTTGTCCCACCCATCCATCCCCCACTCCGAGCGACACCTGGTGGCGGTGATGTTGATACTTGTCCCACCCATCCATCCCCCACTCCGAGCGACACCTGGTGGCGGTGGTGTTGATACTTGTCCCACCCATCCATCCCCCACTCCGAGCGACACCTGGTGGCGGTGGTGTTGATACTTGTCCCACCCATCCATCCCCCACTCCGAGCGACACCTGGTGGCGGTGGTGTTGATACTTGTCCCACCCATCCATCCCCCACTCCGAGCGACACCTGGTGGCGGTGGTGTTGATACTTGTCCCACCCATCCATCCCCCACTCCGAGCGACACCTGGTGGCGGTGATGTTGATACTTGTCCCACCCATCCATCCCCCACTCCGAGCGACACCTGGTGGCGGTGATGTTGATACTTGTCCCACCCATCCATCCCCCACTCCGAGCGACACCTGGTGGCGGTGGTGTTGATACTTGTCCCACCCATCCATCCCCCACTCCGAGCGACACCTGGTGGCGGTGGTGTTGATACTTGTCCCACCCATCCACCCCCCACTCCGAGCGACACCTGGTGGCGGTGATGTTGATACTTGTCCCACCCATCCATCCCCCACTCCGAGCGACACCTGGTGGCGGTGATGTTGATACTTGTCCCACCCATCCATCCCCCACTCCGAGCGACACCTGGTGGCGGTGGTGTTGATACTTGTCCCACCCATCCATCCCCCACTCCGAGCGACACCTGGTGGCGGTGGTGTTGATACTTGTCCCACCCATCCATCCCCCACTCCGAGCGACACCTGGTGGCGGTGGTGTTGATACTTGTCCCTCCCATCCACCCCCCACTCCGAGCGACACCTGGTGGCGGTGATGTTGATACTTGTCCCACCCATCCATCCCCCACTCCGAGCGACACCTGGTGGCGGTGGTGTTGATACTTGTCCCACCCATCCATCCCCCACTCCGAGTGACACCTGGTGGCGGTGGTGTTGATACTTGTCCCACCCATCCATCCCCCACTCCGAGCGACACCTGGTGGCGGTGGTGTTGATACTTGTCCCACCCATCCATCCCCCACTCCGAGCGACACCTGGTGGCGGTGATGTTGATACTTGTCCCACCCATCCATCCCCCACTCCGAGCGACACCTGGTGGCGGTGATGTTGATACTTGTCCCACCCATCCATCCCCCACTCCGAGCGACACCTGGTGGCGGTGGTGTTGATACTTGTCCCACCCATCCATCCCCCACTCCGAGCGACACCTGGTGGCGGTGGTGTTGATACTTGTCCCACCTATCCACCCCCCACTCCGAGCGACACCTGGTGGCGGTGATGTTGATACTTGTCCCACCCATCCATCCCCCACTCCGAGCGACACCTGGTGGCGGTGATGTTGATACTTGTCCCACCCATCCATCCCCCACTCCGAGCGACACCTGGTGGCGGTGGTGTTGATACTTGTCCCACCCATCCATCCCCCACTCCGAGCGACACCTGGTGGCGGTGGTGTTGATACTTGTCCCACCCATCCATCCCCCACTCCGAGCGACACCTGGTGGCGGTGGTGTTGATACTTGTCCCTCCCATCCACCCCCCACTCCGAGCGACACCTGGTGGCGGTGATGTTGATACTTGTCCCACCCATCCATCCCCCACTCCGAGCGACACCTGGTGGCGGTGGTGTTGATACTTGTCCCACCCATCCATCCCCCACTCCGAGTGACACCTGGTGGCGGTGGTGTTGATACTTGTCCCACCCATCCACCCCCCACTCCGAGCGACACCTGGTGGCGGTGGTGTTGATACTTGTCCCACCCATCCATCCCCCACTCCGAGCGACACCTGGTGGCGGTGGTGTTGATACTTGTCCCACCCATCCATCCCCCACTCCGAGCGACACCTGGGTTACAAAAGAGTTCATTGGTTCGTTACGTTTATGTAACGAAACAAATCATTTGTTAGATTTGTCAGTTACGCATTTAGTAGCTCGTTACGTTTAGTTACGAAATAGTTGAATTGTCTTCGTTTGCTTCCACGGAGCTTCCATTTTCTCTGTTTGCTATTACGGAGCTTGCTTTTCTCTGTTTGCCTCCACGGAGCTTCCATTTTCTCTGTTTGCTATTACGGAGCTTGCTTTTCTCTGTTTGCCTCCACGGAGCTTCCATTTTCTCTGTTTGCTATTACGGAGCTTGCTTTTCTCTGTTTGCCTCCACGGAGCTTCCATTTTCTCTGTTTGCTATTACGGAGCTTGCCTTTTCTCTGTTTGCCTCCACGGAGCTTCCATTTTCTCTGTTTGCTATTACGGAGCTTGCTTTTCTCTGTTTGCCTCCACGGAGCTTCCATTTTCTCTGTTTGCTATTACGGAGCTTGCTTTTTCTCTGTTTGCCTCCACGGAGCTTCCATTTTCTCTGTTTGCTATTACGGAGCTTGCCTTTTCTCTGTTTGCCTCCACGGAGCTTCCATTTTCTCTGTTTGCTATTACGGAGCTTGCTTTTCTCTGTTTGCCTCCACGGAGCTTCCATTTTCTCTGTTTGCTATTACGGAGCTTGCCTTTTCTCTGTTTGCCTCCACGGAGCTTCCATTTTCTCTGTTTTCAAATGTTATGCAAAAGTTGACTTTGTGAGTGTGCTGTCACGATTTTATAGTTTTATGTGGAAAGATGTAAATTATATCTGTATTGTTTACATGAGGTGTTTACGTGTTTATTGGTTTGTTTACAGGCGTGACGCAAGAGAAGATTGACGACACGCGGCTGTCAACAGAGAAAACAATGCTCGATGACCTTCAGGCGCTGGCGGCCAAGGGCGAAGATCTCGAGTTCCGTGGACGCAATGGAGAGACCCCGGTGAGTGTGTCACGTGACGTCAGACCCCCACAGACCTTGTCAGTGACCCCCTTAAACCACAGCGTCGACCCACACTGACCATGTCAGTAACCCCCTTAGACCACAGCATCGACCCACAGTGACCATGTCAGTGACCCCCTTAAACCACAGCATCGACCCACACTGACCATGTCAGTGACCCCCTTAAACCACAGCATTGACCCACACTGACCATGTCAGTGACCCCCTTAAACCACAGCATCGACTCACACTGACCATGTCAGTAACCCCCTTAAACCACAGCGTCGACCCACACTGACCATGTCAGTGACCCCCTTAAACCACAGCATCGACCCACACTGACCATGTCAGTGACCCCCTTAAACCACAGCATTGACCCACACTGACCATGTCAGTGACCACCTTAAACCACAGCATCGACCCACACTGACCATGTCAGTGACCACCTTAAACCACAGCATCGACCCACACTGACCATGTCAGTGACCCCCTTAAACCACAGCATTGACCCACACTGACCATGTCAGTGACCACCTTAAACCACAGCATCGACCCACACTGACCATGTCAGTGACCCCCTTAAACCACAGCATCGACCCACACTGACCATGTCAGTGACCCCCTTAAACCACAGCATTGACCCACACTGACCATGTCAGTGACCCCCTTAAACCACAGCATCGACTCACACTGACCATGTCAGTAACCCCCTTAAACCACAGCGTCGGCCCACACTGACCATGTCAGTGACCCCCTTAAACCACAGCATCGACCCACACTGACCATGTCAGTGACCCCCTTAAACCACAGCATTGACCCACACTGACCATGTCAGTGACCACCTTAAACCACAGCATCGACCCACACTGACCATGTCAGTAACCCCCTTAAACCACAGCGTCGACCCACACTGACCATGTCAGTGACCCCCTTAAACCACAGCATCGACCCACACTGACCATGTCAGTGACCCCCTTAAACCACAGCATCGACCCACACTGACCATGTCAGTGACCACCTTAAACCACAGCATCGACCCACACTGACCATGTCAGTGACCCCCTTAAACCACAGCATCGACCCACACTGACCATGTCAGTGACCACCTTAAACCACAGCATCGACCCACACTGACTATGTCAGTGACCCCCTTAAACCACAGCATCGACCCCCACAGACCATGTCAGTGACCCCCTTAAACCACAGCATCGACCCACACTGACCATGTCAGTGACCCCCTTAAACCACAGCATCGACCCACACTGGCCATGTCAGTGACCCCCTTAAACCACAGCATCGACCCACACTGACCATGTCAGTGACCACCTTAAACCACAGCATCGACCCACACTGACCATGTCAGTAACCCCCTTAAACCACAGCATCGACCCACACTGACCATGTCAGTGACCCCCTTAAACCACAGCATCGACCCACACTGACCATGTCAGTGACCCCCTTAAACCACAGCATCGACCCACACTGACCATGTCAGTAACCCCCTTAAACCACAGCATCGACCCACACTGACCATGTCAGTGACCCCCTTAAACCACAGCATCGACCCACACTGACCATGTCAGTGACCCCCTTAAACCACAGCATCGACCCACACTGACCATGTCAGTAACCCCCTTAAACCACAGCATCGACCCACACTGACCATGTCAGTGACCCCCTTAAACCACAGCATCGACCCACACTGACCATGTCAGTGGCCCCCTTAAACCACAGCATCGACCCACACTGACCATGTCAGTGACCCCCTTAAACCACAGCATTGACACTCGCCGATAAAGCTTTGATAAAGCTTTGGCTCTTATTGTACTAGCCTTGTTTCTGCTGCAGTGTTTCTGCTGCAGTGTTCTGCTGCAGTAGCTCTGCTGGGGTGCGGGGTGAGAAGTGCGGGGTGAGAAGTGATGGGGTGTGGGTCGAGAAGTGCTGGAGTGAGAACTGCTGGGGTGAGAAGTGTTGGGTGAGGGGTGCGGGGTGAGAAGTGATGAGGTGCGGGTCGAGAAGTGCTGGGGGGACAAGTGTTGGGTGAGGGGTGCGGGGTGAGAAGTGATGAGGTGCGGGTCGAGAAGTGCTGGGGTGAGAAGTGTTGGGTGACGGGTGCGGGGTGAGAAGTGCTGAGGTGCGGGTCGAGAAGTGCTGGGGGGAGAAGTGTTGGGTGAGGGTGCGGAGTGAGAAGTGATGAGGTGCGGGTCGAGAAGTGCTGGGGTGAGGGGTGCGGGGTGAGAAGTGTTGGGTGAGGGGTGAGATAGCAGTGGGGGGTTGCATGTCCTCGCCATCTTCTTCCCCTGATCAATTGCAGATGGATGTGAGGTACACAACGGCTTGGGGGGGGGGGGGGGCGCCCGCCCGGGGTGGCTAGTGGGGTGCGAGCGCCCGCCCGGGGTGGCTACGGGTTGGGGCGGGGGGACAGGGGTGGGGGCCGGAGGAGGGCGATGTGACGGATCCCTGACTCCCGCGGCGTCTTTCCCAGCAGGGGGCGCTGTGTACACTGCCCTGGTCTACATCACTGGCGACTCCTCAGCCACCGTAGGATTGATCCATTGCTTACACTAGCGGTACCCCCCTACCCCCCTACCCCCCTACCCCCCTCCCTCGATATTGCCGTTCTTCCCGTTATAAATCAGTCCTATTTTCGTTTCTCACCTATGCCCCCCCCCCCTCCTCTCTTGTCGGGGCTCTCCAATCTTGCGACCCTTCCCCCCCCCCCCACGCCGCTGTTTGTTTCTACCCCGCCGCCCCCCTCCTTTCGCTGCCGTCTTGCCCCCACCGCCCCCACTCCGCACTCAGCCCCCCCCCCCGTTACCGTGGGTAACTGGGTTTAGCGCTGAACCTGGTCTGTGCGTCGTACGTCATGCGGTGTGATTGCATTTGCATGAACTGTCAGAAAAATAATGGATTCCAAGTGACGATCGGATTGTGGGCTGCAACTGGCACCGGCAGAAATATATACCTGCCCCGCACCCCCCCCCCTTTCCCTCGCCACACAGGCACGTGCCCCAATTTGATCACACTACAAGCAAAAAGGTTTTTGTTGCTAATAATGCCCGTTCAGCGCCTGACCACGTGTCTTTTGGATCGGGTGAAAACTGGCCGAGAAAATACATTCATTTATTCCCTGTTAAAGCGAGCAGTTGTTCAGATAGCTCACGTAATACGCACGCCTAACATCCACAACAGTAATCGACGATGTGTGCCCGAAGGCCAATATCGATTTTCATTTCATGTAAAGATTGGAACAAATGAACTTGTTATTCAAATGATATATGTTACCTATAAACCCCTATTAGTCCGGATTCTCATGAGAAAAACTGACACTGTAGACTAGATTAACATTTCTGATAAAATGGTAATAAATATTAAGCTTTTATTAATACAACCATGCACTGATATTGTGTCATGATTTGAAATCCACTTGATGTAGATGCACTCAGTAATTGTGTCCGATTAACTATGTACAAACAGCTATGAATATTTGTATATGTTCAAGCGTGTTCAATAAAGTGATTTGTTGTTGCAGCTTCATGTCGCAGCCGCCAACGGCTACATCCAGGCCGCCGAGTTCCTGCTAGAGCACCACGTGACCGTGGACGCCACGGACAACGACTCCTGGCAGCCAATCCACGCCGCCGCCTGCTGGGGTCACGTGAGTGCTGTCCGTAGTGTCACGTGACATGGTCTGCCTTTCCACCGTAAAGATTGGTTCGCAAGGCGTTAGCGGTGTTACCCCGAGAACGGTCGCTGTACCGGTCCCCTGTTGGTCCCTGGGCCCTGGGCTCGCTGACTCCATGGGCCGGCCCCCTGTTGGTCCCTGGGCCCTGGGCTCGCTGACTCCATGGGCCGGTCCCCTGTTGGTCCCTGGGCCCTGGGCTCGCTGACTCCATGGGCCGGCCCCCTGTTGGTCCCTGGGCCCTGGGCTCGCTGACTCCATGGGCCGGTCCCCTGTTGGTCCCTGGGCCCTGGGCTCGCTGACTCCATGGGCTGGTCCCCTGTTGGTCTCTGGGCCCTGGGCTCGCTGACTCCATGGGCCCGTCCCCTGTTGGTCCCTGGGCCCTGGGCTCGCTGAATCTATGGGCCGGTCCCCTGTTGGTCGATGGGCCCTGGGCTCTGGGCTCGCTGACTCCATGGGCCGGTCCCCTGTTGGTCCCTGGGCCCTGGGCTCGCTGACTCTATGGGCCGGTCCCCTGTTGGTCCCTGGGCCCTGGGCTCGCTGACTCCATGGGCCGGTCCCCTGTTGATCTCTGGGCCCTGGGCTCGCTGACTCCATGGGCCGGTCCCCTGTTGGTCCCTGGGCCCTGGGCTCGCTGACTCCATGGGCCGGTCCCCTGTTGGTCCCTGGGCCCTGGGCTCGCTGACTCCATGGGCCGGTCCCCTGTTGGTCTCTGGGCCCTGGGCTCGCTGACTCCATGGGCCCGTCCCCTGTTGGTCCCTGGGCCCTGGGCTCGCTGAATCCATGGGCCGGTCCCCTGTTGGTCGATGGGCCCTGGGCTCTGGGCTCGCTGACTCCATGGGCCGGTCCCCTGTTGGTCCCTGGGCCCTGGGCTCGCTGACTCTATGGGCCGGTCCCCTGTTGGTCCCTGGGCCCTGGGCTCGCTGACTCCATGGGCCGGTCCCCTGTTGATCTCTGGGCCCTGGGCTCGCTGACTCCATGGGCCGGTCCCCTGTTGGTCCCTGGGCCCTGGGCTCGCTGACTCCATGGGCCGGTCCCCTGTTGGTCCCTGGGCCCTGGGCTCGCTGACTCCATGGGCCGGTCCCCTGTTGGTCTCTGGGCCCTGGGCTCGCTGACTCCATGGGCCGGTCCCCTGTTGGTCCCTGGGCCCTGGGCTCGCTGACTCCATGGGCCGGTCCCCTGTTGGTCCCTGGGCCCTGGGCTCGCTGACTCCATGGGCCGGTCCCCTGTTGGTCTCTGGGCCCTGGGCTCGCTGACTCCATGGGCCGGTCCCGTGTTGGTCTCTGGGCCCTGGGCTCACTGACTCCATGGGCCGGTCCCCTGTTGGTCCCTGGGCCCTGGGCTCGCTGACTCCATGGGCCGGTCCCCTGTTGGTCTCTGGGCCCTGGGCGCACTGACTCCATGGGCCGGTCCCGTGTTGGTCTCTGGGCCCTGGGCTCACTGACTCCATGGGCCGGTCCCCTGTTGGTCCCTGGGCCCTGGGCTCACTGACTCCATGGGCCGGTCCCCTGTTGGTCTCTGGGCCCTGGGCTCACTGACTCCATGGGCCGGTCCCCTGTTGGTCCCTGGGCCCTGGGCTCTGGGCTCGCTGACTCCATGGGCCGGTCCCCTGTTGGTCTCTGGGCCCTGGGCTCGCTGACTCCATGGGCCGGTCCCCTGTTGGTCCCTGGGCCCTGGGCTCGCTGACTCCATGGGCCGGTCCCCTGTTGGTCCCTGGGCCCTGGGCTCGCTGACTCCATGGGCCGGTCCCCTGTTGGTCTCTGGGCCCTGGGCTCGCTTACTCCATGGGCCGGTCCCCTGTTGGTCTCTGGGCCCTGGGCTCGCTGACTCCATGGGCCGGCCCCCTGTTGGTCCCTGGGCCCTGGGCTCGCTGACTCCATGGGCCGGTCCCCTGTTGGTCTCTGGGCCCTGGGCTCACTGACTCCATGGGCCGGTCCCCTGTTGGTCCCTGGGCCCTGGGCTCGCTGACTCCATGGGCCGGTCCCCTGTTGGTCTCTGGGCCCTGGGCTCACTGACTCCATGGGCCGGTCCCCTGTTGGTCTCTGGGCCCTGGGCTCGCTGACTCCATGGGCCGGCCCCCTGTTGGTCCCTGGGCCCTGGGCTCGCTGACTCCATGAGCCGGTCCCCTGTTGGTCCCTGGGCCCTGGGCTCGCTTACTCCATGGGCCGGCCCCCTGTTGGTCCCTGGGCCCTGGGCTCGCTGACTCCATGGGCCGGTCCCCTGTTGGTCCCTGGGCCCTGGGCTCACTGACTCCATGGGCCGGTCCCCTGTTGGTCTCTGGGCCCTGGGCTCGCTGACTCCATGGGCCGGCCCCCTGTTGGTCCCTGGGCCCTGGGCTCGCTGACTCCATGGGCCGGTCCCCTGTTGGTCTCTGGGCCCTGGGCTCGCTTACTCCATGGGCCGGTCCCCTGTTGGTCCCTGGGCCCTGGGCTCGCTGACTCCATGGGCCGGCCCCCTGTTGGTCTCTGGGCCCTGGGCTCGCTTACTCCATGGGCCGGCCCCCTGTTGGTCCCTGGGCCCTGGGCTCGCTGACTCCATGGGCCGGTCCCCTGTTGGTCCCTGGGCCCTGGGCTCGCTGACTCCATGGGCCGGTCCCCTGTTGGTCCCTGGGCCCTGGGCTCGCTGACTCCATGGGCCGGTCCCCTGTTGGTCTCTGGGCCCTGGGCTCGCTGACTCCATGGGCCGGTCCCCTGTTGGTCTCTGGGCCCTGGGCTCGCTGACTCCATCGGCCGGTCCCCTGTTGGTCCCTGGGCCCTGGGCTCGCTGACTCCATGGGCCGGTCCCCTGTTGGTCCCTGGGCCCTGGGCTCCCTTACTCCATGGGCCGGTCCCCTGTTGGTCTCTGGGCCCTGGGCTCGCAGACTCCATGGGCCGGCCCCCTGTTGGTCCCTGGGCCCTGGGCTCGCTGACTCCATGGGCCGGTCCCCTGTTGGTCCCTGGGCCCTGGGCTCACTGACTCCATGGGCCGGTCCCCTGTTGGTCTCTGGGCCCTGGGCTCACTGACTCCATGGGCCGGTCCCCTGTTGGTCACTGGGCCCTGGTCTCGCTGACTCCATGGGCCGGTCCCCTGTTGGTCTCTGGGCCCTGGGCTCGCTGACTCCATGGGCCGGTCCCCTGTTGGTCCCTGGGCCCTGGGCTCGCTGACTCCATGGGCCGGTCCCCTGTTGGTCCCTGGGCCCTGGGCTCGCTGACTCCATGGGCCGGTCCCCTGTTGGTCCCTGGGCCCTGGGCTCGCTGACTCCATGGGCCGGTCCCCTGTTGGTCTCTGGGCCCTGGGCTCGCTGACTCCATGGGCCGGTCCCCTGTTGATCCCTGGGCCCTGGGCTCGCTGACTCCATGGGCCGGTCCCCTGTTGGTCACTGGGCCCTGGGCTCGCTTACTCCATGGGCCGGTCCCCTGTGGGTCTCTGGGCCCTGGGCTCGCTGACTCCATGGGCCGGTCCCCTGTTGATCCCTGGGCCCTGGGCTCGCTGACTCCATGGGCCGGTCCCCTGTTGGTCACTGGGCCCTGGGCTCGCTTACTCCATGGGCCGGTCCCCTGTTGGTCCCTGGGCCCTGGGCTCACTGACTCCATGGGCCGGTCCCCTGTTGGTCTCTGGGCCCTGGGCTCGCTGACTCCATGGGCCGGTCCCCTGTTGGTCCCTGGGCCCTGGGCCCGCTGACTCCATGGGCCGGTCCCCTGTTGGTCCCTGGGCCCTGGGCCCGCTGACTCCATGGGCCGGTCCCCTGTTGATCCCTGGGCCCTGGGCTCGCTGACTCCATGGGCCGGTCCCCTGTTGGTCACTGGGCCCTGGGCTCGCTTACTCCATGGGCCGGTCCCCTGTTGGTCTCTGGGCCCTGGGCTCGCTGACTCCATGGGCCGGCCCCCTGTTGGTCCCTGGGCCCTGGGCTCGCTGACTCCATGGGCCGGTCCCCTGTTGGTCTCTGGGCCCTGGGCTCACTGACTCCATGGGCCGGTCCCCTGTTGGTCCCTGGGCCCTGGGCTCGCTGACTCCATGGGCCGGTCCCCTGTTGGTCCCTGGGCCCTGGGCTCGCTGACTCCATGGGCCGGTCCCCTGTTGGTCTCTGGGCCCTGGGCTCGCTGACTCCATGGGCCGGTCCCGTGTTGGTCTCTGGGCCCTGGGCTCACTGACTCCATGGGCCGGTCCCCTGTTGGTCCCTGGGCCCTGGGCTCGCTGACTCCATGGGCCGGTCCCCTGTTGGTCTCTGGGCCCTGGGCGCACTGACTCCATGGGCCGGTCCCGTGTTGGTCTCTGGGCCCTGGGCTCACTGACTCCATGGGCCGGTCCCCTGTTGGTCCCTGGGCCCTGGGCTCACTGACTCCATGGGCCGGTCCCCTGTTGGTCTCTGGGCCCTGGGCTCACTGACTCCATGGGCCGGTCCCCTGTTGGTCCCTGGGCCCTGGGCTCTGGGCTCGCTGACTCCATGGGCCGGTCCCCTGTTGGTCTCTGGGCCCTGGGCTCGCTGACTCCATGGGCCGGCCCCCTGTTGGTCTCTGGGCCCTGGGCTCGCTTACTCCATGGGCCGGCCCCCTGTTGGTCCCTGGGCCCTGGGCTCGCTGACTCCATGGGCCGGTCCCCTGTTGGTCCCTGGGCCCTGGGCTCGCTGACTCCATGGGCCGGTCCCCTGTTGGTCCCTGGGCCCTGGGCTCGCTGACTCCATGGGCCGGTCCCCTGTTGGTCTCTGGGCCCTGGGCTCGCTGACTCCATGGGCCGGTCCCCTGTTGGTCTCTGGGCCCTGGGCTCGCTGACTCCATCGGCCGGTCCCCTGTTGGTCCCTGGGCCCTGGGCTCGCTGACTCCATGGGCCGGTCCCCTGTTGGTCCCTGGGCCCTGGGCTCCCTTACTCCATGGGCCGGTCCCCTGTTGGTCTCTGGGCCCTGGGCTCGCAGACTCCATGGGCCGGCCCCCTGTTGGTCCCTGGGCCCTGGGCTCGCTGACTCCATGGGCCGGTCCCCTGTTGGTCCCTGGGCCCTGGGCTCACTGACTCCATGGGCCGGTCCCCTGTTGGTCTCTGGGCCCTGGGCTCACTGACTCCATGGGCCGGTCCCCTGTTGGTCACTGGGCCCTGGTCTCGCTGACTCCATGGGCCGGTCCCCTGTTGGTCTCTGGGCCCTGGGCTCGCTGACTCCATGGGCCGGTCCCCTGTTGGTCCCTGGGCCCTGGGCTCGCTGACTCCATGGGCCGGTCCCCTGTTGGTCCCTGGGCCCTGGGCTCGCTGACTCCATGGGCCGGTCCCCTGTTGGTCCCTGGGCCCTGGGCTCGCTGACTCCATGGGCCGGTCCCCTGTTGGTCTCTGGGCCCTGGGCTCGCTGACTCCATGGGCCGGTCCCCTGTTGATCCCTGGGCCCTGGGCTCGCTGACTCCATGGGCCGGTCCCCTGTTGGTCACTGGGCCCTGGGCTCGCTTACTCCATGGGCCGGTCCCCTGTTGGTCCCTGGGCCCTGGGCCCGCTGACTCCATGGGCCGGTCCCCTGTTGATCCCTGGGCCCTGGGCTCGCTGACTCCATGGGCCGGTCCCCTGTTGGTCCCTGGGCCCTGGGCCCGCTGACTCCATGGGCCGGTCCCCTGTTGGTCCCTGGGCTCTGGGCTCGCTGACTCCATGGGCCGGTCCCCTGTTGGTCCCTGGGCCCTGGGCCCGCTGACTCCATGGGCCGGTCCCCTGTTGGTCCCTGGGCCCTGGGCTCGCTGACTCCATGGGGCGGGAGCGCTGTATCTATTAGACGTCTTCCTCCGTACATTTGCAGAAATACCTGATTTGGTTATTTGGTATTATTTCGATAATGATTGGAGACGTGTTGTTGTTGCGATGTTCTCGCCTTGTCCTTCCCGACCCGTGTGTCAACAGGCATTCATGGCCGTACTGAAGGGTAGATTGGCGGTAAGGAAGTGTAGATTGGAAGGGCAGATTGGCGTTAGGGAGTGTTAGATTGGCGGTAAGAAATGGTAGATTGGCGGTAGAAAATAGTAGTTTGGCGGTAGGGAATGGTAGATTGGCGGTAGGCAATGGTAGATTGGCGGTAGGGAATTGTAGATTGGCGGTAGGCAATGGTAGATTGGCGGTAGGGAATTGTAGATTGGCGGTAGGCAATGGTAGATTGGCGGTAGGGAATTGTAGATTGACGGCGGGGAGAGGTAGATTGGCGGTAGGCAATGGTAGACTGGCGGTAGGCAATGGTAGACTGGCGGTAGGGAATGGTAGTCTGGCGGTAGGCAATGGTAGTCTGGCGGTAGGGAATGGTAGACTGGCGGTAGGCAATGGTAGACTGGCGGTAGTGATGTGGTTGGAGGTCTGCACTGTAACGTTATGACGGTAGAGCCGCCGTGTTGCCGTAGATCCATTGAGTGTATGTAACCAGTGATTGTTGTCGCCCGTAACCTGCCGCCACCACGTCTGTCATGTATGGACGGTGAACCTTCCCTCACAGCCGTGTGCAATGACAGGTCATTACGCTTGTGGTTTCGCAGGCGTGTGATGGGTTGTCAGTCACTGTAGTCACCGTAAGGCCGCTGTATGCCATGATGCTCGAGGACTGCGAGGAGTTGGAGGCACTGAGTTCATGGTGCAGCCCCCCCCCCCCCTCCCACCCTCCTTGGGTGTTGATCTGGACTTCCTTTACCTTTCGTTGTGTGACATCAACGCTAAGACACGGCTGGATTAGCCACTATGAGGCTGTCAGCCTGCGTCGGAGTGTGCGTGTGGTCCTCACCAATGCTAGTCCTCCTAGTCTGAGGCTTGGTGTGTACTTGGTGGTGGCCTATTGCGTCACAGACCCCGCCTCTCTCATTGGTTGCTAAGCTCTTACAAGACCTCTCAGGAATCCGAATCGATACCGAAACCTTCAAAGCGCCTCAGCCAACATCCTTGAGAAGAACTGTCCGGCTGACCTTGTGGGCGCCATGCCCGCCATGGGGCGTGTCCTTTGTGTCCGGTGCCCGAGCCAGCCAAGACCAAGAGTGTGTGATCTACAAGTCCCAGAATGCAGGGCGTGACCCAAACCCCCCGAAAACCTTGAGTTTTTCCGAACAGCAGTGTGATAAGTTGGTGGCTGGGTTTCGGATGCAAGTATATATTTCACCGTCCAAGGAGACTCCGGTAGGATAAGGTCCGTTAAAATTGTTAACACTCTAAATGTCGTTGATTGAACACCCTGTTGATTGGCTCTCTCGTGGTCGTTGATTGAACACCCTGTTGATTGGCACTCTCCTGGTCGTTGATTGAACACCCTGTTGATTGGCTCCCTCCTGGTCGTTGATTGAACACCCTGTTGATTGGCTCTCTCCTGGTCGTTGATTGAATACTGTTGATTGGCTCTCTCGTGGTCGTTGATTGAACACTGTTGATTGGCTCTCTCCTGGTCGTTGATTGAACACCCTGTTGATTGGCTCTCTTCTGGTCGTTGATTGAACACCCTGTTGATTGGTTCTCTCCTGGCTCTGCAGCTGCCCATCCTGGAGATGTTGGTCCACAGTGGAGCGGACCTCGACGCCAGGACCAAGAACGGGGAGAGTCCTTTAGGTGAGGGGAAGGCGAATCCAGAGATCCGGATCCAGCGATCACACACATCTGCCGCAGCTGATCACTGGATCTGTCTAACTGTTTACTGATACATTATGGACTGGGGTCTCGTCTTGTCTGCCGTTCTGGATTTAAACATATGGACCATATCAACCAGTCTAAGTCTAAGCTTTGTAAGCTGTGTTACATACATTTGCCCACGTCACCCATAAAAACGCTGCGGTTTTTTGGCCCGGTTTATTAATTGTTTCAATAATGCATTATTTCATTACTTGACATATAAAATGTTAAAGACTACGTAAAAGAAAAATAACTTATTATTTTAACTTTTTTGCATTGAGGGCCTGTGTTTTAACTAGCTGCTTGTATCCCCGCGTAACGCAGACATTTGTGAAGACCCGGAACTGCGCCATCGCATCGTGGAGATGCGAGACGAGATGGAGTCTCACCGCGCCACGCGGTCACATGACCTCAAGCGACGGCGGAGTGCCAACACGCGCAGGTAGGTAGCCAGGCACCACGGGCGGGCACTGTCACTGGTGCGCGTGCGTTGTATATATATATATATATAATATATTTTAAATGGAGATATTTTAAATGTATAATGTCGTGGCAAGGGAGACAACACGGAATACGTAAAAGTGTGTCGTTGTGTTGGGTTAGTGTGACTTGTCGTCAGTGATGTTATGGTTGTGTGGCTGTGAAAGCTACAGTGCTAGAGCCACTGTAAGGCAACAGGTGGATTCAACCGGCTAATAGAAAGGAGTTGTAACTAAAGCATGCTGCTTCAGTTTGTTACAACTAGATTACTACATTACTGACGCATGCGCATGTGTGTTATGTTAAGGAACGATAGATCCAAACCCTCTGCAACTTTACGGACTTTTTCTCTGGTCTATGTGTCACCTTAGTTTTGTATTTTAAAATACTGTAAAATAGTTTACGCAGATGTTAAATATTGCTTTCTGTGGGGACTGTAGAATGAATACAAATTCCTTTTGCTGTTGTTGAAAAATAACAGGGTAGTGGGTTTTATCTGTTTGTTTCAGATTTCAGAATCTAACGGAGTCTTTATACTCGAATGCCCCAATTTTGTTGGCATATTATTTTACATTTGTGTAGAAACGTCTGTTTATTTTGTTTCATTTATTGTGTTCTTGTTGATTTGTTGCCTACTACTCAATTGAATACACTGGACTTTGTATAGCAGATCAAATACGCCTGGCAAAAAACAAGTACTTATGGCAATGTTGCTAAGGTAACAGTGACTCCCCCCATTATATGACGTCATAGCAACGTTGGTGATGATTGCTACTTAGGTGCGAGGAATATTAAAGCATGGGCCAACGAGAGAGCAGATATACAGCTCGGTATCTCAGTGGAATACTTGGTGCGGCATATTGGACTATCACTGTAGCCAGAATGGATTGTTAAGCTTTGAGGGACATGAGGGGAGCATGGGATATCTCTACATGTCGCCGAATGACGTCAAGCTCCCCGCTACAACAGGGTCGATAGAGTTGAATGAGGATTGCCCATGAAACAGTGAACAGATCATGTAAAGCCAGACGTGAACGCTCGCTTGTTTAACGTGCATGAGTTGCATTGCGCGCATCATATGCTACAATTTTCCCATTACTTTAAATGAAAACTGTACATCCTCAGTAGCTTGTTGAACATAGCATGTATCATTTCTTTATTATCTATTATTGTCGCATATTATAACTTTATGTAACATGTAATCTTTTCGCGAAGTTCGTGAATCATGAGACGTAGCCACAACCCCCGGTGTCCTGCTAAATATAGTCCAGTCCAGTGGAGCATGGTATCCTTGCCATGTAACCACCCCTCACACGTGGAGCCTATATCACCCCGCCTACCCACCCACCCCGTCAGCTTTCTTTACCGGTTGCTTTTGCAGCAGTATCACCAGCAAAGAGGGGGGAACGGTGCATTACAGCTCCAATACCTCATTGGTTGATAAGGCCCACAGGTCAGAAGTAACGCCGCATGCCATTGGCTGAGCTCTGTCACGTTGCCATGGTGGCCATTTACACCCACGGCTGATTAACAACTCCGCATTTCACTCATGTCTAGTAGATTAACATCAGGTGAATCAACTACATGTCAAATAGTTTAACCTTCTGTATTCCTTACTAATCACTGACATTTCAATTACTAACAGAAGAAAGTGTAAGATTGTCCGTGTGATCCCTTTGACCAGATTGTCTGTACCTGACAATGGTTTAGTTTGATCGAGGACGTCCGCGTATTTATATAGCGTCTTTCACAAAACTTCTTACTAATGGGGAGTCCATGGGTAAATGGTTAATCTTAACCGCATTTATGCCTTCAGTAAGAGGTTACAGTCTTGCGTTGTGTCTCTCTTTATCCCAAGATTAGCATTAATATTGGTTGCCCTGCTCCATGGAGAGTGGGAGATTGGTTGCCCTGCTCCATGGAGAGTGGGAGATTGGTTGCCCTGCTCCATGGAGAGTGGGAGATTGGTTGCCCTGCTCCATGGAGAGTGGGAGATTGGTTGCCCTGCTCCATGGAGAGTGGGAGATTGGTTGCCCTGCTCCATGGAGAATGGGAGATTGGTCGGCCTGCTCCATGGAGTGGGAGATTGGTTGCCCTGCTCCATGGAGAGTGGGAGATTGGTTGCCCTGCTCCATAGAGAGTGGGAGATTGGTTGCCCTGCTCCATGGAGAGTGGGAGATTGGTTGCCCTGCTCCATGGAGAGTGGGAGATTGGTTGCCCTGCTCCATGGAGAGTGGGAGATTGGTTGCCCTGCTCCATGGAGAATGGGAGATTGGTCGGCCTGCTCCATGGAGTGGGAGATTGGTTGCCCTGCTCTATGGAGAGTGGGAGATTGGTGGACATGCTCCATGGAAAGTGGGAGATCGGTGGACCTGCTCTATGGAGATTGTGAGCTTGGTGGACCTGCTACATGTAGAGTGTGAGATTGGTCCGCCTGCTCTATGGAGAATGTGAGCTTGGTGGACCTGCTACATGTAGAGTGTGAGATTGGTCGGCCTGCTCTATGGAGAGTATGAACACTATGAAGAAGACGTGAACAACATAGTTATGTTTCCGCGCAGTTAAGTCTCAAAAAGCTTGGGATATGGTTAACTTCACCGTTTAGTTAATAGTTAACTGTTAGGACTCTACATTATACGAGATATTTAATACCGTGTTAGATAATCCACGTATCTCTCCCGCACACCTTTGTTCCTTCGCCTGATCTTAGTGATATTTAATAATGGACATCGTGGTACCGGTCTCTCTTGTTTTTCTCTGTGTATATTAACTGGCTGCCTTGTCCTGTGACGGTTCTTCCCCGCTGTCCTGGTGCTGTGGCCAGGCGTTCTCTGTCATGTTGTCTGGTCTCTCCTTATAGTCTAGCTCTCTTGTTCCTCCCCCTTGTGTTGCAGTGGGATATATATATCACATGTGTATCTGACTACATTGAGGAGTTTTATCGAAGTTTGCATATAAGAACACTTTTCCTTTTTGTGAATTGCAGAAAAGATTTACATTCAATGCAATTAAAGATTAAACAAGTATTCAAGGCGCTTTTACTAGAACCATTAACTTGTTGCTAATTATATTATTCACAGTTAATAGTACGTTGGCTTCTCGGTTGTTCTAGTCAGTCATACGTGCACTCCGGTGGGTGCGCTCAGGGCATGGATGTACTGGGTGCGCTAGAGCCCCGTTGTAGGCCTGGCCTGGGGGGAGTGAGACCCCGTGACGTGCGGAGCGGGTGGGCGTGGAGGGCAAGTCTGTTTGACGGGGGTGTGGCGTTACTTGCAGTGCCTCCATCCGGCGGACCAGCATGCGGGAGAAGGCGCCGATGGCTCTGAAGGAGGCGCGAGAGGAGGCTCAGCGCATGCGCGAGTCGGCAGCCTCTGCCGACGATGACGACATAGAGGAGGAGGCGGAGCGCGAGGAGCGCCGTAACCATGCCAACAATAAGAAACCAGTGAGTCCCCGGACGCACCCAAGTGCTTTATGTATTTATCATTGTCGTAGGGGGCCTTCCTGGTGTAGTGGTTACCACATATGAATAGGTCGTGGGTTCGAAGCCGGCCCGGGCACCTAATCTGGGGAAAGTTTCTTCTATTCATCCTTCATCGTCATCGTCAAGTGGCCTACATATATTCGTTACATATCCTTGGCGCATTTCGTGTCCGGTATTATCGCTCCCTCGAAGAGGACCCGTATGACACAATGTAGCGCTTGTTTGTCTTTCCGGGTTGAACATCCGGTCGCTTTCCACAAATCTTCTTATCGTACATATTTATTATTTGAAATTGAAAGCGATTATTTCTGTGAAAGGGAATAATTGTCTATTTGCTTTGAAGGTGTCTGACCTGGATGACGTGGCGGTGCACGTGAACGGTGCCCCGGCCGCCCAACCCCCCGCCCCGCGCGGCGAGACGCTGTCCCCTTTCATGCCGGACACCTCGGCCGACACACACCACGACACCGGCTTCGTCAACACCACGTCATTTCCGGACCAGACGCGCCAGGAGAATGCCGCCAACCAGCACAAGGAGAAGGAAGCCTCCAAAAGGCGGGACCAAAAGCAGGCAGGGCTCACCAAGCTGAAGATCCCGCCCGGCGGCGGGGGCGGGGGCGGGGGTCAGCACCCCGTGGAGGGTCAGCGGGGAGGGGCGGCCCCGGCGGGCCGGCCGCGCACCCCGTCCCCGACCCCCACGCCGCCGCCCACCGCCGCCTCGGCCAACCAGCACTCGGGCGGCGGCACCCCGCCCCAGCCCTCCCCCCCCACGTCCGTGAACTCGCTGTCGCTGGCGGGTTTGCCGACCTCCCCCACGGGCGGCACGCTGGCCGAGCTGAAGATGAAGCGGGCCCAGCGTGAACGCGAGCAGCGCAACGGCGACGGTGGCGGCGGCGCCCCCAAGGGGCCGCACCCGACCCCGCACGCCCCCTCCGCCGTCCCCGTCCCCGTCCCCGTCAACAACGGACAGACGACGGAAGCGCCCCCAAGCGGCAGCCACTTGAACATAGAACAAAACGGACTGAAGGGTAATGCGTACTACGTCACGGCCGGGGAGCCGCCGCGCAAGAAGTTCACAGCGTCCACCACTGAGATTATCGGGGGCACGGACTCCAAAAAGGGTTGCTGCATCATCCTGTGATGGCTGGGAACCGACCACGGTCAAGGTCGTGTGACTGGGAGTGTCTGTGTGTACAGACGGTGAAATGTCGTCTGCTCTGGAATGAGGCGGTCATCCTGCAGCCAGTGTTCACTAGCGGCGTGTCAGGCATCAAAACAACTTGAATACTAACTATGCCACTAGACGTTATCGTTAATGGATCAATAACTTACAATCGATTTGTACAAAAGTCTACACTTTTTTATATCGGCATGTATACGCCACAGAGGAAGCATAATGGTTTGTTTTGTTACCGGATGATTTCTGATATTGTATACTGGTGGCAAGGCCTCCGTACAGTATGCGGGCGAACCGAGACTTAGGTGGGCGATCAATGCGAGGCAACGTATGCGGGTAATGGGTCCAGGCATCGCCGATAGGGGAACAAGGAAGATTGATGCTTGTCACGAGAGGGCGTGCTGTCCATAAGATGAAAGTCCACGTTTTCATGGTGGATATGTTGTAGTTCTGTGGACATGAAGGTAAGATAGGATGCCTGTCTCGGTGGGAAACCCTCTGGTGTGGTGGTTGGCTATCTTGGTGAAACGGAATGGCTGACAGCCACACTGTCACTTGTTGACAGCAACACTGTCACTGGCTGTCAGTGTGTATTGGTGTCCGGGGTACCCTTGATATTGTCACTCGGGTCAGGTCTGGGACCTCCAAACTCATTACCACATTAGGCACTAATAGTGCAATGAAGATCCTGGTAGGTAGGATTGGTTTGGACATAGCAAACAGTACTTCGATCTGTCTTTGTTCACATTACGGGCTCTTCTCCGCGGTGGAAACCACTGCGAATGTCTTAACGGGTTGTCGAGTAGGGATATTAGCTTGTAGGATCTTGCACCACTTCGTACTGAAAACCCACCGTTAAAGATAAAGAAACAATTTTATGGGACATATTGAATTGTTTCTGCCGAATGGACTTATTACTTGTGAGACCCACAGACTTTCATGTACAGTTACTGTATGTAGAGACACTTCCCAATGAGGAGGACTTTCATGCAATGTCTTTATCAAAACCCAGCAAAGCATTGTGTATTCAAGGTATGTGTGTATAAGGCAGGGCCCCATGTGTGTCGCAGCCTCTTGTCGCCATGGAAACTACATGCATTAACTTCTAGCTCTTAAATGAATGCAAACACAGAAGTGGAAATTGAATTTTCTCGATTCGTTTTTTCTCGAGTTAGTTTTCAATATGTCAGCGATATTATTCTAGAAACGATTGCAAAGAGATCTTTGACAACGGTTCAGATGGAAGTTATCTTCCCAGATGTGACATGCGAGGTTTCATGGTTGAGGTGACGGCTGGCAGCCCGTCACGCGCTGGGGCGGGCAATACAACGAAAATGCAACGTCATCAAGTGCACTTAACACAAAAGTGACATGTTCTCAAGGATGTGGAATACGTTAATTTTTGTAGGTGATTTAATTTTAGCCGCTCTTTTACGTTCAGCGTGTTGCATATCGCGGCATGGTGTTCTGATTTAGCCGAGGTCATGGCATTGGTGAGTGAAGGACATGGCATTGGTGAGTGAAGGACATGGGATTGGTGAGTGAAGGACGTGGGATTGGTGAGTGAGGGACGTGGGATTGGTGAGTGAAGGACGTGGGATTGGTGAGTGAAGGACGTGGGATTGGTGAGTGAAGGACGTGTGATTGGAATTGGTGAGTGAAGGACGTGGGATTGGTAAGTGAGGGACGTGGGATTGGTGAGTGAGGGACGTGGGATTGGTGAGTGAGGGACGTGGGATTGGTGAGTGAAGGACGTGGGATTGGTGAGTGAAGGACGTGGGATTGGTGAGTGAAGGACGTGTGATTGGGATTGGTGAGTGAAGGACATGGGATTGGTGAGTGAAGGACGTGGGATTGGTGAGTGAAGGACGTGGGATTGGTGAGTGAGGGACGTGTGATTGGGACTGGTGAGTGAAGGACATGGGATTGGTGAGTGAAGGACGTGGGATTG
Organism: Arenicola marina; assembly: GCA_964019135.1. NCBI lineage: Eukaryota > Metazoa > Annelida > Polychaeta > Arenicolidae > Arenicola > Arenicola marina. The sequence goes on along the minus strand of OZ025257.1, from coordinate 31,099,993 downwards.
GTGAGTGAGGGACGTGGGATTGGTGAGTGAGGGACGTGGGATTGGTGAGTGAAGGACGTGGGATTGGTGATTGAGGGACGTGGGATTGGTGAGTGAAGGACGTGGGATTGGTGAGTGAAGGACGTGGGATTGGTGAGTGAAGGACGTGGGATTGGTGAGTGAGGGACGTGGGATTGGTGAGTGAAGGACGTGGGATTGGTGAATGAAGGACGTGGGATTGGTGAGTGAGGGACGTGGGATTGGTGAGTGAAGGACGTGGGATTGGTGAGTGAAGGACGTGGGATTGGTGAGTGAAGGACGTGGGATTGGTGAGTGAAGGACGTGTGATTGGGATTGGTGAGTGAAGGACATGGGATTGGTGAGTGAAGAACGTGAGATTGGTGAGTGAAGGACGTGGGATTGGTGAATGAAGGACGTGGGATTGGTGAGTGAAGGACGTGTGATTGGGATTGGTGAGTGAAGGACATGGGATTGGTGAGTGACGGACGTGGGATTGGTGAGTGAGGGACGTGGGATTGGTGAGTGAGGGACGTAGGATTGGTGAGTGAAGGACGTGGGATTGGTGAGTGAAGGACGTGGGATTGGTGAGTGAAGGACGTGTGATTGGGATTGGTGAGTGAAGGACATGGGATTGGTGAGTGAAAGACGTGGGATTGGTGAGTGAAGGACGTGGGATTGGTGAATGAAGGACGTGTGATTGGGATTGGTGAGTGAAGGACGTGGGATTGGTGAGTGAAGGACGTGGGATTGGTGAGTGAAGGACGTGAGATTGGGATTGGTGAGTGAAGGACGTGGGATTGGTGAGTGAAGGACCTTGGATTGGCGAGTGAAGGACGTGGGATTGGTGAGTGAAGGACGTGGGATTGGTGAGTGAAGGACGTGTGATTGGGATTGGTGAATGAAGAACGTGTGATTAAGATTGGTGGGTGAAGGACGTGGGATTGGTGAGTGAAGGACGTGGGATTGGTGAGTGAAGGACGTGGGATTGGTGAGTGAAGGACCAAGGATTGGGATTGGTGAGTGAAGGACCTGGGATTGGCGAGTGAAGGACCTGGGATTGGTGAGTGAAGAACGTGGCATTAGTGAGTGAAAGACGTGGGATTGGTGAGTGAAAGATGTGGGATTGGTGAGTGAAGGACCAAGGATTGGGATTGGTGAGTGAAGGACCTGGGATTGGCGAGTGAAGGACCTGGGATTGGTGAGTGAAGAACGTGGCATTAGTGAGTGAAAGACGTGGGATTGGTGAGTGAAAGATGTGGGATTGTTCAAGCGTCTCTCGGCACATGGTCTGTTCTGATAATGGTACTAAATTTGTTGTATATATCTAATTTCTGAGGTTGAGCGGGTTCAGTCAGACGGTCCGGCTTTTTGCTGTTGGTTAAAGTTCGTCACAATTCACTGGAGTCTTTCACTAGCTTGTGTACATAGCTTGACAACGTCGTGTCCGCTCTGACGTTGAAGGCGCATAATGCAGTAACTAAAGCCCGTCTAGATGCTAGGAAGGAACCGATTTTGATATTACAATAAGAACAAAGTCCACTTTGTTACGGTCTCTATCTTACATTCCGGTTCACATCTTGCCATAGTGTGTTTTCACATTGTTATTTTAAATAGCATGCACCTTGGGGAATGGGATTTAAAGTCACCCCCCCCCCTACCTCCTTCCCAACCAACCAACCGACCGACCAATGTTAATAAGTCTGCGCGTTTTACAATCCCCAACACTATGGTTCCCCATTCCCCAGCGACAGCTTGTTATGTACTAGTGTATTCCATTAACCATGTATCCGATCGTTGTCGAAATGCTCAGGTGTTAAGAAGTCGATTATGTCGTTAAAATATGTCGTTTTTACAAACCGCGTTTTCTTGCAAGTCTGGGACATTTCGACTGTTCGACATTGTTTCTGGTTGCTAATGCGCCGAAAGGCTTCGTTTATTTAGTGCAGTGACCGTGACTCGCTGTAGGACTAACGCTGAAGCGTGGTCGCATTTCAAAGTGAGTCGGGCGGTTGGGGGGCGATACGGCAGGTCGGGTGGGCGGCTTGACTGATACGTTGTGAGGGTTTGGGGCAGGCACTTGTCAGTAACCTTTCGCATGCACAATATTATAAAATGTCACGATATAAGGGAAATTGTTTGCTTATCCAAGAGGTGCGGAGGCAGGACTGTTACTGTTCGGGTGTCTCCTAACAAGGCGTGTCGGGGTGGGGGGGCTGTCGCTGGAAGGAACCAAGAGCCCATACAAGTGGTTGCTGACATGTTCAGGAGAATATTCATTGTATGCTTATACTAATACACAATCCGATGAAACAGCAGTAGATGCTGGCCGATGTGATAATGGTGTATGCGCCCATGTGCTGGCGCCCTCCAGCCAGGGTCTGTGTGTACATGACGTCCAGCCTGGTGGAGGGAGGACCCGTAGCCGCCGTCAAATGTCTCTGTATTGTACTAACCACAAAACAAATATGCATTGTGTAAATAATCCGCGTAATGTACATTTGTTGGTTTTAATACTCTGGACCTGAAAGCTTTATACAGGGAGAGTGGGATGGCGAGGATCTGTGGACCTGTACCTATGGCCTGCACACCGCGACAAACCAATACAAGTTAATCTCAGTGTCCAATAAATTGAAAAGGCTCTGGAATATGTACACAAGAGCAGTGCAAGGTGGCTATTTTCTACTCATCCATATTTGTACAGTTTGCGAATGCTGGGTTTGTATGTATTATATTACTAGATGATATCTATTTACATAGTGGTTCGGTTTGGCCTGGCGACAATGGTCGTCTCAAACGCCCAATCGGTTACATTTAGCAATGTAGGTGTACAGAGACTAGGTTTCAATATACTTCGTTGTAATGTGCCACTGCTAAATGTTAAGTTTCCAGCTTCGATTTTGTATTCCATTTTTTTTTTCTAAACCCGGCAAAATTGACGCAACAAAATAAAATGACACAGAAATCATTGTGGAATTCATCCTTTTTGTCCAAGCCGGTGGCTGAATAGAGTGCAAAGCAGCCATCAATGCTGTTGTATCTGGCACAGGGACTTGGAAGTCTGGTGCGATGGCCAGTCAGTCAGACAATGTCAGTCAGACAACCGCCAGATCACCGCCCCCAGGGCCCAGTAACGCCTACACTCACCGATCTGTCATAACCAGGGCCCAGTAACGCCTACACTCACCGACCTGTCATACACCAGGGCCCAGTAACGCCTACACTCACCGACCTGTCATACAAAAGGGCCCAGTAACGGCTACACTCACCGATCTGTCATACACCAGGGCCCAGTAACGCCTACACTCACCGACCTGTCATACACCAGGGCCCAGTAACGCCTACACTCACCGATCTGTCATACACCAGGGCCCAGTAACGCCTACACTCACCGACCTGTCATACACCAGGGCCCAGTAACGCCTACACTCACCGATCTGTCATACACCAGGGCCCAGTAACACCTACACTCACCGATCTGTCATACACCAGGGCCCAGTAACGCCTACACTCACCGACCTGTCATACACCAGGGCCCAGTAACGCCTACACTCACCGATCTGTCATACACCAGGGCCCAGTAACGCCTACACTCACCGACCTGTCATACACCAGGGCCCAGTAACGCCTACACTCACCGACCTGTCATACACCAGGGCCCAGTAACGCCTACACTCACCGATCTGTCATACACCAGGGCCCAGTAACGCCTACACTCACCGACCTGTCATACACCAGGGCCCAGTAACGCCTACACTCACCGATCTGTCATACACCAGGGCCCAGTAACACCTACACTCACCGATCTGTCATACACCAGGGCCCAGTAACGCCTACACTCACCGACCTGTCATACACCAGGGCCCAGTAACGCCTACACTCACCGATCTGTCATACACCTGGGCCCGGTAACGCTTACACTCACCGATCTGTCATAAACCAAGGCCCAGTAACGCCTACACTCACCGATCTGTCATACACCAGGGCCCAGTAACGCCTACACTCACCGATCTGTCATACACCAGGGCCCAGTAACGCCTACACTCACCGACCTGTCATACACCAGGGCCCAGTAACGCATACACTCACCGATCTGTCCTACACCGGGCCCAGTAACGCCTACACTCACCGATCTGTCATATACCAGGGCCCAGTAACGCCTACACTCACCGATCTGTCCTACACCAGGGCCCGGTAACGCCTACACTCACCGATCTGTCATACACCAGGGCCCAGTAACGCCTACACTCACCGATCTGTCATACACCAGGGCCCAGTAACGCCTACACTCACCGATCTGTCATACACCTGGGCCCGGTAACGCCTACACTCACCGATCTGTCATAAACCAAGGCCCAGTAACGCCTACACTCACCGATCTGTCATACACCAGGGCCCAGTAACGCCTACACTCACCGATCTGTCATACACCAGGGCCCAGTAACGCCTACACTCACCGACCTGTCATACACCAGGGCCCAGTAACGCCCACACTCACCGACCTGTCATACACCTGGGCCCAGTAACGCCTACACTCACCGACCTGTCATACACCAGGGCCCAGTAACGCCTACACTCACCGACCTGTCATACACCTGGGCCCAGTAACGCCTACACTCACGGATCTGTCATACACCAGGGCCCAGTAACGCCTACACTCACCGATCTGTCATACACCTGGGCCCAGTAACGCCTACACTCACCGATCTGTCATAAACCAAAGCCCAGTAACGCCTACACTCACCGATCTGTCATACACCAGGGCCCAGTAACGCCTACACTCACCGATCTGTCATACACCAGGGCCCAGTAACGCCTACACTCACCGATCTGTCATACACCAGGGCTCGGTAACGCCTACACTCACCGATCTGTCATACACCAGGGCCCAGTAACGCCTACACTCACCGATCTGTCATACACCAGGGCCCAGTAACGCCTACACTCACCGATCTGTCATACACCAGGGCCCGGTAACGCCTACACTCACCGATCTGTCATACACCAGGGCCCGGTAACGCCTACACTCACCGATCTGTCATACACCTGGGCCCAGTAACGCCTACACTCACGGATCTGTCATACACCAGGGCCCAGTAACGCCTACACTCACCGATCTGTCATACACCTGGGCCCAGTAACGCCTACACTCACGGATCTGTCATACACCAGGGCCCAGTAACGCCTACACTCACCGATCTGTCATACACCTGGGCCCAGTAACGCCTACACTCACCGATCTGTCATAAACCAAAGCCCAGTAACGCCTACACTCACCGATCTGTCATACACCAGGGCCCAGTAACGCCTACACTCACCGATCTGTCATACACCAGGGCCCAGTAACGCCTACACTCACCGATCTGTCATACACCAGGGCCCGGTAACGCCTACACTCACCGATCTGTCATACACCAGGGCCCAGTAACGCCTACACTCACCGATCTGTCATACACCAGGGCCCAGTAACGCCTACACTCACCGATCTGTCATACACCAGGGCCCGGTAACGCCTACACTCACCGATCTGTCATACACCAGGGCCCGGTAACGCCTACACTCACCGATCTGTCATACACCAGGGCCCAGTAACGCCTACACTCACCGATCTGTCATACACCAGGGCCCATTAACGCCTACACTCACCGATCTGTCATACACTAGGGTCCAGTAACGCCTATACTCACCGATCTGTCATACACCAGGGCCCAGTAACGCCTACACTCACCGATCTGTCATACACCAGGGCCCATTAACGTCTACACTCACCGATCTGTCATACACCAGGGCCCATTAACGTCTACACTCACCGATCTGTCATACACCAGGGCCCATTAACGTCTACACTCACCGACCTGTCATACACCAGGGCCCATTAACGTTTACACTCACCGATCTGTCATACACCAGGGCCCATTAACGTCTACACTCACCGATCTGTCATACACCAGGGCTGAACGACTGTGAGCAAACAGTTATCCTACCCACAATGCAACCCGAACGTAGCGGGCGTACTGGGAGTTAACAATTACGTTACCGTAAACAGATCTCACTTCTCGTTACCATCGGTGCGCGACCTTGACCAAGTAGTCCGGGTCATGTACCGGATCGCGACCTTGATCAAGTAGTCCGGGCCATGTACCGGATCGCGACCTTGACCAAGTAGTTCGGGTCATATACCGGATCGCGACCTTTACCAAGTAGTCCGGGTCATGTACCGGATCGCGACCTTGATCAAGTAGTCCGGGCCATGTACCGGATCGCGACCTTGACCAAGTAGTTCGGGTCATGTACCGGATCGCGACCTTTACCAAGTAGTTCGGGCCATATACCGGATCGCGACCTTCATCAAGTAGTCCAGGCCATGTACCGGATCGCGACCTTGACCAAGTAGTTCCGGTCATGTACCGGATCGCGACCTTGACCAAGTAGTCCGGGTCATGTACCGGATCGCGACCTTGATCAAGTAGTCCGGGCCATGTACCGGATCGCGACCTTGACCAAGTAGTCCGGGTCATGTACCGGATCGCGACCTTTACCAAATAGTTCGGGCCATATACCGGATCACGACCTTGATCAAGTAGTCCAGGCCATGTACCGGATCGCGACCTTGACCAAGTAGTTCGGGTCATGTACCGGATCGCGACCTTGATCAAGTAGTCCGGGACATGTACCGGATCGCGACCTTGATCAAGTAGTCCGGGCCATGTACCGGATCGCGACTTTGACCAAGTAGTCCGGGCCATATACCGGATCGCGACCTTGATCAAGTAGTCCGGGTCATGTACCGGATCGCGACCTTTACCAAGTAGTTCGGGTCATGTACCGGATCGCGACCTTGATCAAGTAATCCGGGACATGTACCGGATCGCGACCTTGATCAAGTAGTCCGGGCCATGTACCGGATCGCGACTTTGACCAAGTAGTCCGGGCCATGTACCGGATCGCGACCTTGATCAAGAAGTCCAGGCCATGTACCGGATCGCGACCTTGACCAAGTAGTCCGGGCCATGTACCGGATCGCAACCTTGATCAAGTAGTCCGGGCCATGTACCGGATCGCGACCTTTACCAAGTAGTTCGGGTCATATACCGGATCGCGACCTTGACCAAGTAGTCCGGGCCATGTACCGGATCGCGACCTTTACCAAGTAGTTCGGGTCATATACCGGATCGCGACCTTGATCAAGTAGTCCGGGCCATGTACCGGATCGCGACCTTTACCAAGTAGTTCGGGTCATATACCGGATCGCGACCTTGATCAAGTAGTCCGGGTCATGTACCGGATCGCGACCTTTACCAAGTAGTCCGGGTCATGTACCGGATCGCGACCTTGATCAAGTAGTCCGGGCCATGTACCGGATCGCGACCTTGACCAAGTAGTTCGGGTCATGTACCGGATCGCGACCTTTACCAAGTAGTTCGGGCCATATACCGGATCGCGACCTTCATCAAGTAGTCCAGGCCATGTACCGGATCGCGACCTTGACCAAGTAGTTCCGGTCATGTACCGGATCGCGACCTTGACCAAGTAGTCCGGGTCATGTACCGAATCGCGACCTTGATCAAGTAGTCCGGGCCATGTACCGGATCGCGACCTTGACAAAGTAGTCCGGGTCATGTACCGGATCGCGACCTTTACCAAATAGTTCGGGCCATATACCGGATCACGACCTTGACCAAGTAGTCCAGGCCATGTACCGGATCGCGACCTTGACCAAGTAGTTCGGGTCATGTACCGGATCGCGACCTTGATCAAGTAGTCCGGGACATGTACCGGATCGCGACCTTGATCAAGTAGTCCGGGCCATGTACCGGATCGCGACTTTGACCAAGTAGTCCGGGCCATATACCGGATCGCGACCTTGATCAAGTAGTCCGGGCCATGTACCGGATCGCGACCTTGATCAAGAAGTCCGGGCCATGTACCGGATCGCGACCTTGACCAGGTAGTCCGGGCCATGTACCGGATCGCAACCTTGATCAAGTAGTCCGGGCCATGTACCGGATCGCGACCTTTACCAAGTAGTTCGGGTCATATACCGGATCGCGACCTTGACCAAGTAGTCCGGGCCATGTACCGGATCGCGACCTTTACCAAGTAGTTCGGGTCATATACCGGATCGCGACCTTGATCAAGTAGTCCGGGCCATGTACCGGATCGCAACCTTTACCAAGTAGTTCGGGTCATATACCGGATCGCGACCTTGATCAAGTAGTCCGGGTCATGTACCAGATCGCGACCTTGACCAAGTAGTCCGGGTCATGTACCGGATCGCGACCTTGACCAAGTAGTCCGAGCCATGTACCGGATCGCGACCTTGACCAAGTAGTTCGGGTCATATACCGGATCGCGACCTTGATCAAGTAGTCCGGGCCATGTACCGGATCGCAACCTTTACCAAGTAGTCCGGGTCATATACCGGATCGCGACCTTGATCAAGTAGTCCAGGTCATGTACCGGATCGCGACCTTTACCAAGTAGTTCGGGTCATATACGGGATCGCGACATTGATCAAGTAGTCCGGGTCATGTACCGGATCGCGACCTTTACCAAGTAATTCGGGTCATGTACCGGATCACGACCTTGATTAAGCAGTCCGGGTCATGTACCGGATCGCGACCTTGATCAAGTAGTCCGGGCCATGTACCGGGTCGCGACCTTTACCAAGTAGTCCGGGTCATATACCGGATCGCGACCTTGATCAATCAGTCCGGGTCATGTACCGGATCGTGACCTTGACCAAGAAGTTCGGGTCATATACCGGATCGCGACCTTGATCAAGTAGTCCGGGTCATGTACCGGATCGCGACCTTTACCAAGTAGTTCGGGTCATGTACCGGATCGCGACCTTTACCAAGTAGTCCGGGCCATGTACCGGATCGCGACCTTGACCAGGTAGTCCGGGCCATGTACCGGATCGCGACCTTGACCAAGTAGTCCGGGCCATGTACCGGATCGCGACCTTGACCAAGTAGTCCGGGCCATGTACCGAATCGCGACCTTGACCAAGTAGTACGGGCCATGTACCGGATCGCGATCTTGACCAAGTAGTCCGGGTCATATACCGCATCGCGACCTTGACCAAGTAGTCCCGGGTCATGTACTGGATCGCGACCTTGACCAAGTAGTCCGGGCCATGTACCGGATCGCGACCTTGACCAAGTAGTCCGGGCCATGTACCGGATCCTGACCTTGACCATCTAGTCTGTACTCTCTCTGCTATGACCTCCACGTGACCTCCACTTCATCTGTACGGTACCTGGAAGTAGCGTACAGTAGGTCACATCAACAACATCCATGAAGTCACGTATTTGTCACGATGGCGCTTTCCGCCCAATAACGCACAGTCACACATCGGCAGCGTGTTCTTGGCAAATCAACGTCAAGGACACGAGGACCACGTGGTCGCATAAACTTAAAGCTGCTAATACCGCAATGTTCAACCTACATTATGATTTTCAAAATCTGTGAGACATGTTTCGGACACATTATCTGACTGTGAATGTCAACTCAACACAGATGTGGTATTATCATATATACAACACAGATGTGGTGTTATCATATATACAACACAGATGTGGTGTTATCATATATACAACACAGATGTGGTGTTATCATATATACAACACAGATGTGGTGTTATCATATATACAACACAGATGTGGTGTTATCATATATACAACACAGATGTGGTGTTATCATATATACAACACAGATGTGGTGTTATCATATATACAACGGCAGCGAATCCCGAATGTTGATGACAGTAGTGCACAAGAAAGCCATAATTCCACACACGAGATGCACTAGTTTCCAAAAAACAAGTGGCTTAACGATATTCCCCGTTATTTAATAACAGAGTTCCTAAACAATAAGAAGCTAAATATATCGTTTGCATAGAAAACACAAAAAACATCATGAACGTTTCTTCGCCCCGACCAGACTGCTCTTGTCCACACTCCGGTCTCCAGTCCACGTCACGTTTAAATCCCGCGCCTACCTACCTCTGGGTACAAAACGTGTCCTGCCACTCGGTCAGCTGGCCCGCCTGGAACATCTCGTACCCGGCCTGGGCGATCATCGCGCCATTGTCGATGCAGAACCTACAGCAACAACAACATCCTTATTGGATGGATGAATTGGTGTCGTATGCATCCTTTTGTCACTCATCTGCTAAACTTGGCCCAGGACGCCTGCAACAATGCTCGTCATATCTAGCGTCCAACTCACCGTTCATCCGTGGCATACAGGGTGGCACCGCGTTCCGTTGCCATGACGCCCATCATCTCTTGCAATCGTTTGTTACCTGCGGGTACAGAGCCTCACATTAAGTTAGACTGGTGGGACCAGGCTACACGGAGGGGCGGTATACACAGAGACGGCAGCGTGCACACACCACACGGGACAGGGAGTATCAGTCACAAGGGGTAGGTATACACAGAGACGGCAGCGTGCACACACCACACGGGACAGGGAGTATCAGTCACAAGGGGTAGGTATACACAGAGACGGCAGCGTGCACACACCACACAGGACAGGGAGTATCAGTCACAAGGGGTGGGTATACACAGAGACGGCAGCGTGCACACACCACACGGGACAGGGAGTATCAGTCACAAGGGGTAGGTATACACAGAGACGGCAGCGTGCACACACCACACGGGACAGGGAGTATCAGTCACAAGGGGTAGGTATACACAGAGACGGCAGCGTGCACACACCACACGGGACAGGGAGTATCAGTTACAAGGGGTAGGTATACACAGAGACGGCAGCGTGCACACACCACACGGGACAGGGAGTATCAGTCACAAGGGGTAGGTATACACAGAGACGGCAGCGTGCACACACCACACGGGACAGGGAGTATCAGTTACAAGGGGTAGGTATATACAGAGACGGCAGCGTGCACACACCACACGGGACAGGGAGTATCAGTCACAAGGGGTAGGTATACACAGAGACGGCAGCGTGCACACACCACACGGGACAGGGAGTATCAGTCACAAGGGGTAGGTATACACAGAGACGGCAGCGTGCACACACCACACGGGACAGGGAGTATCAGTCACAAGGGGTAGGTATACACAGAGACGGCAGCGTGCACACACCACACGGGACAGGGAGTATCAGTCACAAGGGGTAGGTATACACAGAGACGGCAGCGTGCACACACCACACGGGACAGGGAGTATCAGTCACAAGGGGTAGGTATACACAGAGACGGCAGCGTGCACACACCACACGGGACAGGGAGTATCAGTCACAAGGGGTAGGTATACACAGAGACGGCAGCGTGCACACACCACACGGGACAGGGAGTATCAGTTACAAGGGGTAGGTATACACAGAGACGGCAGCGTGCACACACCACACGGGACAGGGAGTATCAGTCACAAGGGGTAGGTATACACAGAGACGGCAGCGTGCACACGCCACACGGGACAGGGAGTATCAGTCACAAGGGGTAGGTATACATAGAGACGGCAGCGTGCACACACCACACGGGACAGGGAGTATCAGTCACAAGGGGTAGGTCAAGTTCCTTGTGCAGGCTACACGGAGGGGCGGTATACACAGAGACGGCAGCGTGCACACACCACACGGGACAGGGAGTATCAGTCACAAGGGGTAGGTATACACAGAGACGGCAGCGTGCACACACCACACGGGACAGGGAGTATCAGTTACAAGGGGTAGGTATACACAGAGACGGCAGCGTGCACACACCACACGGGACAGGGAGTATCAGTCACAAGGGTAGGTCAAGTTCCTTGTGCAGGCTACACGGAGGGGCGGTATACACAGAGACGGCAGCGTGCACACACCACACGGGACAGGGAGTATCAGTCACAAGGGGTAGGTCAAGTTCCTTGTGCAGGCTACACGGAGGGGCGGTATACACAGAGACGGCAGCGTGCACACACCACACGGGACAGGGAGTATCAGTCACAAGGGGTAGGTCAAGTTCCTTGTGCAGGCTACACGGAGGGGCGGTATACACAGAGACGGCAGCGTGCACACACCACACGGGACAGGGAGTATCAGTCACAAGGGTAGGTCAAGTTCCTTGTGCAGGCTACACGGAGGGGCGGTATACACAGAGACGGCAGCGTGCACACACCACACGGGACAGGGAGTATCAGTCACAAGGGGTAGGTATACACAGAGACGGCAGCGTGCACACACCACACGGGACAGGGAGTATCAGTCACAAGGGTAGGTCAAGTTCCTTGTGCAGGCTACACGGAGGGGCGGTATACACAGAGACGGCAGCGTGCACACACCACACGGGACAGGGAGTATCAGTCACAAGGGGTAGGTCAAGTTCCTTGTGCAGGCTACACGGAGGGGCGGTATACACAGAGACGGCAGCGTGCACACACCACACGGGACAGGGAGTATCAGTCACAAGGGGTAGGTCAAGTTCCTTGTGCAGGCTACACGGAGGGGCGGTATACACAGAGACGGCAGCGTGCACACACCACACGGGACAGGGAGTATCAGTCACAAGGGTAGGTCAAGTTCCTTGTGCAGGCTACACGGAGGGGCGGTATACACAGAGACGGCAGCGTGCACACACCACACGGGACAGGGAGTATCAGTCACAAGGGGTAGGTCAAGTTCCTTGTGCAGGCTACACGGAGGGGCGGTATACACAGAGACGGCAGCGTGCACACACCACACGGGACAGGGAGTATCAGTCACAAGGGGTAGGTCAAGTTCCTTGTGCAGGCTACACGGAGGGGCGGTATACACAGAGACGGCAGCGTGCACACACCACACGGGACAGGGAGTATCAGTCACAAGGGTAGGTCAAGTTCCTTGTGCAGGCTACACGGAGGGGCGGTATACACAGAGACGGCAGCGTGCACACACCACACGGGACAGGGAGTATCAGTCACAAGGGGTAGGTATATACAGAGACGGCAGCGTGCACACACCACACGGGACAGGGAGTATCAGTCACAAGGGGTAGGTATACATAGAGACGGCAGCGTGCACACACCACACGGGACAGGGAGTATCAGTCACAAGGGGTAGGTATATACAGAGACGGCAGCGTGCACACACCACACGGGACAGGGAGTATCAGTCACAAGGGGTAGGTATACATAGAGACGGCAGCGTGCACACACCACACGGGACAGGGAGTATCAGTCACAAGGGGTAGGTCAAGTTCCTTGTGCAGGCTACACGGAGGGGCGGTATACACAGAGACGGCAGCGTGCACACAACACACGGGACAGGGAGTATCAGTCACAAGGGGTAGGTATACACAGAGACGGCAGCGTGCACACACCACACGGGACAGGGAGTATCAGTCACAAGGGGTAGGTATACACAGAGACGGCAGCGTGCACACACCACACGGGACAGGGAGTATCAGTCACAAGGGGTAGGTCAAGTTCCTTGTGCAGGCTACACGGAGGGGCGGTATACACAGAGACGGCAGCGTGCACACACCACACGGGACAGGGAGTATCAGTCACAAGGGGTAGGTATACACAGAGACGGCAGCGTGCACACACCACACGGGACAGGGAGTATCAGTCACAAGGGGTAGGTATACACAGAGACGGTAGCGTGCACACACCACACGGGACAGGGACTATCAGTCACAAGGGGTGGGTATACACAGAGACGGCAGCGTGCACACACCACACGGGACAGGGACTATCAGTCACAAGGGGTGGGTATACACAGAGACGGCAGCGTGCACACACCACACGGGACAGGGAGTATCAGTTACAAGGGGTAGGTATACACAGAGACGGCAGCGTGCACACACCACACGGGACAGGGAGTATCAGTCACAAGGGGTAGGTATACACAGAGACGGCAGCGTGCACACACCACACGGGACAGGGAGTATCAGTCACAAGGGGTAGGTCAAGTTCCTTGTGCAGGCTACACGGAGGGGCGGTATACACAGAGACGGCAGCGTGCACACACCACACGGGACAGGGAGTATCAGTCACAAGGGGTAGGTATACACAGAGACGGCAGCGTGCACACACCACACGGGACAGGGAGTATCAGTCACAAGGGGTGGGTATACACAGAGACGGCAGCGTGCACACACCACACGGGACAGGGAGTATCAGTCACAAGGGGTAGGTATACACAGAGACGGCAGCGTGCACACACCACACGGGACAGGGAGTATCAGTCACAAGGGGTAGGTATACACAGAGACGGCAGCGTGCACACACCACACGGGACAGGGAGTATCAGTTACAAGGGGTAGGTATACACAGAGACGGCAGCGTGCACACACCACACGGGACAGGGAGTATCAGTCACAAGGGGTAGGTATACACAGAGACGGCAGCGTGCACACACCACACGGGACAGGGAGTATCAGTCACAAGGGGTAGGTATACACAGAGACGGCAGCGTGCACACACCACACGGGACAGGGAGTATCAGTCACAAGGGGTAGGTATACACAGAGACGGCAGCGTGCACACACCACACGGGACAGGGAGTATCAGTCACAAGGGGTAGGTATACACAGAGACGGCAGCGTGCACACACCACACGGGACAGGGAGTATCAGTTACAAGGGGTAGGTATACACAGAGACGGCAGCGTGCACACACCACACGGGACAGGGAGTATCAGTCACAAGGGGTAGGTATACACAGAGACGGCAGCGTGCACACACCACACGGGACAGGGAGTATCAGTTACAAGGGGTAGGTATACACAGAGACGGCAGCGTGCACACACCACACGGGACAGGGAGTATCAGTCACAAGGGTAGGTCAAGTTCCTTGTGCAGGCTACACGGAGGGGCGGTATACACAGAGACGGCAGCGTGCACACACCACACGGGACAGGGAGTATCAGTCACAAGGGGTAGGTCAAGTTCCTTGTGCAGGCTACACGGAGGGGCGGTATACACAGAGACGGCAGCGTGCACACACCACACGGGACAGGGAGTATCAGTCACAAGGGGTAGGTATATACAGAGACGGCAGCGTGCACACACCACACGGGACAGGGAGTATCAGTCACAAGGGGTAGGTATACATAGAGGCGGCAGCGTGCACACACCACACGGGACAGCGAGTATCAGTCACAAGGGGTAGGTCAAGTTCCTTGTGCAGGCTACACGGAGGGGCGGTATACACAGAGACGGCAGCGTGCACACAACACACGGGACAGGGAGTATCAGTCAAAAGGGGTAGGTATACACAGAGACGGAAGCGTGCACACACCACACGGGACAGGGAGTATCAGTCACAAGGGGTAGGTATACACAGAGACGGCAGCGTGCACACACCACACGGGACAGGGAGTATCAGTCACAAGGGGTAGGTCAAGTTCCTTGTGCAGGCTACACGGAGGGGCGGTATACACAGAGACGGCCGCGTGCACACACCACACGGGACAGGGAGTATCAGTCACAAGGGGTAGGTATACACAGAGACGGCAGCGTGCACACACCACACGGGACAGGGAGTATCAGTCACAAGGGGTAGGTATACACAGAGACGGTAGCGTGCACACACCACACGGGACAGGGACTATCAGTCACAAGGAGTGGGTATACACAGAGACGGCAGCGTGCACACACCACACGGGACAGGGAGTATCAGTCACAAGGGGTGGGTATACACAGAGACGGCAGCGTGCACACACCACACGGGACAGGGAGTATCAGTCACAAGGGGTAGGTATACACAGAGACGGCAGCGGGCACACACCACATGGGACAGGGAGTATCAGTCACAAGGGGTAGGTATACACAGAGACGGCAGCGTGCACACACCACACGGAACAGGGAGTATCAGTCACAAGGGGTAGGTATGCACAGAGACGGCAGCGTGCACACACCACACGGGACAGGGAGTATCAGTCACAAGGGGTAGGTATATACAGAGACGGCAGTGGGCACACACCACACGGGACAGGGAGTATCAGTCACAAGGGGTAGGTATACACAGAGACGGCAGCGTGCACACACCACAAGGGACAGGGACTATCAGTCACAAGGGGTAGGTATACACAGAGACGGCAGCGTGCACACACCACACGGGACAGGGAGTATCAGTCACAAGGGGTAGGTATACACAGAGACGGCAGCGTGCAAACACCACACGGGACAGGGACTATCAGTCACAAGGGGTAGGTCAAGTTTCTTGTGCAGGCTACACGGAGGGGCGGTATACACAGAGACGGCAGCTCGCACACACCACACGGGACAGGGAGTATCAGTCACAAGGGGTAGGTATACACAGAGAGTATCAGTCACAAGGGGTAGGTATACACAGAGAGTATCAGTCACAAGGGGTAGGTATACACAGAGACGGCAGCGTGCACACACCACACGGGACAGGGAGTATCAGTCACAAGGGGTAGGTATACACAGAGACGGCAGCGTGCACACACCACACGGGACAGGGAGTATCAGTCACAAGGGGTAGGTATACACAGAGACGGCAGCGTGCACACACCACACGGGACAGGGAGTATTATTCACAAGGGGTAGGTCAAGTTCCTTGCGCAGGCTACACGGAGGGGCGGTATACAGAGAGACGGCAGCGTGCACACACCACACGGGACAGGGAGTATCAGTCACAAGGGGTAGGTCAAGTTCCTTGTGCAGGCTACACGGAGGGGCGGTATACACAGAGACGGCAGCGTGCACACACCACACGGGACAGGGAGTATCAGTCACAAGGGGTGGGTATACACAGAGACGGCAGCGTGCACACACCACACGGGACAGGGAGTATCAGTCACAAGGGGTAGGTATATACAGAGACGGCAGCGGGCACACACCACACGGGACAGGGAGTATCAGTCACAAGGAGTAGGTATACACAGAGACGGCAGCGTGCACACACCACACGGGACAGGGAGTATCAGTCACAAGGGGTAGGTATACACAGAGACGGCAGCGTGCACACACCACAAGGGACAAGGACTATCAGTCACAAGGGGTAGGTATACACAGAGACGGCAGCGTGCACACACCACACGGGACAGGGAGTATCAGTCACAAGGGGTAGGTATACACAGAGACGGCAGCGTGCACACACCACACGGGACAGGGACTATCAGTCACAAGGGGTAGGTCAAGTTTCTTGTGCAGGCTACACGGAGGGGCGGTATACACAGAGACGGCAGCTCGCACACACCACACGGGACAGGGAGTATCAGTCACAAGGGGTAGGTATACACAGAGAGTATCAGTCACAAGGGGTAGGTATACACAGAGAGTATCAGTCACAAGGGGTAGGTATACACAGAGACGGCAGCGTGCACACACCACACGGGACAGGGAGTATCAGTCACAAGGGGTAGGTATACACAGAGACGGCAGCGTGCACACACCACACGGGACAGGGAGTATTATTCACAAGGGGTAGGTCAAGTTCCTTGCGCAGGCTACACGGAGGGGCGGTATACACAGAGACGGCAGCGTGCACACACCACACGGGACAGGGAGTATCAGTCACAAGGGGTAGGTCAAGTTCCTTGTGCAGGCTACACGGAGGGGCGGTATACACAGAGACGGCAGCGCGCACACACCACACGGGACAGGGAGTATCAGTCACAAGGGGTAGGTATACACGGAGACGGCAGCGTGCACACACCACACGGGACAGGGAGTATCAGTCACAAGGGGTAGGTCAAGTTCCTTGTGCAGGGTACACGGAGGTGCGGTATACACAGAGACGGCAGCTCGCACACACCACACGGGACAGGGAGTATCAGTCACAAGGGGTAGGTATACACAGAGAGTATCAGTCACAAGGGGTGGGTATACACAGAGACGGCAGCGTGCACACACCACACGGGACAGGGAGTATCAGTCACAAGGGGTAGGTATACACAGAGACGGCAGCGTGCACACACCACACGGGACAGGGAGTATCAGTTACAAGGGGTAGGTATACACAGAGACGGCAGCGTGCACACACCACACGGGACAGGGAGTATCAGTCACAAGGGGTAGGTATACACGGAGACGGCAGCGTGCACACACCACACGGGACAGGGAGTATCAGTCACAAGGGGTAGGTATACACAGAGACGGCAGCGTGCACACACCACACGGGACAGGGAGTATCAGTCACAAGGGGTAGGTATACACAGAGACGGCAGCGTGCACACACCACACGGGACAGGGACTATCAGTCACAAGGGGTAGGCATACACAGAGACGGCAGCGTGCACACACCATACGGGACAGGGAGTATCAGTCACAAGGGGTAGGTATACACAGAGACGGCAGCGTGCACACACCACACGGGACAGGGAGTATCAGTCACAAGGGGTGGGTATACACAGAGACGGCAGCGTGCACACACCACACGGGACAGGGAGTATCAGTTACAAGGGGTAGGTATACGCAGAGACGGCAGCGTGCACACACCACACGGGACAGGGAGTATCAGTCACAAGGGGTAGGTCAAGTTCCTTGTGCAGGCTACACGGAGGGGCGGTATACACAGAGACGGCAGCGTGCACACACCACACGGGACAGGGAGTATCAGTCACAAGGGGTAGGTCAAGTTCCTTGTGCAGGCTACACGGAGGGGCGGTATACACAGAGACGGCAGCGTGCACACACCACACGGGACAGGGAGCATCAGTCACAAGGGGTAGGTATACACAGAGACGGCAGCGTGCACACACCACACGGGACAGGGAGTATCAGTCACAAGGGGTAGGTATATACAGAGACGGCAGCGTGCACACACCACACGGGACAGGGAGTATCAGTCACAAGGGGTAGGTATACATAGAGACGGCAGCGTGCACACACCACACGGGACAGGGAGTATCAGTCACAAGGGGTAAGTCAAGTTCCTTGTGCAGGTTACACGGAGGGGCGGTATACACAGAGACGGCAGCGTGCACACAACACACGGGACAGGGAGTATCAGTCACAAGGGGTAGGTATACACAGAGACGGCAGCGTGCACACACCACACGGGACAGGGAGTATCAGTCACAAGGGGTAGGTATACACAGAGACGGCAGCGTGCACACACCACACGGGACAGGGAGTATCAGTCACAGGGGGTAGGTCAAGTTCCTTGTGCAGGCTACACGGAGGGGCGGTATACACAGAGACGGCAGCGAGCACACACCACACGGGACAGGGAGTATCAGTCACAAGGGGTAGGTAAACACAGAGACGGCAGCGTGCACACACCACACGGGACAGGGAGTATCAGTCACAAGGGGTGGGTATACACAGAGACGGCAGCGTGCACACACCACACGGGACAGGGAGTGTCAGTCACAAGGGGTAGGTATACACAGAGACGGCAGCGTGCACACACCACACAGGACAGGGAGTATCAGTCACAAGGGGTGGGTATACACAGAGACGGCAGCGTGCACACACCACACGGGACAGGGAGTATCAGTCACAAGGGGTAGGTATACACAGAGACGGCAGCGTGCACACACCACACGGGACAGGGAGTATCAGTCACAAGGGGTAGGTATACACAGAGACGGCAGCGTGCACACACCACACGGGACAGGGAGTATCAGTCACAAGGTGTAGGTCAAGTTCCTTGTGCAGGCTACACGGAGGGGCGGTATACACAGAGACGGCAGCGTGCACACACCACACGGGGGGACAGGGACTATCAGTCACAAGGGGTGGGTATACACAGAGACGGCAGCGTGCACACACCACACGGGACAGGGAGTATCAGTCACAAGGGGTAGGTATACACAGAGACGGCAGCGTGCACACACCACACGGGACAGGGAGTATCAGTCACAAGGGGTGGGTATACACAGAGACGGCAGCGGGCACACACCACACGGGACAGGGAGTATCAGTCACAAGGGGTAGGTATACACAGAGACGGCAGCGTGCACACACCACACGGGACAGGGAGTATCAGTCACAAGGGGTAGGTATGCACAGAGACGGCAGCGTGCACACACCACACGGGACAGGGAGTATCAGTCACAAGGGGTAGGTATATACAGAGACGGCAGCGGGCACACACCACACGGGACAGGGAGTATCAGTCACAAGGGGTAGGTATACACAGAGACGGCAGCGTGCACACACCACAAGGGACAGGGACTATCAGTCACAAGGGGTAGGTATACACAGAGACGGCAGCGTGCACACACCACACGGGACAGGGAGTATCAGTCACAAGGGGTAGGTATACACAGAGACGGCAGCGTGCACACACCACATGGGACAGGGACTATCAGTCACAAGGAGTAGGTATACACAGAGACGGCAGCGTGCACACACCACACGGGACAGGGAGTATCAGTCAAAAAGGGTAGGTATATACAGAGACGGCAGCGTGCACACACCACACGGGACAGGGAGTATCAGTCACAAGGGGTAGGTCAAGTTCCTTGTGCAGGCTACACGGAGGGGCGGTATACACAGAGACGGCAGCTCGCACACACCACACGGGACAGGGAGTATCAGTCACAAGGGGTAGGTATACACAGAGACGGCAGCGTGCACACACCACACGGGACAGGGAGTATCAGTCACAAGGGGTAGGTATACACAGAGACGGCAGCGTGCACACACCACACGGGACAGGGAGTATCAGTCACAAGGGGTAGGTATACACAGAGACGGCAGCGTGCACACACCACACGGGACAGGGAGTATCAGTCACAAGGGGTAGGTATACACAGAGACGGCAGCGTGCACACACCACACGGGACAGGGAGTATCAGTCACAAGGGGTAGATATATACAGAGACGGCAGCGTGCACACACCACACGGGACAGGGAGTATCAGTCACAAGGGGTAGGTATACACAGAGACGGCAGCGTGCACACACCACACGGGACAGGGAGTATCAGTCACAAGGGGTAGGTATACACAGAGACGGCAGCGTGCACACACCACACGGGACACGGAGTATCAGTCACAAGGGGTAGGTCAAGTTTCTTGTACAGGCTACACGGAGGGGCGGTATACACAGAGACGGCAGCTCGCACACACCACACGGGACAGGGAGTATCAGTCACAAGGGGTAGGTATACACAGAGACGGCAGCGTGCACACACCACACGGGACAGGGAGTATCAGTCACAAGGGGTAGGTATACACAGAGACGGCAGCGTGCACACACCACACGGGACAGGGAGTATTATTCACAAGGGGTAGGTCAAGTTCCTTGCGCAGGCTACACGGAGGGGCGGTATACACAGAGACGGCAGCGTGCACACACCACACGGGACAGGGAGTATCAGTCACAAGGGGTAGGTCAAGTTCCTTGTGCAGGCTACACGGAGGGGCGGTATACACAGAGACGGCAGCGCGCACACACCACACGGGACAGGGAGTATCAGTCACAAGGGGTAGGTATACACAGAGACGGCAGCGTGCACACACCACACGGGACAGGGAGTATCAGTTACAAGGGGTAAGTATACACAGAGACGGCAGCGTGCACACACCACACGGGACAGGGAGTATCAGTCACAAGGGGTAGGTCAAGTTCCTTGTGCAGGGTACACGGAGGTGCGGTATACACAGAGACGGCAGCGTGCACACACCACACGGGACAGGGAGTATCAGTCACAAGGGGTAGGTATACACAGAGAGTATCAGTCACAAGGGGTGGGTATACACAGAGACGGCAGCGTGCACACACCACACGGGACAGGGAGTATCAGTCACAAGGGGTAGGTATACACAGAGACGGCAGCGTGCACACACCACACGGGACCGGGAGTATCAGTTACAAGGGGTAGGTATACACAGAGACGGCATCGTGCACACACCACACGGGACAGGGAGTATCAGTCACAAGGGGTAGGTATACACGGAGACGGCATCGTGCACACACCACACGGGACAGGGAGTATCAGTCACAAGGGGTAGGTATACACAGAGACGGCAGCGTGCACACACCACACGGGACAGGGAGTATCAGTCACAAGGGGTAGGTATACACAGAGACGGCAGCGTGCACACACCACACGGGACAGGGACTATCAGTCACAGGGGGTAGGCATACACAGAGACGGCAGCGTGCACACACCACACGGGACAGGGAGTATCAGTCACAAGGGGTAGGTATACACAGAGACGGCAGCGTGAACACACCACACGGGACAGGGAGTATCAGTCACAAGGGGTGGGTATACACAGAGACGGCAACGTGCACACACCACACGGGACAGGGAGTATCAGTTACAAGGGGTAGGTATACACAGAGACGGCAGCGTGCACACACCACACGGGACAGGGAGTATCAGTCACAAGGGGTAGGTCAAGTTCCTTGTGCAGGCTACACGGAGGGGCGGTATACACAGAGACGGCAGCGTGCACACACCACACGGGACAGGGAGTATCAGTCACAAGGGGTAGGTCAAGTTCCTTGTGCAGGCTACACGGAGGGGCGGTATACACAGAGACGGCAGCGTGCACACACCACACGGGACAGGGAGTATCAGTCACAAGGGGTAGGTCAAGTTCCTTGTGCAGGCTACACGGAGGGGCGGTATACACAGAGACGGCAGCTCGCACACACCACACGGGACAGGGAGTATCAGTCACAAGGGGTAGGTATACACAGAGACGGCAGCGTGCACACACCACACGGGACAGGGAGTATCAGTCACAAGGGGTAGGTATATACAGAGACGGCAGCGTGCACACACCACACGGGACAGGGAGTATCAGTCACAAGGGGTAGGTATACACAGAGACGGCAGCGTGCACACACCACACGGGACAGGGAGTATCAGTTACAAGGGGTAGGTATACATAGAGACGGCAGCGTGCACACACCACACGGGACAGGGAGTATCAGTCACAAGGGGTAGGTATACACAGAGAGTATCAGTCACAAGGGGTGGGTATACACAGAGACGGCAGCGTGCACACACCACACGGGACAGGGAGTATCAGTCACAAGGGGTAGGTATACACAGAGACGGCAGCGTGCACACACCACACGGGACAGGGAGTATCAGTCACAAGGGGTAGGTATACATAGAGACGGCAGCGTGCACACACCACACGGGACAGGGAGTATCAGTCACAAGGGGTAGGTATATACAGAGACGGCAGCGTGCACACACCACACGGGACAGGGAGTATCAGTCACAAGGGGTAGGTATACATAGAGACGGCAGCGTGCACACACCACACGGGACAGGGAGTATCAGTCACAAGGGGTAGGTCAAGTTCCTTGTGCAGGCTACACGGAGGGGCGGTATACACAGAGACGGCAGCGTGCACACAACACACGGGACAGGGAGTATCAGTCACAAGGGGTAGGTATACACAGAGACGGCAGCGTGCACACACCACACGGGACAGGGAGTATCAGTCACAAGGGGTAGGTATACACAGAGACGGCAGCGTGCACACACCACACGGGACAGGGAGTATCAGTCACAAGGGGTAGGTCAAGTTCCTTGTGCAGGCTACACGGAGGGGCGGTATACACAGAGACGGCAGCGTGCACACACCACACGGGACAGGGAGTATCAGTCACAAGGGGTAGGTATACACAGAGACGGCAGCGTGCACACACCACACGGGACAGGGAGTATCAGTCACAAGGGGTAGGTATACACAGAGACGGTAGCGTGCACACACCACACAGGACAGGAAGTATCAGTCACAAGGGGTAGGTATACACAGAGGCGGCAGCGTGCACACACCACACGGGACAGGGAGTATCAGTCACAAGGGGTGGGTATACACAGAGACGGCAGCGTGCACACACCACACGGGACAGGGAGTATCAGTCACAAGGGGTAGGTATACACAGAGACGGCAGCGTGCACACACCACACAGGACAGGGAGTATCAGTCACAAGGGGTGGGTATACACAGAGACGGCAGCGTGCACACACCACACGGGACAGGGAGTATCAGTCACAAGGGGTAGGTATACACAGAGACGGCAGCGTGCACACACCACACGGGACAGGGAGTATCAGTCACAAGGGGTAGGTATACACAGAGACGGCAGCGTGCACACACCACACGGGACAGGGAGTATCAGTCACAAGGTGTAGGTCAAGTTCCTTGTGCAGGCTACACGGAGGGGCGGTATACACAGAGACGGCAGCGTGCACACACCACACGGGACAGGGACTATCAGTCACAAGGGGTGGGTATACACAGAGACGGCAGCGTGCACACACCACACGGGACAGGGAGTATCAGTCACAAGGGGTAGGTATACACGGAGACGGCAGCGTGCACACACCACACGGGACAGGGAGTATCAGTCACAAGGGGTAGGTATACACGGAGACGGCAGCGTGCACACACCACACGGGACAGGGAGTATCAGTCACAAGGGGTAGGTATACACAGAGACGGCAGCGTGCACACACCACACGGGACAGGGACTATCAGTCACAAGGGGTAGGCATACACAGAGACGGCAGCGTGCACACACCACACGGGACAGGGAGTATCAGTCACAAGGGGTAGGTATACACAGAGACGGCAGCGTGCACACACCACACGGGACAGGGAGTATCAGTCACAGGGGGTGGGTATACACAGAGACGGCAGCGTGCACACACCACACGGGACAGGGAGTATCAGTCACAGGGGTAGGTATACACAGAGACGGCAGCGTGCACACACCACACGGGACAGGGAGTATCAGTCACAAGGGGTGGGTATACACAGAGACGGCAGCGTGCACACACCACACGGGACAGGGAGTATCAGTCACAGGGGTTAGGTAAAGTTCCTTGTGCAGAGTTCCCTTCCTCTTTCTGTTTACTGCTGACGATTTAAATGCTTTAAGTGTCAACTTACAGGAACAGGTTAGCAAGATACTGCTTAACATAGGACATAGCGGGAGTAGAGAATCTCAACGGTAATCTCGCTGGGAATCTCACCGGGAATTACGCCGGTAATCTCGCCGGGAATCTCGCCGGGATTCTCGCGAAGGTTGGTTCTATAGGAGCTAGAGGGACATCACAGTATGATGATCGCACGTATACTCACAGCCCACCCCGCCCACTATCAGCACTTCCTGAGACCCTGTGTGAGCCATGGCTCGCTCTGAAAGAACAAGTCAACATAATGTTACATCCAACAACATACACCAGGTCTTTCTCCGGTCACAACACCCATGTCCTCGAACTTAACGTTGAGACAGGAGTCGGGAGACATGACATGACATGCAATTTCCAGCAGTTGGCATGTATTCTCAATTTGAAAAAAGAAATATGCAAATCTGAACAGTTAATGACGTTGAATGACAAAAGCGGCTCACGAGCAGCAAAGCGGGACAGACAGTGCTTTGGAGAGTGACAAGCTGAGTTCAATCAGCAGTAAACATGACGTAGATCAGTAATTAAATGCACCGCGACAAAAGCCGATTTAGCTATCAAGTATATCTACCTGTGATTTCTATTAGCATGGCGAAAACGGTTTCCTGAAGCGAGAAGCAGAGGTCTGCTGGGGTGTACCCTCCACTAGTCATCAGGTCTCGCGCTCGCTCCTAAACACAGAGAAGCCGGGAACATCGTAACAGTTACACTGTCATTGTCATTGTAACATCAGATCCTTAACACATACCATCAAACTTCAGAGCGTTGTCATTGACTAGACCAATAGACCAGGTACTCACTGTCGGGACCATGGCAACATGATGCAGGGTAACATATGTTCTGTATGTCCTGGAGATTAACAGTGAAACCGTTCATTGATTGTTTGCTTTTTGCGACACCAACCTCAATAAATGACAGCAATCCGGAGAACGAGACATCCATTCCCTTCACAACATACGGTAGTTCGAGAAATTTCTCCCCTCTGGAAATTAAAAACATAAAATAAATGTAGGCAAACACTTATGAAACTCGTTTACATATCATCACATATATCCGTCAAGGTGGCGAAAGGTGACGTTCCCTGTCATATAACATTACGTGTTATATTATACCCGCATTTAAAACGTAGGTTCCTCCAGAACTGTATCACGCGTGTTTGAGTTGCTTGGTAAGAAAATAGTCTTACTGTTTAGCCAGTTGTTCAATGTTATATCCTGGACTGGGATCGTTGGAAAGCTGAAATTTAAAACGTAGAAATAAACTTCCGTAAATAAACTTAATCTCCTTAAATACGAGACATTTTCTATAATAATCTTCCGCGAATACTGGTACGAAGCTTAATCTTTTTCTTTATCTGTCTTATTTACTTGTAATCTTATTTACCTTAAAAATTCATATCGGGTTATTGGGTCCAGGGAAAAGTGACCCGGATAGCTCCATACAATGTTAGACGAAGGTCACCACCAACTGTATAAGATCTACGCAAAAGCAAATAATGCTTGAATGGAAACTGACAGTTACGACAGGTGTGAGGATCTTGTTCAATCGTCTTTAATTCAATTCCATGCACACCTAGCAGCGTTGAAAAATATTTCCACAGACCCACGTGGCTTACCTTTAGGACCCTCGCAAACCTGTCCAAACAGTTTCCTACGGCTATGTCGATCGTCTCGCCAAATATACGGTACCGTCTCTCTGAGTAAGCTATCACCTGAAAGGCACACGGCGTACATTAATATCAATACATCCCAATGGCGGAATGTATTGCGCCGAATATCGAGTCATAAGGTTTGTAAATAAAACCAATTGCAAGTCATGTGGTAACAGTGATAAAACTTGCAGCATGCTAAGAGAAATCAACATAATTTTATTGGAACACGAATCACGCCGCAATTAATTGGAGGTGAGATGTATACCGGTTCTATAGTAGACAGGCGGGACGATCCAGAGAAGTTCCCAGATATGCTACCAAATAATGCGTTTACTCTATCAAATCGTTGCGGGTAGTAACAAAAGAGACGACGCGCTCCACACACCAACTTCACAAAGTCATTGTCAGAATGGGACATATATTAAGACAGTCCTTATAACAAACACAAAAGTACATCGCAGCATATCCAGTGGCAGAATGGACATTGGTTGGTAGTTGCCATGGTAATGACTTACCTGTGTGTTTCCACCACTGACGTACAATACTGTCGGGTCGTCAGATCCTGTCACCAGCCTGCCCATCTCAATATGTGGCACAGTTAAGGAGCCCTAGCGCCCAGCAATCACCCATGTGTGTACTACCCCAGGGGATAGCCTTCTCGTCGGCTTAGCGTCGGGCCGACTGTGACCCTGACCACGGGCCTATCGCTCATATGACGCGGCCTGGCTTACAACTTATTAACGTATGCAATGTATTAATGCAGTCAGCTCTATCACGTATACTGTCCAAATGTCGCTTCCCCTCCTAGACACACTAGCCTTGCTTGTACATGTGAATGTATATATATTGTAAGTATGTTCTTGGTGTACCATGCGGTTATTAACACTGGTCACGGAGAATGTGGGCGACGGCCTCTAAAAATAACATGTACCATCAGTTGTATCAAGTACTGGTTAAATGTTTGACAATGCCTGATGGTAGATTAACGAAGAACGCTGACAACATGCTCTATATTCTAACAGAAGCGGGAAGGACTACATAGGCATCCAAAATAACACAATTACTTTCGATGTATGGCTTAGGTTGGCTCAGCAATTGAGTAACCCAGAGTTATTTATCACATTTTTCAGCCAGTTATTGACTGTGCAGGGCAGGAATGGTGTAGTAATGTTGGTAATAGACTAGGATAGACTAGGATATAAAAGTTATTTGGTGTGTGAAGATCATTTAATATTACTCACTAATTTTAGACGTGTTATGCCCTTTAAAAATTTCAATGTGGCATGTCTCTGTTAAGAAAGCACGAGCATGTAACATGATGTAACATGATGTAACATGATATAACGTAAATACTGCATTGGAGAAACTGGTTTACAGGTAAAGCTATACGAGTTCCATATTGTGGTCAAATGCCTTCTTTACTTATATTTCAGATCTAAGTATATATCTAGAAAGGAAATAAAGACGGCAACCTTATTGACTTTTGCAATTTAATGTCATCTATAATGACGAAGAAAAACTTTATAGACAAGCCATTTTAGTTCAATGTGCTGAACTGGTGCCTACATTTGGAAATAAATATTATTATTGCACTAGGCTGGCAGTATACAGCCATGGCGGCGTCCCTTCCATGTCACACATACAAGACGCTCACGCAGTAAAGGATATGACCAATGCAATGGTTTACTCCAATGATAGGCTTGTTCCATAGCTGGGCCACCGTACGAGCTACCAGAGCGACAGACACCAGGGGTGCCCCCATACCGGGCCCTGGAATATCGAGAAACACAGGAGAAGAACCACAAATAAATATGACAACCGGAATATTCGACACCATTTTGTGTCTATCTACGAAGTGAGGATATGGAGACATTTACCCACATCCTATCTTAATGTCTTAACGATATGGAGACAATTACCCACATCCTATCTTAATGTCTTAACGATATGGAGACAATTACCCACATCATATCTTATTGTCTTAACGATATGGAGAAAATTACCTACATCCTATCTTAATGTCTTAACAATGTGGAGACAATTACCCACATCCTATCTTAATGTCTTAACGATATGGAGACAATTACCCACATCCTATCTTAATGTCTTAACGATATGGAGACAATTACCCACATCATATCTTATTGTCTTAGCGATATGGAGAAAATTACCCACATCCTATCTTAATGTCTTAACAATGTGGAGACAATTACCCACATCCTATCTTTATGTCTTAATGATGTGGAGACAATTACCCACATCCTATCTTAATGTCTTAACGATATGGAGACAATTACCCACATTCTATCTTAATGTCTTAACAATGTGGAGACAATTACCCACATCCTATCTTAATGTCTTAACAATGTGGAGACAATTACCCACATCCTATCTTAATGTCTTAACAATGTGGAGACAATTACCCACATCCTATCTTTATGTCTTAACGATGTGGAGACAATTACCCACATCCTATCTTAATGTCTTAACAATGTGGAGACAATTACCCACATCCTATCTTAATGTCTTAACAATGTGGAGACAATTACCCACATCCTATCTTAATGTCTTAACGATGTGGAGAACAGTTCCATTGTGGATAGCTTTACTAAGAGCTAGGAGTTGTAAGTGTATCTTTGACTAGTTAACGACAGATCATAATTTTACGAGCAATGAAAATAAGCATTTTACAGCTATTACTATATTCCATTTTACAGCTATTACTATATTCCATTTTACAGCTATTACTATATTCCATTTTACAGCTATTACTATATTCCATCTTTGTGCAATTTATTTTCCACCAATATTATTCTAAAACATGTTTGCCATCTATTTATGATAAATTGAAAATATCTCTAAATCATTTATCTTCGGACTGACAATTGAATTTTCTTATTTTACATGCAAATTTCCCTTAGTGATATGACACCCAGATCACAATATTTCAATCCTTGGATAATAATTAGTGGCTGAGAAGTTTGGGTAGTGAGTATGATTGATCAGAATGACAAACGTTCACAGCGATGCAACAGCACGCAAAGTGTTTCACAGCAATTTGTGTACATGAAATATGTTGGTACATGTATACATGGTACATGAAATATGTTGGTACATGTATACATGTACATGAAACATGTACATGTTGGTACATGTATACATGTACATAAAATATGTTGGTACATGTATACATGTACATGAAATATGTTGGTACATGTATACATGTACAGTATAAAATAGCAGTGAAGTTACCTTTCGTATAGCAGACAACATCAATTTGCTTAGGAGTAACATTAGCTTCCTCTAAAGCCTGCTTCAAGACATCCAACACTGCCCCCTGGTGGTGTTTAGCTGTGTCCCTTGGGAGGAAACCTGGATAAACAAAATGATGAAAAGATAAACTCTTGGAAAAGTTGTCTTGTAGTTTAGATGCCGTATGTAGTATTACCTGAATCATGTGACCATGTTTCTACCCATGGAATGAAGTTCTCAAATGCAGGGGCTTTATACTAGAGGTGATTAACATCTATAAATGTAATGCCCACAGCCACGAGAGAGCCACCTTAGCTAGCTCACTTCGTTAGCAGGCAGAGCAGCTAGCACATTAACAGATTGTGGATTGAGGCCCTGGCAGCTATAGCAAGATTATCCAGCTCCATTTCTGTCTTCAGAAGTGTCTTGGTCCAGTTTAGCAGATACCGGTAGGCGCACAAGTAGTGAATATTTCACTTCCCACTATCATGGATTGCACAAATGTGGAAATCACAAAACAAAAGAAAAACTAGGTCTTTGCCTTGATAACTATGATAAATGTCTTAACCAAATCTAAACATTGACACATCCAAACGTTGTTTTGTATTATTATATGATTAAGAAACTATAATTACCTTGGCCAGGAGGTGTTATATAAGTCTTCCTCGGATTTGATAACACAACACCATCTCTCATAATACCAACTCCAATCTTGTTGGCACTGCCTTCAAAGCCTATTGCAATAACCATGGCTTCCTAGGCCTAATTATCAAAAAAGAGAACACAAGTTCAGTGTGGTTATAGCATCGTCAGATTTGGGATAGAACTAAACCTGCTAAATCCACCTTTACTTTTATGTGCAGAAATATATGATACAGCTTTCATGAATATAGATATATATACAAGAATGTGAACAATGTTTCCTGTTAAAGGCTTCTCTTAAAGGGGAAGCCAAGACCAGCAATGAATGTTTTTTTTATTAAAACTATGAAACCAAAGAAGTTCATCCCAAGAAGGATATATGTTTCATTAATCTGATATCAGATTAATCATTGATGAAACGCTAACCACTACCCCAGACTTAGAGGTAGCGCATTGCAGCTGACATCACAGACACCAAGCTAGTCCGGTATTTCCCACCTCCCCCGCCCGCTGTTGCAGCCAGTCACCAGGCCTCAATTATTTGACCCTGTGAGTTAAATAACAACCTACTGGCCATCAATGGTATTAGCTGCCAGGGCTTAGGATATATGGATATTTAAGTTATGGCAGGCCAGGGCTCAATTATTTGACCCTGTCAGTTAAATAACCCACTGGCCATCAATGGTATTAGCTGCCAGGGCTTTAGGATATATGGATATTTATCTTATGGCAATTAAGCGTATAGGCTTGATTGTGTAATGTGAGAACAAAGGTCTTTGTGGCGCTAGCATTTACTAGTCAGCATATATGTCATAAATGAGATGGTATGTGTAACCATCCCCTCCCCCCACCCAAAACCATCCTCAACCCACTGCAACCCAGTCATTAGTTTAATGTTTCTAACATAAGTTTAGATGGTTAGTCAGTCGACACTCCAAAACTCATTACCCAGCATAGTTAATGACGATGGCATTGAACAGTTTCACGCCTGCAAAAGACATTGTTTGATCAAGGATGACCCCTTTTCTTTTCTAGAGTTTGTTTACAAAACCACAGCGCAGGTTATCTTTTTGGGTCTCAAACACAGGGAGAAGTCCTATTTATAAGTTGCTAAAGGTTTCGAAATAAAATAGGCCTACTCCCCTTTAATTCTTAGTTATTTAAGTTCCAGAATATTATCCTTTAAAGTCAAAGTCATAACCAGCGTAGCGTGTCGTTTCGGCCCATATTTTCTATGAATTTGTCGCGACCGCTCTAAAAATCACAGACGTGAGAAAGCAACACTGTGCAATTGTGTGTACTGCTAGCTAGGTTATCCTTTTTTAAGACACAAATAATATTTCTCCATGCTGACACTCCATTGCCAACAGATACTTTGCCGCAAATAGACTAAAGCACAGACAATGAAATGCTCTATAGTTGCCATGGCATGCGTGGCTGGTACAAGTATAGATCATCTATTGTTCAGAGCATGTTTGGCGCCATGGCAACTACGTCATCTTATGACATGCGCTTTAGTATATTTGCGAAACTGCATTTGCTGCCAATGGAGTGTCAGCATAGAGAAATATTTTTTTTGTCTTAAAAAAGGATAACATTGCAGTACACACATAGTCTAAGTTTGGTTCGGTGTTGCTTTCTCACGTCAGTGATTTTTAGAGTGATTGCGACAAATTCGTGGAAAATATGGGCCGAAACGACACGCTAGGGTACAGCATTTATGACTTTGACTTTAGTAGTGTCTGAGTGACATCTTTGCTGTAACTAATACTTGCTCAACTCTGTCATGTTATTTACTGACAAGGTTGGTTGTCCTGTGTGGCTGTCTTGTTGTGTTTTCTCTTCCTAAATGACTATCAGCAGATCAGGGGTCTTGTAACAGTCACAAGAACAAGTGTCAAGACTGTAACGTCTGAACTGTCAGGCTAGGGTCTCACCCACAGGCGCCGTAAATCAGCGGGGGGGGGGGGTACCCATGGGTGGGGTACCCCCCCCCCCCCCCCCCCCCCGCTGATTTACGGCGACTGTGGCTGTGGTCTCACCTGCTCACTTTATCTGTTTATCAGCGAAAAGACACTAATCTCGCGAAGAGACAGCCCAAATGCCAATTAACCCCGATTTGAAGCTGTTAACCGGCTGATTCGGTTTGTAATTTCTTTACTGCGGGCAGGAAGGAAAAAATGTATTGTCTAATCGGGTTCATATGCATATTTAACAAATATTTCAACACGGACGCCGTTCAGCGATCGGTACGGCTGCCGCCATGTTAGATAGACGCTTGCCCGTTGCCTCACTAGATGGCGTGCAATCGGGACAGTATCGTAAACATGTTTGCGTTATGAAGTCTTTTCGCCAAAAGACGATAATCGTAAATGGGACATGTATCGCCTGAAACGTTTTTTTTTTTAATTCATCAACATTGGGTTGCCATTTTCTACGAAATAAAATGTTAGTGTTATTGGGGTATAGGAGACACGCATGCCGCAGTTATTTGACACCACTGCGAGGTAGAAGTCGGAAGACACCCTGTTTCGGGGCGCCGGTTTCGTGCAGGGCTAATCAGTTAAGGAAGGAACACTACGCAACCTCATCAGAACACGGCATCTCCCCTTCTTGGACAAACAACAACTGCGAGATACGGAAACCTATTAGGGCCATGCATTTTTTAACTTTGATCAATTTTTTTACGGAGCTACAAAATCATAAAGGAATTATTTCCACCGGGAATAAATGATTTAAACCGGGAATACATTATTTTAACCTGGAATTAATTATTTCCACCGGGAATAAATTGTTTTCACCGGGAATACATTATTTAAACCGGGAATTAATTATTTAAACCGGGAATAAATTATTTAAACCGGGAATTAATTATTTAAACTGGGAATTAATTATTTCCACCGGGAATTAATTATTTCCACCGGGAATTAATTATTTCCACCGGGAATTAATTATTTCCACAAATAAATAATTCCATGTTAAAATAATTTATTCCCGGTTAAAATAATTTATTCCCGGTTTAAATAATTTATTCCCGGTGGAAATAATTAATTCCATGTGGAAATAAATAATTCCCGGTTTAAATAATTAATTCCCGGTGGAAATAATTAATTCCATGTGGAAATAAATAATTCCATGTGGAAATAAATAATTCCATGTGGAAATAAATAATTCCCGGTTTAAATAATTAATTCCCGGTGGAAATAATTAATTCCATGTGGAAATAAATAATTCCCGGTTTAAATCATTTATTCCCTGTGGAAATAATTCCTTTATGGTTTTAAAGCTCCGTAAAAAAAATGATCAAAATTTAAAAAATGCATGGCCCAAATAGGCTTCCGTAGCGAGAGTATCAATCATGTGCTCAAATTGCAAACCGACTGGAAACCCCAATCCCGATTAAACAATACATTTGCCTAGCAACCAGAGCCATAGCCCAGCGCCCGGAGCCTTATACCGGGGACTGGAGCCATAGCCCGCCGCCCGGAGCCATAGCCCGGCGCCCGGAGCCATAGCCCGGCGCCCTCAGCCTTACCCCCGCGCCATAGTCCGGCGCCTTACTACGGCGCCCGGAGCCTTATACCGGAGACTGGAGCCATAGCCCGGCGCCCGGAGCCATAGCCCGGCGCCAGGAGCCTTAATCCGGGGACCGGAGCCCGAAGCCATAGCCGAAGAGTTATATCCGGGAGCGATAGCCCGGAGAACCATCCCGGAGTTATATCACGGAGCCATAGCCCGGAGCCACAGCCCGGAGCCACAGCCCGGAGCCATAGGCCGGAGACGTAGCCCGGAGTTATATTCCGGAGCCATAGCCCAGAGCCATAGCCCGGAGCCACAGCCCGGAGCCATAGGCCGGAGACGTAGCCCGGAGTTATATCCCGGAGCCATAGCCCGGAGCCGTAGCCTTGGCCCAGCGCTCCGAGCCATAGTCCGGCTCCCAAAGCCATAGCCCGGCGACCAGAATCATAGCTCGAAGCTATAGGGCTGTACAGTCACTTCGGGATCTTATCGCGACCCCACGAGACAGGGATACCTATGCTCTGCGTCAATGCCTAGCATCAACAGCCTGTAGGTGCTGCCTACCTTCCGGTTGTTTGCCTTCGCTCGCCTCACACACAAGATCGGCTAAAGCTGTCCTTGGAAGCACAACTAACCACTGAAGTTCTGTGCATATCCGAATTATAACCATCCGAGTAGATTGATGTAATGTATGAGCGGTTAGGCAGTTGATAAACCAGAATGCGGTTGTCTCATGAGTGACTGTCAGTGTCAGGCGATCTGATGTGCTGCGCGGGGTTTTCCATGTCGTATGACGTAATAATCATCATGACGCGCGTGTCTGCGCGCGGTATCTATGGTTACGTAACAACGCTCCTTATATGGACTGAGCAGGTGAGGACAATGGTGCTCCGTTTGTTGTAGAACTGTAAACATCGATGATTTGGCTCAAAATACAACGCTTTCAACGGTCTCATCGAACGGACCATATGCATTATGGAGAGATAAATGTCTTGTCTTTAACTATATTATGATTTTATAGTTAACAATGCCTGGACCAAAGCAAACAAAAAATAGTTTCAGACCCACTCGATTCTTTACGCACAAACCGCGCAGCTGGCCGGTTCCCAACACTAAAACGTTGACTACAATGAGTGCGCGTCACGCAGTTGCAGCAAGGCACCAGCGTGATGCGCACTCGTTCTAAGAGCACGTGTTTTTTTGTTGGTCCCCAAAAGACCTAAACCGGAAACAGATTCCGCGAGAACTGTACAGCCCTATAGCCCGGAGTTATATCCCGGAGCCATAGCCCAGGGCTATAAAGTCTCGTTCGCTTAGACTTCCGGTTTACTCATTTTGAGGACAAACAAACGAAGCACGTGTTCGGAACGAGTTTAAAATCTCTGCGCACACTGGTATCCTGATTATCGGTGACGTAGGGGTGACATGTATGTTACGCAA
The DNA here is from genome assembly GCA_964019135.1 of Arenicola marina. Classification (NCBI taxonomy): domain Eukaryota; kingdom Metazoa; phylum Annelida; class Polychaeta; family Arenicolidae; genus Arenicola; species Arenicola marina. The sequence continues at coordinate 31,064,696 of OZ025257.1, read as the reverse complement.
AGAGAGAGACTGGGAACCAGACTACCTGCGCAAAAGCCAGGCGCCGAGGGGTGGGTCCATTGCGGAAGGCCTAGCGCTATGATTAAGAATATTTAAGAAATATAGCTTCTCAAAACGGATAGAGGACATATTTTTTATTCGTTTGCGCCGTCACAATGACAAATATTTGTTACGACGGTACAATACGACTGAGAAACTAACGTTTTTTTGCATTTCCTACGAAAACGAGGCATTATGACGTCACACGGATTCTCCTCGGTGACAACGTTGGCGCAACGTTTCAAACAGAAAACTTACAAAAATGAAGAAACTTGGTCTTTTCGTGATCCAAAAGTGATACGAAAACATCCAATTGGTCTTATTTTATCCTTATCATGCGGTTTAATGACGCACCCGTGTGTTGTTACTCCATGCACTGCACATTTTGACAGCGCGTCGATCACTTGCTCTCGCCATTTTTGTTACCGCGGAGGCACGCGATACTCTGTGACGTCACTCGCTGTTTGGTGAACTTGCGAAAGCCCGGGTGCAGGGCTAAATTTAGAACGTTATTTTTAGCTTTCGAGTGTTTTGAAGACGGATTTTTCCTTATATATACTCAAAGTTCTGCGCTTCATCGCCTCCAAAAATTTTAACGTATATTTCCCATAGCACATGTTTAGTGAAATGGTACTCATAGTCTTTAGAATAAACCTGGAAAGAAATTGACATATAGCTGCCTATACTTCAACATGGAGCACGTGTGTTTGTTTGTCCCCAAAACTGAAGTCTCGCGGCCCGATCGCGAGAACTGTATAGCCCAGCGCATGCGCGACCCAGTTATTACCGTAATTTCTCATATAAAAGCCCGTGCTTAGCGTGGGCTGGTTCTTGATTACGCAGACTGAGGGTGGAGGACGTTTCTCAAACGCGTCCTGCCTTTGTAAACCCCAGTGGAAGAAATTGTTGGCCTTGCCTTCTTTCAGGTATGTCTTGTATACATATTTCAATATCATATTTGTATTTGAAGAGTAAAGCATGTTTAATTCATTTTGTAAGTTAAAGCATTTCGGGTTTGAGGTTATAAACACACCACTGGTTGTGTACACGTGGTGGCATTGGATGTCAGACTGTCTGACACATGTCTGGTTCTTTATAGTGAAATATCTAAATACACGTGTCATTATTCGCCATGAAGGTCATGTACAATTACAGTATACCAGAAATGCGTAGTAATAATATAGAATTTGTCAAAGTGCTCATGGTAATAGTTGTTAAATAACTATTACAATGAGCACTTTCACAAAGTCCGCTGTGTGTGCATGCAAACGAGAGGGGGTGGTTGTCCCAGGGGTGCGTAAGGAGGGTGTGCTTGTTGTAAGTAAGGCGGGGGGGGGGGGGAGGGAGCGGTGGCAGTTCGTCCAGTGTATGTAGGGTGGGGGAGATGGGTGATTGCATCCTTGGTGTAACGTGAGGTGGGGGGGGGGGGTGGGAAGATATTTCTTGACATTGTATGCCAGAGAAGGGGGTCCGTTTGGGCTGGGTGTGAAGGGGAGGGGGTAGTTAACCTAAGGCTGCTTGAGGGAAGGGCGCACTGGTTGTATGAGAGGGCGGGGGCGGGAGCGGAAGGGGGTGGGGGTGTCGGTCCCGGGCGCGTATGAGGGGGATAGTGGGGATTGCGTCCTGGGTGCACGTGAGAGAGGGGGGGGGGGGTCCGTCAAGGGTGTGTGTGAACGGGGAGGGGGTGGTTGTCCTAGGGGTGCGTAAGGGGAGGGCGTGCTGGTTGTATATAAGGGAAGGAGGGTCCGTTTGGACTGTAAAGGGGTGCGGTTAGGTGTCCTGGGTGTGGGTGAGGGGGGACAGGGGGAGTCATGGGCGTTTGATGGGGATGGATCAGTCCCGGACGTGTGAAGGGTAGGGAGAGGGGGTACGTTCTTTGAGTATGTGAGGGAGAGCCTTCTGTTGGTTTGTAAAGGGAAGAGGGTGATTGCCCTGGATTGTGCATGAGGGGAAGGGGCGTTTTTTCGACATATGACCCAATGATGCACTGTTTGACATTTTTCATTTTAATTCTTCTCAGAAACGATTTCGTGTAAGTTTGTAACTTCAATTCATTTATTACAATCAAGGCTTCCGCCGTGTATCAGATAATGTGAACATACTACAATGCGGTTGTCAGTTGTTGCCGATTTCGCATGACGTGTCTACGAGACCTGTCGGTTCTTGCAGTCAATGTTCTATTCGACTAGCCAACTATCATTTCCACTGCAATGTTGGCGCGGTTTCCACAGTTCGATTGCCAGCTTTTCATCTGCGCTCAGACAGCGATTGTTGCAGAAGTACGTTGCAGCGTTGTAATAGGTCTGGCTATTGTTACTGCCGCAACGACAGAGGAAAGGATGCCTCGATCATCCTGCTGTAGCGGTTGATTCATAGATCCCGTTGACAGGAGGCAGTTGTATCGTTAGTGGTGGACGTCAGGAAGACTAGATGCAGCCCGGAATAATCCAAAAACACCTTTCATCCGCTGTATATTAAAATAAAGGGACAATTTTCATTCAACAACTATTTTCAAGCAATATTCATTATTTAAATGCGGGTAAATGCAACACCGTATTAAGTATATAACTAAATCTGATCTGTTGATCAGGCATAGCCATAGATGCGATAATAACAAATAACCTTAAGTTTCCATACGTCTTATGACTGTGTGGTCTGTTCTAGGGTCATATGTACCGCCATTCCACAAGCTTAGTTATTGTTAAGGCAAGAGGTTAGGGGATTAGAGGAGGTTAGGGGTTAGCGGATTATGGGTTAGGGTCAGGGACAAGTGTCAAATGTTAGGGTACGCAGAGTGAAGTAACTTAGCAAGTGGAATGACGATGAGAGAACATGAGACACAGACATACGTCTGCTCTAAACTTGTCGGACACAATTAAGGAATACATTGCCCTTTTCTTATTCGGTTTATCACCGGCAACGGCAAAAAACAAGCAGCGTAGACTGTCAATATACAACGATTCTGAATTATTTAAATTCAATTAATATTTACTTGATAGATACTTCACACCAGACATCTCGTATTTATAAAGGGTTTACGAGGACTGGTTTCGACAGTATAGTCAAATTATACTCCCCTTTTAGTACTTCTCCCTCCGGAAGCCCGCAGCTCCTGGTTTTCTATGACTGCAAGAAGCTGCGATACAAGAGGATCAATACGAAAATTAGAGCACATTCGACGAGTCTTTACCGAGACATTCCTTGACTGTCTCGATCGTTATGGGGATCATACCATTAAAATTTGAAGCTCGTAAACCATAGCAGGATTCATTACTCCGTGCCATGTATACAATAGACTACAGCATGATCCATTACTTCATACCGTATATCTGAGAGTACAGCATGATATTCTTACTGTCATGATGAATCTCATTGAAAAATGGTTTACGAGCTCCATTTATGACTTTATATTAAAAGGATCCCCTGTAAGGCCTACCACCGCCGCAATGTTCCAGGACCTGGTCGATTTCGGCCGCTATCATCTGTAATAATGAAAGCACAATTCGAAGATTAGTTCAAATTCCACCAGTCTTTACCGAGACATTCCTTTACTGTCTCGATCGTTATGGGGATCATACCATTAAGATTATAAGCTCGTAAACTATAGCCGGATTCATTACTCCGTGCCATATACACAATACACTACAGCGTGATCCATTACTTCATACCGTATATCTGAGAGTACAGCATGATATTCTTACTGTCATGATGAATCTCATTGAAAAATGGTTTACGAGCTCTATTTACGACTTTATATTAAAAGGATCCCCTGTAAGGCCTACCACCGCCGCAATGTTCCAGGTCCTGGTCGATTTCGGCCGCTATCATCTGTAATAATGAAAGCACAATTCGAAGATTAGTCCCCTTTTACCAGTCTTTACCGAGGCATCCCTTTACTGTCTCGATCGTTATCGGGATCATACCATTAAGATTATAAGCTCGTAAACTATAGCCGGATTCATTACGCCGTGCCACATATATAGTTTCCGGTGCCGGTGCTAACCGACAAGGTAGTAAACAAGCTCTCGATATTAGTCGAAATTATACAGAAACGGCTTCCCAGCGAAGCTTTAAAATTACAGAAACAAGTGAACAAATACGCAGAGAAGATGGCAGATGTGTGGCAGCAAGCCAGAATGAAGAGAAAGCAGCGAAATAGTGCAGAAAGTAGCGGGACGGATACTCCAGAAAGAAAGAAGCCATTTTCTTCCCGGTCGGCAACACCTGTGGTGGATTTCACGAACGTAGTTTAGCCGACTACGGGGCTTAGTCCACTAAAGTTACCATGTAAATGATGGGCGATTTTAGCCGACTAAGCCCCGTAGCCGGCTAAACTATGTACGTAAAATAGGCCACAGCACGCAGCCCAAAAATCAGTCAAGCGTCACGCTTCGATCTGCTCACAGAGGAGGGGGGGCCTTACCGAGCGATCAAAAGGGAGTTCAAAACCTGCTCACAACTCTTGTGGCTCTGGTCACAGAGATGCGGAGCGACGTCAAAGACATTAAAAAGGCTCAGTTGGATATGCAATCACAACTCGCCTGCATGGATATACACCTGGCCGAAGTGGATGACAAGTTGGAGCTCTGCACAACGGCTATCGATGTACTCAGCACACGACAAGAAGAGCTAAGCGACCAACAAGAGCAGATGAAGTCAATGATAGACAGAGAGAACAAGGCAACAACCGAACGAATGAAACACCTTGAAATTAACGCCGCTCGACAGGACGAGCAATCACGCCGCAACAACGTAATCTTCTACGGCATACCAGAAAGTACAAACGAATCCTGGGAACAGAGCGAAGCGGCGGCGCGACAAGCTATGAAGGATAAGCTGAACATACCTGACGCTGACGACAATAACAACTGGGAGATTGAAAGGGCTTACCGACTAGGCAAACGGCAAGAGAATCGATCACGACCAATGATTGTGAGATTCTTGCGATGGAAAAACAAGGAACAAGTCATGGAGAAAGCAAGGTCTCTGCCCAAAACTTCGGAAGTGAAACTCAGCGAGGACTTCAGTAAACGTGTCCGTGAAATCCGTAGAATGCTGAACCCGAAAATGAAAGCGGCGAAAGAACAAGGCAAACGCGCCAGTCTCCGCTTCGACAAGCTACACATCGACAACCACGTGTTCTCTGTTGACGACAGTGGACAAATCTACACCGTATATCCGCGTGACACATAGGACGGAGTCCAGGCCCAGACGTCATTCAGCCATCTGAAGTTTCTCTCCTGGAATGTCCATTGTCTTCATGACGCCAGACAGAGCCCAGACATCGAAACTTACCTGAAGCAATTCGACTTTTTCGCTCTGAGCGAAACGTGGACCAAACATGATATCGAGCTTGAGGGCTTTCTGATTGACTATACACGATATGCGTTGCATGGTAAACGAAGGGCCAGGTATGGACGAACCCCAGGAGGCTTAGCGGTGTTTGTTAATAAGCGTCTCAGTAACTATACGAAACTAATACGTCTCACGGACTATGCCATGTTCTTCAAGATCGATAAAGAAGCAATATCACTAGATAAAGATTTAATTTTTGCTTGTTTGTATATCCCTAGCGAAGGCTCAACTTTTTATGTTAACCGTGATGAACATGACGGCGTTCTTGAATTTGAGCAGGATTTGACTGCCTTATTAAGCGAATGTGAAGATTGTTATCTATTTGTGGCAGGAGACTTTAACTCGAGAACTGGTGAAGAAGCAGATTTCATTTTTGACGATGATCTGTGCCATATACCAAACACTGACTGGTATCATGGGGACACATTTAACTCACTACGTAAATCACGAGACCGAGGGTGCAGGGTTAATCGTTTCGGGCAGTCAATGTTAAACATGTGCAAACGCTTAGATGTACATATGCTTAACGGAAGAAGCCGAAGTGATCCCGAAGGCGAATTCACTTTCAGCTCTGTTAGCGGAAATAGCCTTGTAGATTACATGCTGCTCTCAACGGACTTGTTTCCGTCGATGGACGATTTTAAGGTAGAATCGTATGGAACCTCAGACCATCTTCCCATTGTAGCCGTAATGAAAAGTATCACAGCGGACACTACGCATACTACAGAATGCGGGTCGGAGGGGATCACCATGCCAACTTTTCGGTGGGACCAGTCGAAAGCGACTGAATTTATAGAACGATTGCAGGATCAAGGCAGCTCAAATATAATGGCAGCTGTTGACCAAGCGTTAGATGACGGCAACACCGAGCAAGCCGCCTGTGACATTTCGCGCGTAATCCAAAGAGCTGCGATATGTATGCGCCGTAAAGGGCACAAGAGGGTGGTGAAGGTTGGAGCCGAGTGGTGGGACAGCGATGCGGCAGTTGCGAAAGCCAAGAAAACCAGACTATTAACGAAATTTAGAAAGACGAGGTCCCAGAGTGATTATGACATATATAAAGGTGCAATACGAGAGTTCAAGACTGTATGTAAGCGGAAAAAACGTGAGTACCAATCAAAACAATATAGAATACTGGATGCCGCATTAAATGGCCACGGTAATATATGGCGTGAAGTAAATCGCTTTAAGAGTAGACCGCAGCCGCATGATAGTATATCTGCGGTTCAGTGGCAGGCTTACTTTAGCACGCTCTTAAATAATGTCGAAGCAACAGTCGCAGATTTTGATGATGAGGTCTCTCAGTACCTGACAAATCACAATGCAGAGTATGTCGAATGCTGGGAAAATGAGCCCAGTTGTCTCAACGCGGAAATCACATTAAACGAAATAGAAGGTGTAATTGGGAAACTTCCAACCGGTAAAGCGGGTGGACCGGATGGAGTTCTGTACGAGATGATAAAGGCGTTCAAGGATGTTATTATAAGTCGTCTTTATCGTTTATTTAATGCAATTCTAAGCACAGGGGTATTTCCAGACGAGTGGTGTAAGGCGCTCATTAACCCCATTCACAAGGGAGGCCCCTAAACAGACACAAACAACTACCGCGGAATCTCTCTGTTATGTGTCTTAACCAAGATTTTCACTAAAATTCTTAGCAACAGGCTGTCAAAATGGGCTGAAGATAATAGCAAACTATCTGAAAGTCAAGGTGCTTATCGTCAAGTTAGATCTACCATGGATAATATTTTTAATTTGTATGCCACTGCTGAGAAGTATCTCTGTAGGAAGGGAGGCAGGTTTTATTGTGCCTTTATCGACTTTTCGAAGGCGTTCGACTTTGTGCCTCATTACAAGCTGTTCTATAGGCTGACTAAGGATGGTATACATGGTAAAATAATCAACCTCTTACGGAACATGTACTCTAAGCTTAAATCTTGTGTCAAGACACCGGCAGGGGTATCGGAATATTTCGAATGCGATGTCGGGACACGTCAGGGATGCATGATCAGTCCGCTTATGTTCATCATGTATATCCAGGAACTCGAGAAAATGTGCGAAGAGCAGGGTTGTCACGGTGTATTTATCGATGAAGAATTTCCAGCTTTATATATGTTCATGTACGCGGATGACATTGCTGTTGTTAACGATTCCGTCGGAAGGCTACAGAAGCAACTGGACACCCTGGGCGTATTCTGTGATAGATACGGTTTGCGGGTTAACAGGTCAAAAACCAAAATTATTGTTTTTAGGAACGGTGGAAAACTAAGAGCAAATGAACGATGGTTTTTTAAAGGAGAAAAAATAGAAACCGTAACGTACTATAAATACCTAGGAATTTTATTCTCATCTTCACTAAAGTGGACTGCCGCCCTCGACACACTGGTGAAACAGGCAGAAATAGCTCTGTTTTCAATTAGGTTCATAAGCCAAAAATGCGGTGATTTATCATTACGTGTATCTTTTGAGCTATTCGATAAGCTGATTCTACCAATATTGCTATAAGGTGCTGAAATCTGGGGTTACAAATATTGCTCTCAAATAGAAAAGTGCCATATCAGGTATTGTAAGGTAATCCTAGGCGTACCTTCGCGTACACCCGATTGTGCTGTCATTGGAGAGTGCGGCAGGAGACCGCTATATATCAAATACGCTATATATCAAATACATGAGTAAATGTATATCTTTCTGGTTACGCACAGTTATGTCACAGCATCGCTATACACGCAGCTGCTACAATGTCCTCCTCTCCCGTGGAGCATCGGGTAACACTACGTGGGCTGTTCACATTAGATCAATGTTATTTAAGTTTGGCTATGGATTTGTATGGGAGTCCCAGGGAGTTGGAGACATACCATGGTTTGTGTCACAATTTAAGCAGCGTCTAACAGATATATCCTTACAGGAGTGGCGTGACTGTGTGAATAGTACATCAAAGCTCGATGGGTATAGTATTTTTAAGCATAATCTGGAACCTGAGGCATACCTCCAACATTGCACTATTCGTAAACATAGAGTTGCTCTGGCCAGACTACGATGTTCCAGCCACAAATTACCTATTGAGAAGCTCCGGACTACGATGCCTCGAGCGGAGCGATATTGCACTTACTGTTTAAAAGAAAATGTAAGAGTACTAGGGGACGAGTACCATCTTTTACTTGTTTGCAAGCAATTTTGTGACCTCCGTCGCGCATATGGTATAAATGTCCATGTTCATAATGTAAACAGACGCCTGTTTTGTAAAATTTTGAATTCTTCAACGCCATCGGTTATCTGCAATGTAGCAGCTTATGTTTATCATGCTTTCAAAATGATGGACTCCGGCACTGCCATTTAAATTAGTCTGTATTGTGTACAATGGGCCTAAGGCCTTTTATGTACGAATAAACTTTACCTACCATCCATATACAATACGCTACAGCATGATCCATTACTTCATACCGTATATCTGAGAGTACAGCATGATATTCTTACTGTCATGATGAATCTCCTTGAAAAAAAGGATCTGAAACCAGGGAAACTAAACACACATAAATGGTGGGTGCACCAAATACATTACCTGGGCAACTGGCGTGACGTCTTGTCCTATCCGGGTCGTCTTCTCTCCTTGGGTCGTCGGGATCTGAGCGTAAAAAAGGCAAATATTAGTTTAGGGGAATGGATTGCTGCGCATATAGGCAAAAAGCAATAGATATTTAGCCTCATTGGCATAGATTAATTACATATTACAACTGAGTATACTCCATACTCAGCGACATCTGGAGCATTTCTTGGTATCGAATATCATTAGATTAAGGTTAGAAATTGACCAACACTCACCCATTCCAGGATGTGTCGCCATGTCCACGCAGGCACGGGCGGCTGCAGTCGTCCGCGTTCCCGCTCAGGACAGGATCTGAAACCAGGGAAACTAAACACACATAAATGCTGGGTTCACCAAATACATTACCTGGGCAACTAGCGTGACGTCCTGTCCTATCCGGGTCGTCTTTTCTCCTTGGGTCGTCGGGATCTGAGCGTAAAAAAGGCAAAGATTAGTTTAGGGGAATGGATTGCTGCTCAGATGAGCAATTAGTGTGCCAGTTAGTGTGCCAGTTAGTGTGCCAGTTAGTGTGCCAGTTAGTGATGCCAGTTAGTGATGCCAGTTAGTGTGCCAGTTAGTGTGCCAGTGAGTGTGCCAGTTAGTGTGCCAGTGAGTGTGCCAGTGAGTGTGCCAGTGAGTGTGCCAGTGAGTGTGCCAGTGAGTGTGCCAGTTAGTGTGCCAGTGAGTGTGCCAGTGAGTGTGCCAGTGAGTGTGCCAGTGAGTGTGCCAGTGAGTGTGCCAGTGAGTGTGCCAGTTAGTGTGCCAGTGAGTGTGCCAGTGAGTGTGCCAGTGAGTGTGCCAGTTAGTGTGCCAGTTAGTGTGCCAGTTAGTGTGCCAGTGAGTGTGCCAGTGAGTGTGCCAGTTAGTGTGCCAGTGAGTGTGCCAGTTAGTGTGCCAGTGAGTGTGCCAGTTAGTGTGCCAGTTAGTGTGCCAGTTAGTGTGCCAGTGAGTGGTGCCAGTTAGTGATGCCAGTTAGTGATGCCAGTTAGTGTGCCAGTTAGTGTGCCAGTTAGTGTGCCAGTTAGTGATGCCAGTTAGTGTTCCAGTGAGTGTGCCAGTGAGTGTGCCAGTGGGTGTGCCAGTTAGTGTGCCAGTTAGTGTGCCAGTGAGTGTGCCAGTTAGTGTGCCAGTGAGTGTGCCAGTGAGTGTGCCAGTGAGTGTGCCAGTGAGTGTGCCAGTGAGTGTGCCAGTGAGTGTGCCAGTGAGTGTGCCAGTGAGTGTGCCAGTGAGTGTGCCAGTTAGTGTGCCAGTTAGTGTGCCAGTTAGTGTGCCAGTTAGTGTGCCAGTTAGTGTGCCAGTTAGTGTGCCAGTTAGTGTGCCAGTTAGTGTGCCAGTTAGTGTGCCAGTTAGTGTGCCAGTGAGTGTGCCAGTGAGTGTGCCAGTTAGTGTGCCAGTTAGTGTGCCAGTGAGTGTGCCAGTGAGTGATGCCAGTTAGTGATGCCAGTTAGTGTGCCAGTTAGTGTGCCAGTGAGTGTGCCAGTTAGTGTGCCAGTGAGTGTGCCAGTGAGTGTGCCAGTGAGTGTGCCAGTGAGTGTGCCAGTGAGTGTGCCAGTGAGTGTGCCAGTGAGTGTGCCAGTGAGTGTGCCAGTGAGTGTGCCAGTGAGTGTGCCAGTGAGTGTGCCAGTGAGTGTGCCAGTGAGTGTGCCAGTGAGTGTGCCAGTGAGTGTGCCAGTGAGTGTGCCAGTTAGTGTGCCAGTTAGTGTGCCAGTTAGTGTGCCAGTTAGTGTGCCAGTGAGTGTGCCAGTGAGTGTGCCAGTGAGTGTGCCAGTGAGTGTGCCAGTGAGTGTGCCAGTTAGTGTGCCAGTTAGTGTGCCAGTGAGTGGTGCCAGTTAGTGATGCCAGTTAGTGATGCCAGTTAGTGTGCCAGTTAGTGTGCCAGTTAGTGTGCCAGTTAGTGATGCCAGTTAGTGTTCCAGTTAGTGTTCCAGTGAGTGTGCCAGTGAGTGTGCCAGTGAGTGTGCCAGTTAGTGTGCCAGTTAGTGTGCCAGTGAGTGTGCCAGTTAGTGTGCCAGTGAGTGTGCCAGTGAGTGTGCCAGTGAGTGTGCCAGTGAGTGTGCCAGTGAGTGTGCCAGTGAGTGTGCCAGTGAGTGTGCCAGTGAGTGTGCCAGTTAGTGTGCCAGTTAGTGTGCCAGTTAGTGTGCCAGTTAGTGTGCCAGTTAGTGTGCCAGTTAGTGTGCCAGTTAGTGTGCCAGTTAGTGTGCCAGTGAGTGTGCCAGTTAGTGTGCCAGTTAGTGTGCCAGTGAGTGTGCCAGTGAGTGTGCCAGTGAGTGTGCCAGTGAGTGTGCCAGTGAGTGTGCCAGTGAGTGTGCCAGTGAGTGTGCCAGTTAGTGTGCCAGTTAGTGTGCAGGTTAGAGTGAGACTTCCCTGTACGTCCTTCCACCTCCAGGCTGTGACCTCTCCGTCCCTATGTCTGCTATGATCGTGAACATCTGCAATACAAAAAAACAATAATAACCATGGATTCAATAAAATATACAGATGAAAACAATATCTAGTCATGAGAACAATGAATATCTTTAGTACACTGGAAGCTTTGTGTTAATGCTAATATGAATATGTAGTTATATTCAACCTCAAAGGCACCAGATCACGGTCAGGGGGGGTGGGGGGGACACATTGTCATTCACTGAATATAGCTGTGACCAACTATCCTCTTACCTTAGCATTGGATCACCGAGCCAGGTATGTTAAAATAATTAAGCTGCATTGGGAGGAGGGACATGCTGTCACGAGTTAAATACAGCCATGACCAAGTGTCCCCTTAGTTTAGCATGGGATTACCGATCCACGTCCCTTAAAAGACATTGGGAGGGGGGTGGTGGGGGGGTGGGGCAGCATGTCATGGGCTGAATATAGCTATGACCAAATATCCCCTTAGCTTAGCACGGGATTACCGATCCAGGTGGGTTAAGGGACATGGGAGGGAGGGAGGCATGTTCTGACGGGTTAAATACAGCCATGACCAAGTGTCAGCTTAGCATGGGATTACCGATCCACGTGGTTAAAAGAACATAGGGAGGGTGGGGGGGGGCATGGCTGTTAAATACAGCCATGACATATTTAAACAACAATTCCCCGCCGGACAAGTCCCCCCCCGGCCCCCCTCCGGAGAACTCCCTCCCGGACAACTCCGTCCCGGACAATTCCCCCCCTAGGGGAAATGTCTCGATACGACCAAAAGTAGTTAAAGCATCCTGAATGTAAACTAACGCTATATTTTGCATTTATATTAGAATAACTAAGCAAATGGAAGGCGGAATTTGTGTAATACCTTCTTACATTTACGTCCCGCGTTAATGTATTGTCAGGAATAATATATGTATATATGGATGTTCGGCTTGCCATAGTTTCTGCCTCCCGCGGATCACGATGACCTATGAGGGGGCGCATGTCTTTGGGCTAGGTTCGCTATCCCGCCTGGGACCTGGGACCCCCACCCGCAATACATTTTACAGCTTCCGGTATTTCTAGACGCGGTCAGTTAATTTAAAGTTGCATGTGGAGCTCTTTCCCGCCAAAACTAAAGAGGTCAGAATAAAAATAAGAATCAGTCCTTGAATAATTCAAGATTGGTTTTGTCTATACTCCACCCATGCCAGACTGCCAAATAGTGTCTCAAAGCCTTGCCCGTGATATCAATTTACCACAAATTTTCATTTCAGTGGTAAACGTCATCAGTTTGTGTGCTTCGCGATGCTTTGTTATAAGTAGCAGTGCCGCGACAGAGTGCTGTGGTGTCGCGGGATAGACACGTTTGCCACACCGCAGCCGAAACGGCGAGGTTTATCAGGTTTCTGAATTTATGGAATGGAACAATCGAGTTTTCTGCAAATTTTGATATAAATTTCGCCTGGGCTTAGTTTTGGCGGGAAAGAACTTGACATGCAACTTTAAAAGGAAGCTGTAAAAAAATGAAACTTGACACATGTGGAACATTTTCAAACTTTCGTTTATGCATGAAATATACATGATTTTGGTCAAAAAGTGATTCACAGAGATAAAAAAATTATGTTATAATATCATTGTGCTTCTTATGTTGCTAAACAGGCATATTTAAATGCAATTTTAAGACAATTTGTCACAATGGGGTATGTGTTTACATTCCGTACCAAACCACGTGAGCGCGAAAAGTTGGCCACTAGGGGGCGCGGTCTCTTCGAATCCTCCATGGGCCAAAATCAAACTCCCCGCACGATGGCGCTACGCAAGCTTCGCTGTGAAAAGAGCTTCTTTTCGCGAAAAGAAAACTACTCCGCGAAAAGGAACTCGCGGGGGTGGAATAAGTTGAATAATGGTAATACGATGACAGGTAGACGATTAGTATAACCCACCCGGTGGCTATAAATGAACATCCAGCACTATCTGGACTTAACTTGACCAAGTTAAATCTAAATATGTTCATACGCAGACCCCGCTCAGCGATCAGTGCCGCCATGTTTGATCGACACTCACCGATGGCGTAACTTGTCGCGACAAATGACAAATAAAGATGTTTGCGTTATGAGGATGCGACAACTTTACAAGCTGAGTCCCGCTTCGGGGTCGATCCCGGCATACAGTTTTGGTCACTCTGAACCCCGCTATTGAACAAACATCCCCCAGGAAAGATCCTAACTCAAATAACTGTTCTTTGCAAGTGGGATTTTTGTTCAAGATCAGGGCGGATCCAGAGGGGGGGGGGGGGGGGGCGACCCGGCCCCGGCCCCACCACTTTTTATTGCCGAAAGTTATATCATTTATGCCATTTAACATATGAAATCCAAAACCGGCCCCCCTATTCAGCATATCTGGATTCGACGCTGAAACCGGCCCCCCTATCCAGATTTTCTAAATCCTCCCCTATAAATTAAGAGTCATACGCTGCAAATGTCTGATCGAATTTTCTTGTTATACTTAATGTGCTCGAAGGATACCCAATTGAGAGCAAACTGCAGCGATAAAAGTGTCATGTTCATTTAGTTTAAACTTGTCTATTACAAAGAATAACATATTTACATGCATATTTTTCGCATTATTCAAATAAAACACGTGCCCCCTGTGACCCCCCCCCCCTCCCCTTTTGGAAATGCTCATAAGTTCCATGGCAAATTGAACTTTCAGCTTATAGAAGTCTATGTCCTCACAATAATCTTTAAATTATCGATAACGACATCAGAAATGCCGTTAGCGGCACGACAGAGTCTATGCCAATCATTATACTGTAGTCCTGTCCCGTTCCTCCAATGGACACGCCAGTTCTTTGACGAAAGAAGAGGGAAGAGGATACTAGGTTCGTTGATGAGGAGACAGCCCTGATGTTTGGATGGCCAGGGGGCAGCGCCATGGACGTGGTTGTCCCGCCGTCTGGGACCGTGGGTCGGAAGACAGCGAGGGACCTCTAGCCAAAGCCACACGGGCCGAGGGAGCGGCCAGAACTTGGTGAGGTGAGTCTTCAATTGAAGGGGCGTCCGGAACCTGGTGTGACGATTCCTCGGCCGCCGGGGCGGCCAGAACTTGTCGCGACCTTGACGATTCCTCGGCCGCCGGGGTGGCCAGAACTTGTCGCGACGATGACAATTCCTCGGCCCGAGAGGCGGCCAGAACTTGTCGCGACCTTGACGATTCCTCGGCCGCAGGGGCGGCCAGAACTTGTCGCGACGATGACGATTCCTCGGCCGCAGGGGTGGCCAGAACTTGTCGCGACCTTGACGATTCCTCGGCCGCAGGGGCGGCCAGAACTTGTCGCGACCTTGACGATTCCTCGGCCGCAGAGGTGGCCAGAACTTGTCGCGACCTTGACGATTCCTCGGCCGCAGGGGCGGCCAGAACTTGTCGCGACCTTGACGATTCCTCGGCCGGAGAGGCGGCCAGAACTTGTCGCGACGATGACGATTCCTCGGCCGCAGAGGCGGCCAGAACTTGTCGCGACGATGACGATTCCTCGGCCGCAGAGGCGGCCAGAACTTGTCGCGACCTTGACGATTCCTCGGCCGCCGGGGTGGCCAGAACTTGTCGCGACCTTGACGATTCCTCGGCCGCAGGGGCGGCCAGAACTTGTCGCGACCTTGACGATTCCTCGGCCGCCGGGGTGGCCAGAACTTGTCGCGACCTTGACGATTCCTCGGCCGCCGGGGTGGCCAGAACTTGTCGCGACGATGACGATTCCTCGGCCGCAGGGGTGGCCAGAACTTGTCGCGACCTTGACGATTCCTCGGCCGCAGGGGCTGCCAGAACTTGCGTTCACATTGCTTCCTCAGTAGCCGGGGCGGCCTGAACTTGCGTTCACATTGCTTCCTCAGTAGCCGGGGCGGCCTGAACTTGCGTTCACATTGCTTCCTCAGTAGCCGGGGCGGCCTGAACTTGCGTTCACATTGCTTCCTCAGTAGCCGGGGCGGCCTGAACTTGCGTTAACATTGCTTCCTCAAACTCAAAAAGGAACTTGATTAGCCGCCCCCCCCCCACCCCTCGCCTCCAACACGCACACACTTCAGAAAATCTACATTATTGACGCAAAGCTAGAATAAATGAGTGGATATGAAACAATATGAAACAAGTCAAAATTAAAATTGCCGAGTCGCGTTTACGGGTTATGGCTTCATCGGCTGTTTTACAATCCTAAAATTAAGCAGCGTGGGATTTAACCCTTCACTTTTAGCTTCATGTTGTGTGTTTTCGCGCAAAACACCACGTTTCACGCAAGTTGGTGAGCAAGGGCAATACTGCCTTGATTCGTGGTTCTATATATGACATGATATATGACATACACAGATGTCTTAACTTTATCCGGCGTGACGTGTTAGTTTGGAAAGCAGCATGTTAATTATTAGGGGGGGGGCACAAAGATACCCGTGCCCCCCCCCCTATATTTTGATCGGAGGGTCACGTGCCCGGATGTCCCCCCCCCCCCGGTTCCTCCGCCTATGGCATGTAGACAGTCGCAGTCTGTCTTAAAATGTTCAACATGTTCTATTCTTCTTCTCTTCGCTGATCAATGTTCAATTATGGTGAAGTATGGCTATTTGTTGGCGAATTCGTGAAGCCATACCTGAAGGACTAGTGTATCTACACCCTGGCTATTGAGCCTCGAAGGCGTTCGCGTCCTGCTATTTCAACGCTAAATATGGCATACAACCGGTATTTCACCTAAACTGGAGCCAAAAGCGAGCAATCTACCTTAAATAGGGCTCACACCTACTAAGTAGCCCTACACTTAGCGCATACAACAAGCAATGCGGCCCACATAGAGCTATGTAGCCTCGATACGCAGAATAACGAAAGAACGACGTCTCGGGTCTACAAATCGTAGAGAGTCGTGTTGGGCTTAAAATTTATCCCGTAACCCCGATTTCGGTATTTCATCTCAAGCTTTGCTTCACGGTCTCGGTTCCTCTAGTGATTCGAGTTGTATCAGTATGTGGGCCGGATTCACTTATGTGTTGACTGGTATTAATAACTCACGTGTAATTCATGGATGTTGATGGAGGTCATGGTGACGGTGATGAAGGTGACAGTAAGACGTGGTGTGACCTTGATTGAGGTCATGGTGATGAAGGTGACAGGAAGACGTAGTGTGACCTTGATTGAGGTCATGGTGACGGTAATAAAGGTGACGAAGAGACGTGGTGTGACCTTGATGGAGGTCATGGTGACGGTAATAAAGGTGACGAAGAGACGTGGTGTGACCTTGATGGAGGTCATAGTGACGGTGCTGATTCGTTCGTGGTGAATTAGTTCGCCAGTGTTAGCAGTGTGACAGTCTCCCGGTGAACAGTGCAATCCATTCAGTACCTCCATGAACGGCTCGTCCGCCACTTCCGGATCCGGTGGCGGATGCTGGTCGTACTTGTATGGGAGGCTGTAGTGGCATGGTGCTGGACCTGCGCGACCACTCAAGCCCCACCGGTTCCGCCCTAAGCAAGGCACAAATGGAGTCGCTTGAGCCCTAAGTAAGGCACAAAGGAGTCGGTTACGCCTTAAGCAAGGCACCGACGGAGTCGGTTAAGCCCTGAGCAAGGCACCGATGGAGTCTGTTAAACCCTGAGCAAGGCACTGATGGAGTCGGTTGAGCCCTAAGCAAGGCACAGATGGAGTCCGGTAGGTGACGAAGAGACGTGGTGTGACCTTGATGGAGGTCATAGTGACGGTGCTGATTCGTTCGTGGTGAATTAGTTCGCCAGTGTTAGCAGTGTGACAGTCTCCCGGTGCACAGTGCAATCCATTCAGTACCTCCATGAACGGCTCGTCCGCCACTTCCGGATCCGGATGCTGGTCGTACTTGTATGGGAGGCTGTAGTGGCATGGTGCTGGACCTGCGCGACCACTCAAGCCCCATTGGTTCCGCCCTAAGCAAGGCACAAATGGAGTCGCTTGAGCCCTAAGTAAGGCACAAAGGAGTCGGTTACGCCTTAAGCAAGGCACCGACGGAGTCGGTTAAGCCCTAAGCACGGCCCCGACGGAGTCGGTTCCGCCCTAACTAAGGCACAAATGGAGTCGGTTATGCCCTAAGCAAGGCACAGATGGAGTCGGTTCCGCCCTAAGTAAGGCACAAATGCATTCGGTTGCGCCTTCAGCAAGGCACCGACGGAGTCGGTTCCGCCCTAAGTAAGGCACAAATGGATTCGGTTGCGCCCTAAGCAAGGCCCCGACGGAGTCGGTTCCGCCCTAAGTAAGGCACAAATGGAGTCGGTTAAGCCCTAAGCAAGGCACAGATGGAGTCGTTTACGCCCTAAGCAAGGCACATATGGAGTCGGTTAAGCCCTGAGCAAGGCACCGACGGAGTCGCTTCCGCGCTAAGCAAGGCACAGATGGAGTCGGTTACGCCCTAAGCAAGGCACAGATGGAGTCGGTTGAGCCCTAAACAAGACATAGATGGAATCGGATAAGCCCCAAGCAAGGCACGGATGGCGTCGGGTAAGCCCCAGGCAAGGCACGGATGGAGTCGGTTAAGCCCTAAGCAAGACACAGATGGAGTCGGTTAAGCCCTAAGCAAGGCACAGATGGAGTCGGTTAAGCCCTAAGCAAGGCACAGATGGAGTTGGTTAAGCCCTAAGCAAGGCACAGATGGAGTCGATTAAGCCCTAAGCAAGACACAGATGGAGTCGATTAAGCCCTAAGCAAGGCACGGATGGAGTCGGTTAAGCCCTGAGCAAGGCACCGATGGAGTCGGTTAAGCCCTGAGCAAGGCACCGATGGAGTCTGTTAAACTCTGAGCAAGGCACTGATGGAGTCGGTTAAGCCCTAAGCAAGGCACAGATGGAGTCCGGTAGGTGACGAAGAGACATGGTGTGACCTTGATGGAGGTCATAGTGACGGTGCTGATTCGTTCGTGGTGAATTAGTTCGCCAGTGTTAGCAGTGTGACAGTCTCCCGGTGCACAGTGCAATCCATTCAGTACCTCCATGAACGGCTCGTCCGCCACTTCCGGATCCGGTGGCGGATGCTGGTCGTACTTGTATGGGAGGCTGTAGTGGCATGGTGCTGGACCTGCGCGACCACTCAAGCCCCACCGGTTCCGCCCTAAGCAAGGCACAAATGGAGTCGCTTGAGCCCTAAGTAAGGCACAAAGGAGTCGGTTACGTCTTAAGCAAGGCACCGACGGAGTCGGTTAAGCCCTAAGCAAGGCCCCGACGGAGTCGGTTCCGCCCTAAGTAAGGCACAAATGGAGTCGGTTATGCCTTAAGCAAGGCACCGACGGAGTCGGTTAAGCCCTAAGTAAGGCACAAATGGAGTCGGTTATGCCCTAAGCAAGGCACAGATGGAGTCGGTTATGCCTTAAGCAAGGCACCGACGGAGTCGGTCAAGCCCTAAGCAAGGCACCGACGGAGTCGGTTCCGCCCTAAGTAAGGCACAAATGGATTTGGTTGCGCCTTCAGCAAGGCACAGATGGAGTCGGTTACGCCCTAAGCAAGGCACAGATGGAGTCGGTTGAGCCCTAAACAAGACATAGATGGAATCGGATAAGCCCCAAGCAAGGCACGGATGACGTCGGGTAAGCCCTAGGCAAGGCACGGATGGAGTCGGTTAAGCCCTAAGCAAGGCACAGATGGAGTCGGTTAAGCCCTAAGCAAGGCACAGATGGAGTTGGTTAAGCCCTAAGCAAGGCACAGATGGAGTCGATTAAGCCCTAAGCAAGACACAGATGGAGTCGATTAACCCCTAAGCAAGGCACGGATGGAGTCGGTTAAGCCCTGAGCAAGGCACCGATGGAGTCGGTTAAGCCCTGAGCAAGGCACCGATGGAGTCTGTTAAACCCTGAGCAAGGCACTGATGGAGTCGGTTAAGCCCTAAGCAAGGCACAGATGGAGTCCGGTACACCCTAAGCAGGGCACCGATGGAGTCGGTTAAGCCCTGAGCAAGGCACCGACGGAGTCGGTTACGTCCAAAGGAAGACGTCGATGCCAACGTGAATAATTTATTTTAGCAAGAACAAAAAAATTCGTTTGCTTGAAATGAGTTGCTGTAAAAAGCCGGGTCCCTGTCGATCGAAGGCTGTTTCAGGCCGTGGTAAAGACATGTGGTCATAACGGGTGGCGTTTGCGGGCGGTGCCCCCTGGCGTGAATGAATGAGGTTGATGGATGGCGGGAGGATGTGGGGGATAGAGGCGGGGGGCGAGGTGGCAGGAGGGGGAGGTGGTGTGGGGGGTTAAGGACTACCGCTATCGACTTACACCGTAACCAGTGCGTCACCTGTTATTGTGGCCACCGTTACATAATCCAGGCTAGTCACCATGGCTGTCTGCAGCGCCACTTACAGGCTACCACGGTCTGTGACCTTTACACTCACCCCCGTGTCACCATGGCTGTCTGTAGCGCCACCTACAGGCTGCCACGGTCTGTGACCTTTACACTCACCCCCGTGTCACTATGGCTGTCTGCAGCGCCACCTACAGACAGCCACGGTCTGTGACCTTTACACTCTCCCCCGCGTCACCATGGCTGTCTGCAGCGCCACCTACAGGCAGCCACGGTCTGTGACCTTCACGCTCACCCCTGCGTCACCATGACTGTCTGCAGCGCCACCTACAGGCAGCCACGGTCTGTGACCTTTACACTCACCCCCGTGTCACCATGGCTGTCTGCAGCGCCACCTACAGGCAGCCACGGTCTGTGACCTTTACACTCAGACCCGCGTCATCATGGCTGTCTGCAGCGCCACCTACAGGCAGCCACGGTCTGTGACCTTTACACTCATCCCCGTGTCACCATGGCTGTCTGCAGCGCCACCTACAGGCAGCCACGGTCTGTGACCATTACACTCACCCCCGTGTCACCATGACTGTCTGAAGCGCCACCTACAGGCAGCCACGGTCTGTGACCTTTACACTCAACCCCGCGTCACCATGGCTGTCTGCAGCGCCACCTACAGGCAGCCACGGTCTGTGACCTTTACACTCACCCCCGCGTCACCATGGCTGTCTGCAGCGCCACCTACAGGCAGCCACGGTCTGTGACCTTTACACTCACCCCCGCGTCTCCATGGCTGTCTGCAGCGCCACCTACAGGCTGCCACGGTCTGTGACCTTTACACTCACCCCCGCGTCACCATGGCTGTCTGCAGCGCCACCTACAGGCAGCTACGGTCTGTGACCTTTACACTCACCCCCGTGTCACCATGACTGTCTGCAGCGCCACCTACAGGCAGCCACGGTCTGTGACCTTTACACTCACCCCCGCGTCACCATGGCTGTCTGCAGCGCCACCTACAGGCTGCCACGGTCTGTGACCTTTACACTCACCCCCGTGTCACCATGGCTGTCTGCAGCGCCACCTACAGTCTGCCACGGTCTGTGACCTTTACACTCACCCCCGCGTCACCATGGCTGTCTGCAGCGCCACCTACAGGCAGCCACGGTCTGTGACCTTTACACTCTCCCCCGCGTCACCATGGCTGTCTGCAGCGCCACCTACAGGCAGCCACGGTCTGTGACCTTTACACTCACCCCCGCGTCACCATGGCTGTCTGCAGCGCCACCTACAGGCAGCCACGGTCTGTGACCTTTACACTCACCCCCGTGTCACCATGACTGTCTGCAGCGCCACCTACAGGCTGCCACGGTCTGTGACCTTTACACTCACCCCCGCGTCACCATGGCTGTCTGCAGCGCCACCTACAGGCAGCCACGGTCTGTGACCTTTACACTCACCCCCGTGTCACCATGACTGTCTGCAGCGCCACCTACAGGCAGCCACGGTCTGTGACCTTTACAATCACCCCCGTGTCACCATGACTGTCTGCAGCGCCACCTACAGGCTGCCACGGTCTGTGACCTTTACACTCACCCCCGTGTCACCATGACTGTCTACAGCGCCACCTACAGGCAGCCACGGTCTGTGACCTTTACACTCACCCCCGTGTCACCATGACTGTCTGCAGCGCCACCTACAGGCTGCCACGGTCTGTGACCTTTACACTCACCCCCGCGTCACCATGACTGTCTGCAGCGCCACCTACAGGCTGCCACGGTCTGTGACCTTCACGCTCACCCCTGCGTCACCATGTAGTCCCACAAGTATCCTTATGCCATGTCCCGAGCGGAACAAATTGAAAACACTGAAAAGTAGCTTAAAGCGTTTGTGACGGGATTTTCTCTTCCTGCTGTCTCATTCGTCCTCTCGTCCTCTCTTCCCCGTTCTCTCTCTCTCTCTCTTTGTCTCCTGTTGATCTGGAGCCCTAATTTCCAGCATTTCTCTGATCGTTGCAACTGACCTTTGTTTTTATCACTGTATTGAATGTACATCATACCTTCCTACCAAATTATAAAAACCCGATGATAATTCAAATATATCCAAATTTGCATCTTGACAAACCACTCGTAAATTTTTATCTTGCACATTTTTCTCCTCTTCTGACCAGTCCCCCCCCCCCCTTGGCTCCAGTCCGCCAGACTAAGGTCAGTTAGGTGAGGCCCGGGTGAGTGCCCCCCCCCCCTCCCCGCTGCCTCCTTGGCTCCGGCCAGCTAGAATAGTGTCAGTCTGGTGAGGCCCCGGTGAGTGCCCCCCACCCCTCCCCGCTGCCTCCTTGGCTCCGGCCAGCTAGAATAGTGTCAGTCTGGTGAGGCCCCGGTGAGTGCCGCCCCGCCCCCTCCCTGCCTCATCACAGACAGCGCCAACAATGACGATGATGGAGCGCAGCGAGGTTTTGGTCGGACTGCTGGCGCCAGGCTGAGGCTGCCCATGCGGGGTGCTGCAGACGTGGATTGGAGACGACTGTGGTGTTTTTTTGTTGTGCAAGTGGCATTGCGTGTGTTTGTGTCCGGTGCCAGGCTTCGACCGGTGTGAGGGGACCGGCGCAGTGACGCCCAGTGGGCGGAGTGACCCCCAGTGGCCCGGCGCAGTGACCCCCAGTGGCCCGGCGCAGTGACCCCCAGTGGCTCGACGCAGTGACCCCCAGTGGCCCGGCGCAGTGACCCCCAGTGGCCCGGCGCAGTGACCCCCAGTGGCCCGGCGCAGTGACCCCCAGTGGCTCGGCGCAGTGACCCCCAGTGGCCCGGCGCAGTGACTCCCAGTGGCTCGGCGCAGTGACCCCCAATGGCCCGGCGCAGTGACCCCCAGTGGCCCGGCGCAGTGACTCCCAGTGGCCCGGCGCAGTGACACCCAGTGGCTCGGCGCAGTGACCCCCAGTGGCCCGGCGCAGTGACACCCAGTGGCTCGGCGCAGTGACCCCCAGTGGCCCGGCGCAGTGACCCCCAGTGGCCCGGAGCAGTGACCCTCAGTGGCCCGGCGCAGTGACCCCCAGTGGCCCGGCGCAGTGACCCCCAGTGGCCCGGCGCAGTGACCCCCAGTGGCCCGGCGCAGTGACCCCCAGTGGCCACTGCATCCTCCGGCCTAGTCCCATATGAGACAGTTGTTGCTCCGCACAACAGAAAATGTCCGCATGTAGAAAATGAGGGTGTAAGATTTGTTTTTGTGGGCGACTAAGTGTTGTTAACCGCACGATCCATTAAACCCTTGTCATTTTGTACTCTGATGCCTAAACAAAGTATCGCATTACTATCAAGTCGGTTGAAATGAGACTTTCTTTAGTTTATCGCGCCATTTCGTATTTGGTCATTCTTAACCAGCGACTTTCGCCAGGTGGCGTTTCGCTTATTGCGTGTCAATTGGCTGGGTGTATGAAGCGCCACCAAGCGAATGGTGTGGTTTTAACGACATGCACGCATGCGCAGTTTCTCCACTGGGTGGGCAAGGTGGCGGACAGAACTGAGTTGTCTGCTGCTTCGAAAAATCAACGGAGGATATCGTCGTAATCACGGAGACTTCAACCGAAATAACAAGATAAGTTGTAAGATACATACTTTTAGAACCTATTGCTATACCACAAAAAGTTCTCGCCATCAGCACCGCTTCTCGCCACGCGTGTTTGTAAAATGCCGTACAGGATTCGATAGACCGGACATGTGGCGTTGTTTCCCAACAACGCCACCTGGGGCTAGCTCCGGCGTTGCTTGCTCTGGCTGGCAATGTGACAATGGCATCCACACCAATGTACATCATGTACGCACTAACTGACGATGGAACAAGACTCACCCGTAAGGGCGGATAAGGGGCATGCCCCCCCCCCCTCACACGCGGACAGATGGAGGCTTTAGCATGTGCACGGGCACGTTGCGACTCAACTTCTAGTGCGATTCTGTTGCACACTAACATATAGTGTGCGATAACGAAAACCTTGACTGAACACGAAGAGCAGTTCATAGCCATAGGCAAAGCCTGGATGACTGAAGAGGATGTATGTATGTATCCCAGCCACTTACACACGTATCCCAGCCACTTACACGTGTATCCCAGCCACTTACACGTGTATCCCAGCCACTTACACGTGTATCCCAGCCACTTACACGTGTATCCTAGCCACTTACACGTGCGTCCCAGCCACTTGCACGTGTGTCCCAGCCACTTCCAAGCGTATCTCAGCCACTTACACGTGTATCCCAGCTACATACACGTGTATCCCAGCCACTTACACGTGTATCCCAGCCACTCACACGCGTATCCCAGCCACTTACACGTGTATCCCAGCCACTTACATGTGTATCCCAGCCACGTACACGTGTATCCCAGCCACTTACACGTGTATCCCAGCCAATTACACGCGTATCCCAGCCACTCACACGCGTATCCCAGCCACTTACACGTGTATCCCTGCCACTTACACGTGTATCCCAGCCACTTACACGTGTATCCCTGCCACTTAACGTGTATCCCAGCCACTTACAAGTGTATCCCAGCCACTCACACGCGTATCTCAGCCACTTACACGTGTATCCCAGCCACTTACACGTGTGTCCCAGCCACTCACACGCGTATCTCAGCCACTTACACGTGTATCCCTGCCACTTACACGTGTATCCCAGCCACTTACACGTGTATCCCTGCCACTTAACGTGTATCCCAGCCACTTGCACGTGTGTCCCAGCCACTTACACGTGTATCCCAGCCACTCACACGCGTATCCCAGCCACTTACACGTGTGTCCCAGCCACTTACACGTGTATCCCTGCCACTTACACGTGTGTCCCAGCCACTTACACGTGTATCCCAGCCACTTACACGTGTGTCCCAGCCACTTACACGTGTATCCCAGCCACTTACACGTGTATCCCAGCCACTTACACGCGTATCCCAGCCACTTACACGTGTGTCCCAGCCACTTACACGTGTATCCCAGCCACTCACACGCGTATCCCAGCCACTTACACGTGTGTCCCAGCCACTTACACGTGTATCCCAGCCACTTACACGTGTATCCCAGCCACTTACACGCGTATCCCAGCCACTTGCACGTGTGTCCCAGCCACTTACACGTGTATCCCAGCCACTCACACGCGTATCCCAGCCACTTACACGTGTATCCCAGCCACTTACACGTGTATCCCTGCCACTTAACGTGTATCCCAGCCACTTGCACGTGTGTCCCAGCCACTTACACGTGTATCCCAGCCACTCACACGCGTATCCCAGCCACTTACACGTGTGTCCCAGCCACTTACACGTGTATCCCTGCCACTTACACGTGTGTCCCTGCCACTTACACGTGTGTCCCTGCCACTCACACGCGTATCTCAGCCACTTACACGTGTATCCCTGCCACTTACACGTGTATCCCAGCCACTTACACGTGTATCCCTGCCACTTAACGTGTATCCCAGCCACTTGCACGTGTGTCCCAGCCACTTACACGTGTATCCCAGCCACTCACACGCGTATCCCAGCCACTTACACGTGTGTCCCAGCCACTTACACGTGTATCCCTGCCACTTACACGTGTGTCCCAGCCACTTACACGTGTATCCCTGCCACTTACACGTGTGTCCCAGCCACTTGCACGTGTGTCCCAGCCACTTACACGTGTATCCCTGCCACTTACGCGTGTATCCCAGCCACTTACACGTGTGTCCCAGCCACTTGCACGTGTGTCCCAGCCACTTACACGTGTATCCCTGCCACTTACACGCGTATCCCAGCCACTTACACGTGTGTCCCAGCCACTTACACGTGTATCCCTGCCACTTACACGTGTGTCCCAGCCACTTACACGTGTATCCCAGCCACTTACACGTGTGTCCCAGCCACTTACACGTGTATCCCAGCCACTTACACGTGTATCCCAGCCACTTACACGCGTATCCCAGCCACTTACACGTGTGTCCCAGCCACTTACACGTGTATCCCAGCCACTCACACGCGTATCCCAGCCACTCACACGCGTATCCCAGCCACTTACACGTGTGTCCCAGCCACTTACACGTGTGTCCCAGCCACTTACACGTGTATCCCAGCCACTTACACGCGTATCCCAGCCACTTGCACGTGTGTCCCAGCCACTTACACGTGTATCCCAGCCACTCACACGCGTATCCCAGCCACTTACACGTGTGTCCCAGCCACTTACACGTGTATCCCAGCCACTTACACGTGTGTCCCAGCCACTTACACGTGTGTCCCAGCCACTTACACGTGTATCCCAGCCACTTACACGCGTATCCCAGCCACTTACACGTGTGTCCCAGCCACTTACACGTGTATCCCAGCCACTTACACGTGTGTCCCAGCCACTTACACGTGTATCCCAGCCACTTACACGTGTGTCCCAGCCACTTACACGTGTGTCCCAGCCACTTACACGTGTATCCCAGCCACTTACACGTGTATCCCAGCCACTTACACGCGTATCCCAGCCACTTGCACGTGTGTCCCAGCCACTTACACGTGTATCCCAGCCACTCACACGCGTATCCCAGCCACTTACACGTGTGTCCCAGCCACTTACACGTGTGTCCCAGCCACTTACACGTGTATCCCAGCCACTTACACGCGTATCCCAGCCACTTACACGTGTATCCCAGCCACTTACACACGTATCCCAGCCACTTCCAAGCGTATCTTAGCCACTTACACGTGTATCCCAGCCACTTACACGCGTATCCCAGCCACTTACACGTGTTTCCCAGCCACTTACACGTGTATCCCAGCCACTTACACGCGTATCCCAGCCACTTACACGTGTATCCCAGCCACTTACACGTGTATCCCAGCCACTTACACGTGTATCCTTGCCACTTACACGTGTATCCCAGCCACTTACACGTGTATCCCAGCCACTTACACGCGTATCCCAGCCACTTACACGTGTATCCCAGCCACTTACACGTGTATCCCAGCCACTTACACGTGTATCCTTGCCACTTACACGTGTATCCCAGCCACTTACACGTGTATCCCTGCCACTTACACACGTATCTCAGCTACTTACACGCGTATCCCAGCCACTTACACGCGTATCCCAGCCACTTACACGTGTATCCCAGCCACTTACTCGTGTATCCCAGCCACTTACACGTGTATCCCTGCCATTTACACGTGTATCCCAGCCACTTACACGTGTATCCCAGCCACTTACTCGTGTATCCCTGCCATTTACACGTGTATCCCAGCCACTTACACGCGTATCCCAGCCACTTACACGTGTATCCCAGCCACTTACTCGTATATCCCAGCCACTTACACGCGTATCCCAGCCACTCACACGTGTATCCCAGCCACTTACACGTGTATCCCAGCCACTTACACGCATATTTCAGCCACTTACACGCATATTTCAGCCACTTACACGTGTATCCCAGCCAATTACACACGTATCCCAGCCTCTTACACGTGTATCCCAGCCACTTACACGCGTATCCCAGCCACTCACACGCGTATCTCAGCCACTTACACGTGTATCCCAGCCACTTACACGCATATTTCAGCCACTTACACGCATATTTCAGCCACTTACACGTGTATCCCAGCCAATTACACACGTATCCCAGCCTCTTACACGTGTATCCCAGCCACTTACACGCGTATCCCAGCCACTCACACGCGTATCTCAGCCACTTACACGTGTATCCCAGCCACTTACACGCATATTTCAGCCACTTACACGCATATTTCAGCCACTTACACGTGTATCCCAGCCAATTACACACGTATCCCAGCCACTTACACGCGTATCCCAGCCACTCACACGCGTATCTCAGCCACTTACACGTGTATCCCAGCCACTTACACGCATATTTCAGCCACTTACACGCATATTTCAGCCACTTACACGTGTATCCCAGCCAATTACACACGTATCCCAGCCTCTTACACGTGTATCCCAGCCACTTACACGCGTATCCCAGCCACTTATACCTGTATCACAGCCACTTACACGTGTATCACAGCCACTTACACGTGTATCACAGCCACACAGCTACAACAATACCCGTTTCATATTAATTCAGCACCCTTATGTAACCCAAGTGCTCCCTCATGGTGACCTCACGACGTGATGGCTGATCACCACTGCTGATTGGCTTGCGTCATCCACAGCTCAGCTAGGCGGGCACTATGTAAGCCCCTACCGCCCCGTGCCAATACCTTAGCAGCTCTCCGCATTCACACTCCGCGTCAGCCCTAGTCTCTGAGGCAACCACATGAGAAGCGCTGGTTCTACATCTTGAGCCAATGCCCCCCCGCCCCCCACCCCCCGCAGCCCCTGGCCTTCCGCGGCCGGCATAGAGGTAGCGACGGGAGCTTGTTGCGTTCAGTGTCAGCCACCGGCACCCCGCCCGCCCTAGTCACCGCAGTGGTGGCACCCCGCCCGCCCTAGTCACCGCAGGGTCTGTCACAGGATCGATCCTCCGTTACAACGCACGGCCCGGGAACCTGCTACACCCAGGCAACAAGCGCCACCAGTCGGTGGCCGACTGCCCGTGGCCCACCCTCCCGTTCCCAACACCTCCATGGCAATGGTTCCGGCGCCGTCGCGGCCCGGCACGAGGTGGCGCAAGGACGACCTCCTTGTGTGCAGGTACCAAGACAACCACGGTAAGTGTTTAGAGCGGGCGATAAAGTATGAAACTGTGACGGCAACACTGGAATATGAATGGACGAGGTCCGAGGTTGGACGTTCACCGTGACGCCAGGACGACCTCCATGTGTGAAGGTACAAAGTGACGCGAGGACGACCTCCATGTATGAAGGTACAAAGTGACGCGAGGACAACCTCCATGTGTGAAGGTACGAAGTGACGCAAGGGTGACCTCCATGTGTGAAGGTACAACTTGACGCGAGGACGACCTCCATGTGTGCAGGTACAAAGTGACGCGAGGACGACCTCCATGTGTGCAGGTACGAAGTGACGCGAGGACGACCTCCATGTGTGCAGGTACGAAGTGACGCGAGGACGACCTCCATGTGTGCAGGTACGAAGTGACGCGAGGACGACCTCCATGTGTGCAGGTACGAAGTGACACGAGGACGACCTCCATGTGTGCAGGTACCAAGATAAACCACGGTAAGTGTTTAGAGCGGGCGATAAAGTGTGAAACTGTGACGGCAACACTAGAATGTGAATGAACGTATTGGGACCGTGTTAAGGTAGGACGTTCACCGTGTTGAGGTAGGACGTTCACCGTGTCGAGGTAGGACGTTCACCGTGTCGAGGTAGGACGTTCACCGTGTCGAGGTAGGACGTTCACCGTGTTGAGGTAGGACGTTCACCGTGTCGAGGTAGGACGTTCACCGTGTCGAGGTAGGACGTTCACCGTGTCGAGGTAGGACGTTCACCGTGTCGAGGTAGGACGTTCACCGTGTCGAGGTAGGACGTTCACCGTGTCGAGGTAGGACGTTCACCGTGTCGAGGTAGGACGTTCACCGTGTCGAGGTAGGACGTTCACCGTGTCAATGTAGGACGTTCACCGTGTCGAGGTAGGACGTTCACCGTGTTGAGATAGGACGTTCACCGTGTCGAGGTAGGACGTTCACCGTGTCGAGGTAGGACGTTCACCGTGTCAATGTAGGACGTTCACCGTGTCGAGGTAGGACGTTCACCGTGTTGAGATAGGACGTTCACCGTGTCAATGTAGGACGTTCACCGTGTCGAGGTAGGACGTTCACCGTGTTGAGATAGGACGTTCACCGTGTCGACGTAGAGGTACGTTGAGGTACAAGATGCAATTGAATTGAATATTATACCGGACTCCTTGCCCCTCTCGCCCCTCCCCTCCCCTCCCCCTCCCCTTCCCCCTCCCCTCCCCCTCCCCTTGCTGCAAGGATTACGGTGTACCATATCACCGTCCCCTTCCACCCCTGATCTGACGCCGCCCTGTGACATAAGCTCCATACATCATGCCGCACGGTCTCGCCGCCTGATTTCTATCTCTAGCTGTATCTCGGTTTTGTTCTCTTGCAGGTTTTCACTGACTGCGGAACCTAAATTGCAGAGGGTCCGTCCTGCTTCACAGTCAGCAGGGTAACCACTCAAATAGCCAGCCAGCCAGACCACCAGCCAGCCAGCCAGACCACCAGCCAGACCACCAGCCAGGCCAGCCAGCCAGGCCAGCCAGCCAGGCCAGCCAGCCAGGCCACCAGCCAGCCAGCCAGGCAACCAGCCAAAGAGGCGGCAGGGAGCCAGCCAGCCAGCCAGGCCACCAGCCAGCCAGGCCACCAGCCAGCCGGGCCACCAGCCAGCCAGGCCACCAGCCAGCCAGCCAGCCAGGCCACCAGCCAGCCAGCCAGCCAGGCCACCAGCCAGCCAGCCAGCCAGGCCACCAGCCAGCCGGGCCACCAGCCAGCCGGGCCACCAGCCAGGCAGGCCACCAGCCAGCCAGGCCACCAGCCAGCCAGCCAGCCAGGCCACCAGCCAGCCGGGCCACCAGCCAGCCGGGCCACCAGCCAGCCGGGCCACCAGCCAGGCCACCAGCCAGCCAGGCCACCAGCCAGCCAGGCCACCAGCCAGCCAGGCCACCAGCCAGCCAGCCAGCCAGACCACCAGCCAGCCAGGCCACCAGCCAGCCAGGCCACCAGCCAGCCAGGCCACCAGCCAGCCAGGCCACCAGCCAGACAGCCAGCCAGCCAGGCCACCAGCCAGTCAGGCCACCAGCCAGACAGCCAGCCAGCCAGGCCACCAGCCAGCCAGGCCACCAGCTAGACAGCCAGGCCACCAGACAGCCAAGCCACCAGCCAGCCGGGCCACCAGCCAGGCAGCCAGCCAGGCCACCAGCCAGCCCGGCCACCAGCCAGACAGCCAGCCAGCCAGGCCACCAACAGCCAGGCCACCAGCCAATCAGGCAGGGAGCCAGTCAGGCAGGGAGCCAGTCAGGCAGGGAGCCAGGGGGACAGGGAGTCAGGGGGGCAGGGGGACAGGGAACCAGGCAGGCAGGGAGCCAGGGGGAGAGGGAACCAGGGGGGCAGGGGGACAGGGAGCCAGGCAGGCAGGGAGCCGGGCGGGCAGGGAGCCAGGGGGACAGCGAACCAGGGAGGCAGGGAGCCAGGGGCCCAGGGAGCCAGGAGGACAGGGAACCAGGCAAGCAGCTAGGGGGGCAGAGAGCCAGGTAGGGAAGGAGAGAGGCGGCAGGCAGGCGAACCCAGCGGCGGCTGCAGGCGACTGCGGCCCGGCCTGTGAGCCTGTGGCAGGTGCTAGGCGGACTGTAGCTAGCAAGCTGAATTCATCGTCCTGAACTGCTTTGAGAGCAGACAAGGGGGCCAGTCAACCTGCTTCCCACCGCTTCTGGTGTCGCTGGGTGACCGGCTGGGAGACCGGGCTGAGTGACTGGGTGACAAGGCTGTTCGTGGGTGCTGATGACTGGAGTGAAACTAGTACGCTTTAATCCAAATGCTTTCTAGCAGACAGTAATACCAAATCACATCAATAGGCCACAGACCTTCGCTCGACCCGGAATAGCAGCATATATGTGGAGTCATTTTCCGTCGGTTTCATTATACCAGGACTGATGATGTCGTTAGATTCCCTGCCAGCCACGTCAAGGCAGCGGGTTCCCTGGCACCCTTCCAAGGGCAGCCGGTGCCATGTGAGGCATACCACCAGCATAAGACGGGATGATACGTCACGACAGGGCGGCGCCACGGCTGGGCCCCGCGTCTACGCATCCTTTACGGCCTGTAAGTTTTGACGTTCACGATTAACTTGGTATAATTGTGGATACAAGGTATCCAAGGTATCCAAGGTATACAAGATACAAGATACGGAGCCATAGTGAGTTCCCGAGTCGGAGACACGGTCGGAGACATAGTGAGTTCCCGAGTCGGAGACACGGTCGGAGTCATAGTGAGTTCCCGAGTCGGAGGTCGGAGTCATAGTGAGTTCCCGAGTCGGAGCTTAAGGTCGAAGACATAGTGAGTTCCCGAGTCGGAGCTTAAGGTTGGAGACATATTGAGTTCCCGAGTCGGAGACACGGTCGGAGACATAGTGAGTTCCCGAGTGGGAGACACGGTCGGAGACATAGTGAGTTCCCGAGTCGGAGCTTAAGGTCGGAGACATAGTGAGTTCCCGAGTGGGAGATTAAGGTCGGAGACATAGTGAGTTCCCGAGTCGGAGCTTAAGGTCGGAGACATAGTGAGTTCCCGAGTCGGAGCTTAAGGTCGGAGACATAGTGAGTTCCCGAGTCGGAGATTAAGGTTGGAGACATAGTGAGTTCCCGAGTCGGAGACACGGTCGGAGACATAATGAGTTCCCCAGTCGGAGATTAAGGTCGGAGACATAGTGAGTTCCCGAGTCGGAGACACGATCGGAGACATAGTGAGTTCCCGAGTCGGAGCTTAAGGTCGGAGACATAGTGAATTCCCGAGTCGGAGCTTAAGGTCGGAGACATTGAGTTTCCGAGTCGGAGACACGGTCGGAGACATAGTGAGTTCCGGATTCGAAGTTCCCGAGTCGAGTGAGGTCATGAATCGGAGACACGGTCGAAGAGAGTGAGTTCCCGAGTCGGAGATTAAGGTCGGAGACATAGTGAGTTCCCGAGTCGGAGCTTAAGGTCGGAGACACATTGAGTTCCCGAATCGGAGACACGGTCGGAGGCATAGTGAGTTCCCGAGTCGGAGCTTAAGGTCGGAGACATAGTGAGTTCCCGAGTGGGAGATTAAGGTCGGAGACATAGTAAGTTCAGAAATCGAAGTTCCCGAGTCGAGTGAGTTCTCGAGT
Organism: Arenicola marina; assembly: GCA_964019135.1. Classification (NCBI taxonomy): domain Eukaryota; kingdom Metazoa; phylum Annelida; class Polychaeta; family Arenicolidae; genus Arenicola; species Arenicola marina. The sequence goes on along the minus strand of OZ025257.1, from coordinate 31,032,270 downwards.
CGAGTGAGTTCATGAGTCGGAGACACGGTCGGAGAGACTGAGTTCCCGAGTCGGAGATTAAGGTCGGAGACATAGTGAGTTCCCGAGTCGGAGCTTAAGGTCGGAGACATATTGAGTTCCCGAATCGGAGACACAGTCGGAGGCATAGTGAGTTCCCGAGTCGGAGATTAAGGTCGGAGACATAGTGAGTTCCCGAGTCGGAGCTTAAGGTCGGAGACACATTGAGTTCCCGAATCGGAGACACGGTCGGAGGCATAGTGAGTTCCCGAGTCGGAGCTTAAGGTCGGAGACATAGTGAGTTCCCGAGTGGGAGATTAAGGTCGGAGACATAGTAAGTTCAGAAATCGAAGTTCCCGAGTCGAGTGAGTTCTCGAGTCGAGTGAGTTCATGAGTCGGAGACACGGTCGGAGAGACTGAGTTCCCGAGTCGGAGATTAAGGTCGGAGACATAGTGAGTTCCCGAGTCGGAGCTTAAGGTCGGAGACATATTGAGTTCCCGAATCGGAGACACAGTCGGAGGCATAGTGAGTTCCCGAGTCGGAGACACGATCGGAGACATATTGAGTTTCCTAGTCGGAGACACGGTCGGAGACATAGTGAGTTCCCGAGTCGGAGATTCAGGTCGGAGACATAGTGAGTTCCCGAGTCGGAGCTTAAGGTCGGAAACATAATGAGTTCCGGAGTCGGAGACACGGTCGGAGAAATAGTGAGTTCCGGATTCGAAGTTCCCGAGTCGAGTGAGTTCATGAGTCGGAGACACGGTCGGAGACAGTGATTTCCCGAGTCGGAGATTAAGGTCGGAGACATAGTGAGTTCCCGAGTCGGAGATTAAGGTCAGAGACATAGTGAGTTCCCGAGTTGGAGACACAATCGTAGACATAGTGAGTTCCCGAGTCGGAGCTTAAGGTCGGAGACATAGTGAGTTCCCGAGTGGGAGATTAAGGTCGGAGACATAGTGAGTTCCCGAGTGGGAGATTAAGGTCGGAGACATAGTAAGTTCAGAAATCGAAGTTCCCGAGTCGAGTGAGTTCTCGAGTCGAGTGAGTTCCCGAGTCGGAGACACGGTCGGAGAGAGTGAGTTCCCGAGTCGGAGATTAAGGTCGGAGACATAGTGAGTTCCAGAGTCGGAGCTTAAAGTCGGAGACATAGTGAGTTCCCAAGTCGGAGATTAAGGTTGGAGACATAGTGAGTTCCCGAGTGGGAGATTAAGGTCGGAGACATAGTAAGTTCAGAAATCGAAGTTCCCGAGTCGAGTGAGTTCTCGAGTCGAGTGAGTTCATGAGTCGGAGACAAGGTCGAAGAGAGTGAGTTCCTGAGTCGGAGATTAAGGTCGGAGACATAGTGAGTTCCCGGGTCGGAGCTTAAGGTCGGAGACATATTGAGTTCCCGAATCGGAGACACGGTCGGAGGCATAGTGAGTTCCCGAGTCGGAGCTTAAGGTCGGAGACATAGTGAGTTCCCAAGTCGGAGATTAAGGTTGGATACATAGTAAGTTCAGAAATCGAAGTTCCCGAGTCGAGTGAGTTCTCGAGTCGAGTGAGTTCATGAGTCGGAGACAAGGTCGGAGAGAGTGAGTTCCCGTGTCGGAGATTAAGGTCGGAGACATAGTGAGTTCCCGAGTCGGAGCTTAAGGTCGGAGACATATTGAGTTCCCAAGTCGGAGCTTAAGGTCGGAGACATTGAGTTCCCGAGTCGGAGACACGGTCGGAGAAATAGTGAGTTCCGGATTCGAAGTTCCCGAGTCGAGTGAGTTCATGAGTCGGAGACACGGTCGGAGACAGTGATTTCCCGAGTCGGAGATTAAGGTCGGAGACATAGTGAGTTCCCGAGTGGGAGATTAAGGTCGGAGACATAGTAAGTTCAGAAATCGAATTTCCCGAGTCGAGTGAGTTCTCGAGTCGAGTGAGTTCATGAGTCGGAGAGAGTGAGTTCCCGAGTCGGAGATTAAGGTCGGAGACATAGTGAGTTCCCGAGTCGGAGCTTAAGGTCGGAGACATATTGAGTTCCCGAATCGGAGACACGGTCGGAGGCATAGTGACTTCCCGAGTCGGAGCTTAAGGTCGGAGACATAGTGAGTTCCCAAGTCGGAGATTAAGGTTGGAGACATATTGAGTTCCCGAGTCGGAGACACGATCGGAGACATATTGAGTTTCCTAGTCGGAGACACGGTCGGAGACATAGTGAGTTCCCGAGTCGGAGATGCAGGTCGGAGACATAGTGAGTTCCCGAGTCGGAGATTAAGGTCGGAAACATAGTGAATTCCCAAGTCGGAGCTTAAGGTCGGAGACATTGAGTTTCCGAGTCGGAGACACGGTCGAAGAAATAGTGAGTTCCGGATTCGAAGTTCCCGAGTCGAGTGAGTTCATGAGTCGGAGACACGGTCGGAGACAGTGATTTCCCGAGTCGGAGATTAAGGTCGGAGACATAGTGAGTTCCCGAGTCGGAACTTAAGGTCGGAGACATATTAAGTTCCCGAATCAGAGACACGGTCGGAGAAATAGTGAGTTCCCGAGTCGGAGCTTAAGGTCGGAGACATAGTGAGTTCCCGTGTCGGAGATTAAGGTTGGAGACATAGTGAGTTCCCGAGTCGGAGCTTAAGGTCGGAGACATATTGAGTTCCCGAGTCGGAGACACGGTCGGAGACATATTGAGTTCCCGAGTCGGAGACACGGTCGGAGACATATTGAGTTCCCGAGTCGGAGACACGGTCGGAGACATAGTCAGTTCCGGATTCGAAGTTCCCGAGTTGAGTGAGTTCATGAGTCGGAGACACGGTCGGAGACATAGTGAGTTCCCGAGTCGAAGACACGGTCGGAGACATAGTGAGCTCTCAAGTCGAAGACACGGTCGGAGATACAGTGAGTTCCGGAGTCGAAGACACGGTCGGAGACATAGTGAGCTGTCAAGTCGAAGACCCGGTCGGAGATACAGTGAGTTCCGGAGTCGAAGACACGGTCGGAGACATAGTGAGTTCCGGAGTCAAAGATTAAGGTCGGAGACATAGTGAATTCCCGAGTCGAAGACACAGTCGAAGACATAGTGAGTTCAGAAATCGAAGTTCCCGAGTCGAGTCAGTTCCCGAGTCGGAGATGCGGTCGGAGACATAGTGAGTTCCCAAGTTGGAGATTAAGGTTGGAGACATAGTGAATTCCCGAGTCGGAGCTTAAGGTCGGAGACATTGAGTTTCGGAGTCGGAGACACGGTCGGAGACATAGTGAGTTCGGGATTCGAAGTTCCCGAGTCGAGTGAGTTTATGAGTCGGAGACACGGTCGGAGAGAGTGAGTTCCCGAGTCGGAGATTAAGGTCGGAGACATAGTGAGTTCCCGAGTCGGAGCTTAAGGTCGGAGACACATTGAGTTCCCGAATCGGAGACACGGTCGGAGGCATAGTGAGTTCCCGAGTCGGAGCTTAAGGTCGGAGACATAGTGAGTTCCCGAGTGGGAGATTAAGGTCGGAATCATAGTAAGTTCAGAAATCGAAGTTCCCGAGTCGAGTGAGTTCTCGAGTCGAGTGAGTTCATGAGTCGGAGACACGGTCGGAGAGAGTGAGTTCCCGAGTCGGAGATTAAGGTCCGAGACATAGTGAGTTCCCGAGTCGGAGCTTAAGGTCGGAGACATATTGAGTTCCCGAATCGGAGACACGGTCGGAGGCATAGTGAGTTCCCGAGTCGGAGCTTAAGGTCGGAGACATAGTGAGTTCCCAAGTCGGAGATTAAGGTTGGAGACATATTGAGTTCCCGAGTCGGAGACACGATCGGAGACATATTGAGTTTCCTAGTCGGAGACACGGTCGGAGACATAGTGAGTTCCCGAGTCGGAGATGCAGGTCGGAGACATAGTGAGTTCCCGAGTCGGAGATTAAGGTCGGAAACATAGTGAATTCCCAAGTCGGAGCTTAAGGTCGGAGACATAGTGAGTTCCCGAGTCGGAACTTAAGGTCGGAGACATATTAAGTTCCCGAATCAGAGACACGGTCGGACACATAGTGAGTTCCCGAGTCGGAGCTTAAGGTCGGAGACATAGTGAGTTCCCGTGTCGGAGCTTAAGGTCGGAGACATATTGAGTTCCCGAGTCGGAGACACGGTCGGAGACATAGTCAGTTCCGGATTCGAAGTTCCCGAGTTGAGTGAGTTCATGAGTCGGAGACACGGTCGGAGACATAGTGAGTTCCCGAGTCGAAGACACGGTCGGAGACATAGTGAGCTCTCAAGTCGAAGACACGGTCGGAAATACAGTGAGTTCCGGAGTCGATGACACGGTCGGAGACATAGTGAGCTGTCAAGTCGAAGACCCGGTCGGAGATACAATGAGTTCCGGAGTCGAAGACACGGTCGGAGACATAGTGAGTTCCGGAGTCAAAGATTAAGGTCGGAGACATAGTGAATTCCCGAGTCGAAGACACAGTCGAAGACATAGTGAGTTCAGAAATCGAAGTTCCCGAGTCGAGTGAGTTCCCGAGTCGGAGACACGGTCGGAGACATAGTGAGTTCCCGATTCGGAGACACGGTCGGAGACATAGTAAGTTCCCGAGTCGGAGATTAAGGTCGGAAACATAACGAGTTCCGGAGTCGAAGTTCCCGAGTCAAAGACACGTTCGGAGACATAGTGAGTTCCGGAGTCGAAGGCACGGTCGGAGACATAGTGAGTTCCGGAGTCGAATATGAAGGTCGGCGACAGTGAATTCCCGAGTCGAAGACACAGTAGACATAGTGAGTTACCGAGTCGGAGATTGAGGTGAGAGACATAGTGAGTTCCCCAGTCGGAGACACGTTTGGAGACATAGTGAGCTCTCAAGTCGAAGACACGGCCGGAGATACAGTGAGTTCCGGAGTCGGAGATTGAGGTGAGAGACATAGTGAGTTACCGAGTCGGAGACACGGTCGGAGACATAGTGAGCGCTCAAGTCGAAGACACGGTCGGAGATACAGTGAGTTCAGGAGTCGAAGACACGGTCGGAGATACAGTGAGTTCTGGAGTCGAAGACACGGTCGGAGACATAGTGAGTTCCGGAGACGAAGACACGGTCGGAGACATAGTGAGTTCCGGAGTCAAAGATTAAGGTCGGAGACATAGTGAATTATCGAGTTGAAGACACAGTCGAAGACATACTGAGTTCCTGGCTCGGAGACACGGTCGGAGACATAGTGAGTTCAGAAATCGAAGTTGCCGAGTCTAGTGAGTTCCCGAGTCGATTGAGTTCCCGAGTCGAGTGAGTTCCCGAGTCGAGTGAGTTCCCGAGTCGGAGACACGGTCGGAGACATGGTAAGTTCCCGAGTCGGAGATTAAGGTCGGAGACATAGTGAGTTCCCGAGTTGGAGATTAAGGTCGGAAACATAGAGTTCCGGAGTCGAAGTTCCCGAGTCGAGTGAGTTCCCGAGTCGAAGACACGGTCGGAGACATAGTGAGTTCCGGAGTCGAAAACACGGTCGGAGACATAGTGAGTTCCGGAGCCGAAGATTAAGGTCGGAGACATAGTGAGTTCCCGAGTCGGCGATTGAGGTGGAAGACATAGTGAGTTCCCCAGTCGGAGACACGTTTGGAGACATAGTGAGCTCTCAAGTCAAAGACACGGTCGGAGATACAGTGAGTTCCGGAGTCGAAGACACGGTCGGAGATACAGTGAGTTCCGGAGTCGAAGACACGGTCGGACACATAGTGAGTTCTGGAGTCGAAGACACGGTCAGAGACATAGTGAGTTCCTGAGTCAAGGATTAAGGTCGGAGACATAGTGAATTCCCGAGTCGAAGACACAGTCGAAGACATACTGAGTTCCCGGCTCGGAGACACGGTCGGAGACATAGTGAGTTCAGAAATCGAAGTTCCCGAGTCGAGTGAGTTCTCGAGTCGGAGACACGGTCGGAGACATAGTGAGTTCCCGAGTCGGAGATTAAGGTCGGAGACATAGTGAATTCCCGAGTGATAGACACGGTCGGAGACATAGTGAGTTCCCGAGTCGAAGTTCCCGAGTCGAGTGAATTTCCGAGTCGGAGACACGGTCGGAGACATAGTGAGTCCCGAGTCGGAGATTAAGGTCGGAGACATAGTGAATTTCCGAGTCAAAGACACGGTCAGGGAAAAAGTGAGTTCCCGGCTCGGAGACACGGTCGGAGACATAGTGAGTTCAGGAATCGAAGTTCCCGAGTCGAGTGAGTTCTCGAGTCGGAGACACGGTCGGAGACATAGTGAGTTCCCGAGTCGGAGATTAAGGTCGGAGATACAGTGAGTTCCGGAGTCGAAGACACGGTCGGACACATAGTGAGTTCCGGAGTCGAAGACACGGTCAGAGACATAGTGAGTTCCGGAGTCAAGGATTAAGGTCGGAGACATAGTGAATTCCCGAATCGAACACACAGTCGAAGACATACTGAGTTCCCGGCTCGGAGACACGGTCGGAGACATAGTGAGTTCAGAAATCGAAGTTCCCGAGTCGAGAGAGTTCTCGAGTCGGAGACACGGTCGGAGACATAGTGAGTTCCCGAGTCGGAGATTAAGGCCGGAGACATAATGAATTCCCGAGTCAAAGACACGGTCGGAGACATAGTGAGTTCCCGAGTCGAAGTTCCCGAGTCGAGTGAATTTCCGAGTCGGAGACACGGTCGGAGACATAGTGAGTCCCGAGTCGGAGATTAAGGTTGGAGACATAGTAAATTTCCGAGTCAAAGACACGGTCAGAGACAAAGTGAGTTCCCGGCTCGGAGACACGGTCGGAGACATAGTGAGTTCAGAAATCGAAGTTCCCGAGTCGAGTGAGTTCTCGAGTCGGAGACACGGTCGGAGACATAGTGAGTTCCCGAGTCGGAGATTAAGGTCGGAGACATAGTGAATTCCCGAGTCAAAGACACGGTCGGAGACATAGTGAGTTCCCGAGTCGAAGTTCCCGAGTCGAGTGAATTTCCGAGTCGGAGACACGGTCGGAGACATAGTGAGTCCCGAGTCGGAGATTCAGGTCGGAGATATAGTGAATTTCCGAGTCAAAGACACGGTCGGAGACATAGTGAGTTGCCGAGTCGAAGTTCCCGAGTCGAGTGAGTTCCCGAGTCGAGTGACTTCCCGAGTCGGAGACACGGTCGGAGACATAGTGAGTCCCGAGTCGGAGATTCAGGTCGGAGATATAGTGAATTTCCGAGTCAAAGACACGGTCAGAGACAAAGTGAGTTCCCCGCTCGGAGACACGGTCGGAGACATAGTGAGTTCCGGAGTCGAAGTTCCCGAGTCGAGTGAGTTCCTGAGTCGGAGATCCGGTCGGAGACATAGTGAGTTCCCGAGTCGGAGATTAAGGTCGGAGACATAGTGAATTCCCGAGTCAAAGACACGGTCGGAGACATAGTGAGTTCCCGAGTCGAAGTTCCCGAGTCGAGTGAGTTCCCGAGTCGAGTGACTTCCCGAGTCGGAGACATGGTCAGAGACATAGTGAGTTCCCGAGTCGGAGATTCCCGAGTCGGAGGTCCGGCGTGGCAGCTGTGTGTTCCACTCCGTGCCGCATAGTATGAGGTCCAGCGTGACAGCTGTGTGTTCCACTCCGTGCCGCATCGTAAGAGGTCCAGCGTGACAGCTGTGTGCTCCACTCCGTGCCGCATAGTAAGAGGTCCAGCGTGACAGCTGTGTGCTCCACTCCGTGCCGCATAGTAAGAGGTCCAGCGTGACAGCTGTGTGCTCCACTCCGTGCCGCATAGTAAGAGGTCCAGCGTGACAGCTGTGTGCTCCACTCCGTGCCGCATAGTAAGAGGTCCAGCGTGACAGCTGTGTGCTCCACTCCGTGCCGCATAGTAAGAGGTCCAGCGTGACAGCTGTGTGCTCCACTCCGTGCCCATAGTAAGAGGTCCAGCGTGACAGCTGTGTGCTCCACTCCGTGCCGCATAGTAAGAGGTCCAGCGTGACAGCTGTGTGCTCCACTCCGTGCCGCATAGTAAGAGGTCCAGCGTGACAGCTGTGTGTTCCACTCCGTGCCGCATAGTAAGAGGTCCAGCGTGACAGCTGTGTGCTCCACTCCGTGCACAGCATCTAAAACCCTCACTTGTTGGGCCTCTCAGACGGTTATATATAATATATATAAATACGTAACGGCGGTTTGCCAAACATATTAACCGGAACGTTTTCTGTTGTTTTCCTATGTTGTTGATGACGTAGGACTGCGTAACCAAGGCTACTGGAGTGCCACAGACCCTGCCGCTGTTCTTGCTTTGGTTCCAAGCCGTGGTTAGATCTAACAATGTTGAAGAAATAAGTTATTTATCTTCTGTAACGTTACTGAGCTAAATGGTGCGATTGTGTCCGTAAGCTGTTAGGTTGGATAAACAACGTCAGCACTTACATATTTGAACGATTTAAACACACTGGTGACCATCTTAGGTCTAATGATAAGAGGACATGGGGTAAGCAATTAAAGATTAGTCAGACACAATAGAAGTGCGACATGCCTAGGAAAGGTTAAGAAGCAATAAAGTGGGCACAGAGGTGACTATAACTAATAGTATGATACTGTTTTAAAATAATCTATGTGCAAGTTGAACGTATTTACGTAGTATGGGGTCATTTTTGCTATTCCACATTTCATGTTGATACTACCTGATACTAACTGAGTTCAATGCAACATTGTTGTTCTCAAATTAGAGAAAACCATAAAATGTTACGCAAAATAGATGTAAAAATAGCCTTTTTCAACAAGGTTTGTCTGTCATTACTCCGCAACTGGACATCTGATAGACCTGACATTTTCAATGTTACTTCCATGGTCATGGACACATGTAGTAATATGACAAATACCATTAGCATATATATGATATGCATTTTTTAGTATCTGCTTCAATTTTGAGTTTCCTTATGAGCATCTGGCCATATGTTCTATTGCAGTGTCCCTGCTGTGGTTTATCTCCAGTGCCTGCGCCGTCACTTTTGGTACGTATTTTGCTCAAGCCAATAGTGAAGATGATTTTGTTGCGTGGTGTCCAAGACAAAGTGTGTAGACGGCGTGACGTCAAGACGAAGTGTGTAGACGGCGTGACGTCACGACAAAGTGCGTAGACGGCGTGACGTCACGACAAATACGTAGACTGCGTGACGTCAAGACAATGTGTGTTGACGGCGTGACGTCAAGACAAAGTGTGTAGACGGCGTGACGTCACGACAAAGTGTGTAGACGGCGTGACGTCACGACAAAATACGTAGACGGCGTGACGTCACGACAAAGTACGTAGACGGTGTGACGTCAAGACAAAGTGTGTAGAGGACGTGACCTCTAGACAAAGACAAGACGGTTGTTTGAGCCGACCCTATTACTTCCAAAGACATCGCTGGAACCGTCCGCTCGAGCCGAAACACAACTTCTAATTCGAAGTCCAATGTGACATTCACTCGACTAAAATATGCGGTAAATAGATCTTTGTATATCTGAAATATCGCTGCATGTTGCCTACCGATCGCGCTACGCCGTGTGTGCACATCGGTCATGTCAGGTACATGCTGGGGCCACGGAACCAGCCTAGCCAGACCGTCACTTTGCAAAGCACCAGCCAACTTCCCCCGCAAGTCCGGTGTTGTTTGGACTTCGATACTCACCAGACATGCGCACGCACCCGACCCGGGCGCAAGGAGTGTCGGGAAGTACATGCCTATTGTGCGTATTCGGCTTACCCCGGGGACGCACCCGGATTATCAAAGAATTGCATATTGCGAGGCCATTCGCCTAACATGCGATGTCGCCATCTGACGGCTAACTCTTCAACAGACTTACTCTCAGACGGGACACTTGTCGGTCACTGTTTGGTCATCTCCTGCAGTTTCTTTGCCTTGGACTGACACTTTCAGCTGATGTGTGTGTCCGTGTTCCTGCTTCAGATTGCTTCCAGCGGTGCAGTGCCGGGCGCTCGGTGGTGGTGGTGGGGGAGGAGGACAGTTACTGCCACATCGTGCTGCCTGACAACCCGTACCTGGCGCGACCGGTCGATCACACCGACCTACAAACCAGGATTCTACCCTGCGAGATGGAGATTCAATCCAACTGCAGTAACTACTGCCAGATTCAGCTACAATTCAACAAGTTTGAACTTTCAACGTGCGGCCAAAACATTACCAATGACACATTATCAACTTTTCGCCGTTGCGATATTGTAGACTCGTAAGTGCTATTAGCTCATATCATTAGTGCCGCCACTGTAATCATTGTCATAGTGGTATCAGCTCATATCATTAGTGCCGCCACTGTAATCATTGTCATAGTGGTATCAGCTGATGTCATTAGTGCCGCCACTGTAATCATTGTCATAGTGGTATCAGCTGTCATTAGTGCCGCCACTGTAATCATTGTCATAGTGGTATCAGCTGATGTCATTAGTGCCGCCACTGTAATCAATGTCATAGTGGTATCAGCTGATGTTATTAGTGCCGCCACTGTAATCATTGTCATAGTGGTATCAGCTGATGTTATTAGTGCCGCCACTGTAATCATTGTCATAGTGGTATCAGCTGATGTCATTAGTGCCGCCACTGTAATCATTGTCATAGTGGTATCAGCTGATGTCATTAGTGCCGCCACTGTAATCATTGTCATAGTGGTATCAGCTGATGTCATTAGTGCCGCCGCGGTAATCATTGTCATAGTGGTATCAGCCGATGTCATTAATGCTACTAGTGTAATCAAAGCTATAATGGTATCAGCTGATGTCATGAATGCCACCGGTGTAATCATTGTCATAGTGCTATCAGCTGATGTCATTAATGCCACCACTGTAATCATTGTCATAGTGCTATCAGCTGATGCCATTAATGCCACCACTGTAATCAATGTCATATTGGTATCAGCTGACGTAATCAATGCCAGTTGTATCAGCTGATGTCATTAATGCCACCACTGTAGTCATTGTCATAGTGGGATCAGCTCGTGCCATTGATGCCACCACTGTAATCAATGCCATAGTGGTATCAGCTGATGTCATTAATGCCACCACTGTAATCACTGTCATACTGGTATCAGCTGATGTCATTAATGCCACCACTGTAATCAATGCCAGTTGTATCAGCTGACGTCATTAATGCCACCACTGTAATCAATGCCAGTTGTATCAGCTGATGTCATTAATGCCGACACTGTAATCAATGCCATAGTGGTATCAGCTGATGCCATTAATGCCACCACTGTAGTCATTGTCATAGTGTTCAAGCAGGATTTTGGAGACTTGTGCTGAGATAAACCCATCTCGCACTCGACGCAATGCCATATGCATATCGTATCAGCTGGTGCCATTAATGCCAACACTGTAATCAATGCCATAGTGGTATCAGCTGATGTCATTAATGCCACCACTGTAATCAATGGCATAGTGGTATCAGCTGATGTCATTAACGTAACATCCGCTGATGTCAATAATGCCACATCAGCTGATGTCATTAATGCCACCACTGTAAGCAATGTCATAGTGGTTATAGCTGTTGCCATTAATGCCACCACTGTAATCATTGTCATAGTAGTATCAGTTGATGTCATTAATGCCACCACTGTAATCAGTGTCATAGTGGTATCAGCTGATGTCATTAATGCCACCACTGTAGTCATTGTCATAGTGGGATTAGCTGATGTCATTAATGCCACCACTGCAATCATTGTCATAGTGGTATCAGCTGATGTCATTAATGCCACCACTGTAGTCATTGTCATAGTGGTATGAGCTGATGTCATAACTGCTACCACTGTAATCAATGGCATAGTGGTATCAGCTGATGTCATTAACGTAACATCCGCTGATGTCAATAATGCCACATCAGCTGATGTCATTAATGCCACCACTGTAATCATTGTCATAGTAGTATCAGTTGATGTCATTAATGCCACCACTGTAATCAGTGTCATAGTGGTATCAGCTGATGTCATTAATGCCACCACTGTAGTCATTGTCATAGTGGGATTAGCTGATGTCATTAATGCCACCACTGTAATCAATGCCATAGTGGTATCAGCTGATGCCATTAATGCCACCACTGTAGTCATTGTCATAGTGGTATCAGCTGATGTCATTAGTGCCGCCGCGGTAATCATTGTCTTAGTGGTATCAGCTGATGTCATTAATGCCACCACTGTAGTCATTGTCATAGTGGTATCAGCTGATGCCATTAATGCCACCACTGTAATCAATGCCATAGTGGGTATCAGCTGATGTCATTAATGCCACCACTGTAATCAATGGCATAGTGGTATCAGCTGATGTCATTAATGCCACCACTGTAAGCAATGTCATAGTGGTATTAGCTGATGTCATTAATGCCACCACTGTAATCAGTCATAGTGGTATTAGCTGATGTCATTAGTGCCGCCATTGTAATCAATGGCATAGTGGTATTAGCTGATGTCATTAATTCCACCACTGTAATCAGTGTCATAGTGGTATCAGCTGATGTCATTGATGCCACGACTGCAATCATTGTCATAGTGGTATGAGCTGATGTCATTAATGCCACCACCGTAATCATTGTCATAGTGATATCAGCTGATGCCATTAATGACACAATTGTAATCAGTGTCATAGTGATATCAGCTGATGCCATTCATGTCGCCTGTCGCACGGCGTTACCTCATGGTCATAGCGTGTGCTGTAGATGTGAGTACGTCGTGCTTCACGAAGAGGGGACGTTGCTGGACGGAGAACTGCCGCTCACACCGGTCAGACACTTCCATGGCCAGCACACCGATACTATATTCACCTCACAAACAGACAAGGTCAGGCTCCAGTTCTGTTACCGCAGTGAGACCTTCAGCGCTAGGAATATACAGATGGCCTTCAAGGTGGTAGGTGTGTATCAACCAATGAGCTGTCGCCACACCCCAGTCGTATTTAAACACGTTTAATAATTGCCTATTACCGAAATAGTATTTCAATTTTGAATTTTTATTGCAACACAAGGCGATTATGTCCCATCAGCTTCCCCTGGTATAAATAATGCCGTGTGCCAGAGGCCTGATTGTATTCGGCAGAGGTGCACACACGTGTGACCAACTAATGGTCTGCCGCTGTGTAGAAAGTCAATTAAGCGGAATATATATCCCGTTATAAACATTTCTAAAAGAGGATTGTTTTAGACTTTATATATAACAATTATGTCATTATATAATGATATGTGTGTCTCATGTTAAGCTACAGTAGATCCTTTTGTTAACTAACTGACACTATACTTCTGCCCTATGGGTTGCCTGTCGCAGATCCGACGGTGACGCGGCCGCTGTACTTCGGTCCCCTGTCCGTGTACGTCCTGGGAGGGCTGGTGTTCTTCATGATAGCGGTCATAGCCATCCTCAGGTGGAACAAGTCCGTCGGACATTGTCTGGATCCGCCAGTGCCAGTGAAACAAGACAGCGTGTGATCCCGACCACGGATTCCCTAGCAAGGAAGGACCGGACTCGTCATTACAACCTTAACCGTGAGGCAACGTGGTGTGCAGTGGATCATCAACAACGGTCCGGAGTCTCTGCACATTATATCCCACATCGGACCGCCGTCTTCCCGCACTACGGGATCCACCACATAGGACCGCTCCAATAGACCCACACCATGTGATCCACAACATAGGACCGCCCCAATGGACCCACACCATGTGAGCCACAACATAGGACCGCCCCAATGGACCCACACCATGTGATCCACAACATAGGACCGCCCCAATGGACCCACACCATGTGATCCACAACATAGGACCGCCCAATAGACCCACGCCATGTGATCCACAACATAGGACCGCCCCAATAGACCCACACCATGTGATCCACAACATAGGACCGCCCCAATGGACCCACACCATGTGATCCACAACATAGGACCGCCCCAATAGACCCACACCATGTGATCCACAACATAGGACCGCCCCAATAGACCGACACCATGTGATCCACAACATAGGACCGCCCCAATAGACCCACACCATGTGATCCACAACATAGGACCGCCCCAATAGGCCCACACCATGTAATCCACAACATAGGACCGCCCCAATGGACCCACACCATGTGATCCACAACATAGGACCGCCCAATAGACCCACACCATGTGATCCACAACATAGGACCGCCCCAATAGACCCACACCATGTGATCCACAACATAGGACCGCCCCAATGGACCCACACCATGTGATCCACAACATAGGACCGCCCCAATAGACCGACACCATGTGATCCACAACATAGGACCGCCCCAATAGACCCACACCATGTGATCCACACCATAGGACCGCTCCAATAGACCCACACCATGTGAACCACAAGATAGGACCGCCCCAATGGACCCACACCATGTGATCCACAACATAGGACCGCCCAGTAGACCCACACCATTGGATCCACAACATAGGACCGCCCAGTAGACCCACATCATGTGATCCACAACATAGGACCGCCCCAATAGACCCACACCATGTGATCCACAACATCGGACCGCCCCAATAGACCGACACCATGTGAACCACAACATAGGACCGCCCCAATAGACCCACACCATGTGAGCCACAACATAGGACCGCCCCAATATACCCACACCATGTGAACCACACCATAGGACCGCCCCAATAGACCCACACCATGTGAACCACAACATAGGACCGCCCCAATAGACCCACACCATGTGATCCACAACATAGGACCGCCCAGTAGACCCACACCATGTGATCCACAACATAGGACCGCCCCAATAGACCCACACCATGTGATCCACAACATAGGACCGCTCCAATAGACCCACACCATGTGAACCACACCATAGGACCGCCCCAATAGACCCACACCATGTGATCCACAACATAGGACCGCCCCAAAAGACCCACACCATGTGAACCACAACATAGGACCGCCCCAATGGACCCACACCATGTGATCCACAACATAGGACCGCCCCAAAAGACCCACACCATGTGAACCACAACATAGGACCGCCCCAATAGACCCACACCATGTTAACTACAACATAGGACCGCCCCAATAGACCGACACCATGTGATCCACAACATAGGACCGCCCCAATAGACCCACACCATGTGATCCACAACATAGGACCGCCCCAATAGACCCACACCATGTGATCCACAACATAGGACCGCCCCAATGGACCACACCATGTGAACCACAACATAGGACCGCCCCAATAGACCCACACCATGTGATCCACAACATAGGACCGCCCCAAAAGACCCACACCATGTGAACCACAACATAGGACCGCCCCAATAGACCCACACCATGTGAGCCACAACATAGGACCGCCCCAATGGACCCACACCATGTGATCCACAACATAGGACCGCCCCAATGGACCCACACCATGTGAACCACAACATAGGACCGCCCCAATAGACCCACACCATGTTAACCACAACATAGGACCGCCCCAATAGACCGACACCATGTGATCCACAACATAGGACCGCCCCAATAGACCCACACCATGTGAACCACAACATAGGACCGCCCCAATAGACCCACACCATGTGATCCACAACATAGGACCGCCCCAATAGACCGACACCATGTGAACCACAACATAGGACCGCCCCAATAGACCCACACCATGTGATCCACAACATAGGACCGCCCCAATAGACCCACACCATGTAATCCACAACATAGGACCGCCCCAATGGACCCACACCATGTGAGCCACAACATAGGACCGCCCCAATAGACCCACACCATGTGATCCACAACATAGGACCGCCCCAATAGGCCCACACCATGTAATCCACAACATAGGACCGCCCCAATGGACCCACACCATGTGAGCCACAACATAGGACCGCCCAATAGACCCACACCATGTGATCCACAACATAGGACCGCCCCAATAGACCCACACCATGTGATCCACAACATAGGACCGCCCCAATGGACCCACACCATGTGATCCACAACATAGGACCGCCCCAATAGACCGACACCATGTGATCCACAACATAGGACCGCCCCAATAGACCCACACCATGTGATCCACAACATAGGACCGCTCCAATAGACCCACACCATGTGAACCACAAGATAGGACCGCCCCAATGGACCCACACCATGTGATCCACAACATAGGACCGCCCAGTAGACCCACACCATTGGATCCACAACATAGGACCGCCCAGTAGACCCACATCATGTGATCCACAACATAGGACCGCCCCAATAGACCCACACCATGTGATCCACAACATCGGACCGCCCCAATAGACCGACACCATGTGAACCACAACATAGGACCGCCCCAATAGACCCACACCATGTGAGCCACAACATAGGACCGCCCCAATATACCCACACCATGTGAACCACACCATAGGACCGCCCCAATAGACCCACACCATGTGAACCACAACATAGGACCGCCCCAATAGACCCACACCATGTGATCCACAACATAGGACCGCCCAGTAGACCCACACCATGTGATCCACAACATAGGACCGCCCCAATAGACCCACACCATGTGATCCACAACATAGGACCGCTCCAATAGACCCACACCATGTGAACCACACCATAGGACCGCCCCAATAGACCCACACCATGTGATCCACAACATAGGACCGCCCCAATAGACCCACACCATGTTAACTACAACATAGGACCGCCCCAATAGACCGACACCATGTGATCCACAACATAGGACCGCCCCAATAGACCCACACCATGTGATCCACAACATAGGACCGCCCCAATAGACCCACACCATGTGATCCACAACATAGGACCGCCCCAATGGACCACACCATGTGAACCACAACATAGGACCGCCCCAATAGACCCACACCATGTGATCCACAACATAGGACCGCCCCAAAAGACCCACACCATGTGAACCACAACATAGGACCGCCCCAATAGACCCACACCATGTGAGCCACAACATAGGACCGCCCCAATGGACCCACACCATGTGATCCACAACATAGGACCGCCCCAATGGACCCACACCATGTGAACCACAACATAGGACCGCCCCAATAGACCCACACCATGTTAACCACAACATAGGACCGCCCCAATAGACCCACACCATGTGATCCACAACATAGGACCGCCCCAATAGACCCACACCATGTGAACCACAACATAGGACCGCCCCAATAGACCCACACCATGTGATCCACAACATAGGACCGCCCCAATAGACCGACACCATGTGAACCACAACATAGGACCGCCCCAATAGACCCACACCATGTGATCCACAACATAGGACCGCCCCAATAGACCCACACCATGTAATCCACAACATAGGACCGCCCCAATGGACCCACACCATGTGAGCCACAACATAGGACCGCCCCAATAGACCGACACCACGTGATCCACAACATAGGACCGCCCCAATGGACCCACACCATGTGATCCACAACATAGGACCGCCCAATAGACCCACACCATGTGATCCACAACATAGGACCGCCCCAATGGATCCACACCATGTGATCCACAACATAGGACCGCCCCAATAGACCGACACCATGTGATCCACAACATAGGACCGCCCCAATAGGCCCACACCATGTGATCCACAACATAGGACCGCCCCAATAGACCCACACCATGTGATCCACAACATAGGACCGCCCCAATGGACCCACACCATGTGATCCACAACATAGGACCGCCCAATAGACCCACACCATGTGAACCACAACATAGGACCGCCCCAATAGACCGACACCATGTGATCCACAACATAGGACCGCCCCATATGGACCCACACCATGTGATCCCCAACATAGGACCGCCCCAATGGACCCACACCATGTGATCCACAACATAGGACCGCCCAATAGACCGACACCATGTGATCCACAACATAGGACCGCCCCAATAGACCCACACCATGTGATCCACAACATAGGACCGCCCCAATAGACCGACACCATGTGATCCACAACATAGGACCGCCCCAATGGATCCACACCATGTGATCCACAACATAGGACCGCCCAATAGACCCAGACCATGTGATCCACAACATAGGACCGCCCCAATGGACCCACACCATGTGATCCACAACATAGGACCGCCCCAATAGACCCATACCATGTGATCCACAACATAGGACCGCCCCAATGGACCCACACCATGTGATCCACAACATAGGACCGCCCCAATAGACCGACACCATGTGATCCACAACATAGGACCGCCCCAATATACCCACACCATGTGATCCACAACATAGGACCGCCCCAATAGGCCCACACCATGTGATCCACAACATAGGACCGCCCCAATAGGCCCACACCATGTGATCCACAACATAGGACCGCCCAATAGACCCACACCATGTGATCCACAACATAGGACCGCCCCAATAGACCCACACCATGTGATCCACAACATAGGACCGCCCCAATGGACCCACACCATGTGATCCACAACATAGGACCGCCCCAGTAGACCCACACCATGTGATCCACAACATAGGACCGCCCAATAGACCCACACCATGTGATCCACAACATAGGACCGCCCCAATAGACCGACACCATGTGAACCACAACATAGGACCGCCCCAATAGACCGACACCATGTGACCCACAAAATAGGACCGCCCCAATAGACCGACACCATGTGATCCACAACATGGGACCGCCCCAATAGACCCACACCATGTGATCCACAACATAGGACCGCCCCAATAGACCCACACCATGTGATCCACAACATAGGACCGCCCCATATGGCATATGTCCTAAGCCGCTGTGTGTACGTGAGACTGACGCCATTTTGATCTTGTAGAATAGGTATATGACACACGTCAATCCGTGTGTATTATATACAGATTGGATATCTTTCTTGACATGTGCTGTGTTTATATTTGCTCATTGACGTTTCTTGGTCTTCCAACATTTTATGCACATTTACGTTTAACTTGCAAACGCTTCACACCTTTAAATATGTTAGGACAAATGTGAACGGAAACAGGAAAGGGCGAAGCACGCTCACAGTATGTCAGATTAGATGCCGTTACAACAACTGATGCTTGAACAGAATAGCACATCTTTATAACCATCTCATCATTATGCAAAGGTGTTTAGCCTACAACCATATGACAGCATGCGTGGTATCATATGTGTCACAGCATGTCTCGGCAAATTAGGGACGGACCGTGGCATTTAAAGGGAGGAGGGGTGGGTGTTCTCTGGAAGAAAAACAGCTAATATGCAGGGCAAGATATTTGTTCGCTCTGAAAAAAGACGCATATTTTGAGCCAGGTTTGCTCTCAATATTACCATTAGTATAGGTCAGGTCTTATACCACGGTGAAAGACCTGGATCCGACAAAACCTGTTTACACTACATTGAGCAATACGAGCGACCTCTCGGCCATTAACCTGTGAGGACCTCAATCGTACCAATGTCAAGCCGCTGCAGCCCACCATTTGGTTTTTTTATTGCACCTTTTGCAATTTTAATCAATAAAGTTTGTTGTCGAAGTCTACGAACTTGATTTTTGAACTTGTGATCTGCCATTGATGGTCAGGAAAGTGGGACATCGTGATTCTGTAAATTGCAGAATTGTTCCCTATGAAGCGCTTTGATTACCATTATATCGCTGTTAGCACTATAGCGCTGTTAGCATTATATCGCTGTTAGCACTATAGCGCTGTTAGCATTATATCGCTGTTAGCACTATAGCGCTGTTAGCATTATATCGCTGTTAGCACTATAGCGCTGTTAGCATTATATCGCTGTTAGCACTATAGCGCTGTTAGCATTATATCGCTGTTAGCACTATAGCGCTGTTAGCATTATATCGCTGTTAGCACTATAGCGCTGTTGGCATTATATCGCTGTTAGCACTATAGCGCTGTTAGCATTATATCGCTGTTAGCACTATAGCGCTGTTAGCATTATATCGCTGTTAGCACTATAGCGCTGTTAGCATTATATCGCTGTTAGCACTATAGCGCTGTTAGCATTATATCGCTGTTAGCACTATAGCGCTGTTAGCATTATATCGCTGTTAGCACTATAGCGCTGTTGGCATTATATCGCTGTTAGCACTATAGCGCTGTTAGCATTATATCGCTGTTAGCACTATAGCGCTGTTAGCATTATATCGCTGTTAGCACTATAGCGCTGTTAGCATTATATCGCTGTTAGCACTATAGCGCTGTTAGCATTATATCGCTGTTAGCACTATAGCGCTGTTAGCATTATATCGCTGTTAGCACTATAGCGCTGTTAGCATTATATCGCTGTTAGCACTATAGCGCTGTTAGCATTATATCGCTGTTAGCACTATAGCGCTGTTAGCATTATATCGCTGTTAGCACTATAGCGCTGTTGGCATTATATCGCTGTTAGCACTATAGCGCTGTTAGCATTATATCGCTGTTAGCACTATAGCGCTGTTAGCATTATATCGCTGTTAGCACTATAGCGCTGTTAGCATTATATCGCTGTTAGCACTATAGCGCTGTTAGCATTATATCGCTGTTAGCACTATAGCGCTGTTAGCATTATATCGCTGTTAGCACTATAGCGCTGTTACGCTTCAGAATTTAAAACGTCTATGACAATGATGTCACATTATTCTTTTTAATCAGACTTCCACGTTAACTATAGGTAATCACTATGGCAGTCAGTTTACACACATGTTGAAAATAAATAAGTAAAATATAATGTTTTTGTTCTTAAGGTCGAGACCGCATGGCGCCTGCCGGATTTTTTCGGAACTAAATTCAAATTTTGTTGTTTTTATGTTCCAATGACAATCAATATCACATCAAATAATATTTCCTCTGCCAAATATGCATGTATGTCATGTATTACAGGAATACACACAAACTATTCAGTGATTGCCCATATACATATAACAAGTTATATTACACTCTGTATAACAAGTTATATTACACTCTGTATAACAAGTTATATTACACTCCGTGTAACAAGTTATATTACACTCTGTATAACAAGTTATATTACACTCTTTATAACAAGTTATATTACACTCTGTATAACAAGTTGTATTACACTCTGTATAACAAGTTATATTACACTCTGTATAACAAGTTATATTACTCTGTATAACAAGTTATATTACACTCTTTATAACAAGTTATATTACACTCCTTATAACAAGTTTTATTACACTCTTTATAACCAGTTATTTTACACTCTGTATAAAAAGTTATATTACACTCTTTATAACAAGTTATATTACACTCTTCATAACAAGTTATATTACACTCTTTGTCCGGCCTGACTATTTCTAAGAGCTTTTCCCATGAGCGCTAGTTGGTAATTACTCTATGATGTCCTGGGGTGGATCTAGGAATTTGCAAAGGGGGGGGGCGGGGGTGATTGTGTTCCAAGTGGTCTGTCAGTTGTTTTACTGATGCCCGTTCAACCAGCTTGGATACAACATGTAAGTTGGTTGCTTACTGGCCGAAAATTAGAGATCACTGGATCCAACCTTGTTTTTTTTTTTAAAGATCCAATCTTTTTGCTAGAAGATCCAATGTTAAACATTTTCGACTACATTAACGTGATGAGCAATTTTCCCGATGAGAGGATCGACGTGTGGCAAAATACAAAACTAACCGCACCAAAGTCCACACCAAAATGCTAACCTACAGGGTGTGTGTTCTAAGTTGTATGGCAGCGAACGTGGACTAACAGTTACATATTGTGGTCAAGAAAGAAGATTGAACAATTTCCCTTTCGTTTCGAAATATTTTTGGCATAACATGACAAAACAAGGTACCAATGCTGAGTTAGCTAGGGTCTTGAGAGACAAAGACATCTTCGTTGGCTTGGGAACGTTCATCGCATGCAAGATGAACGCATTCCAAACGATGCTCTATGGCTAGCTTGGGTCGCATGAAATAGTGTCCCCCATGCGGATGTGACCCCCATGCATACTAATATATTTGCCATTAGTTATAAATGTAATTTGCCATGTACATTCATGTGTTTAATCACACATGTAATTAAGCCGTTTAGCGGTGTAAATGAAAAGAAAACATCATAGAAATACAATTTTAATAAAATCAAAACCGTCCGATCGGCCTAAGGTAGGGGCGACAGATTCTCATGGACGAATTCAAGCCATGAGAAGGTTTACCCCGGGTCGTGCTGAATGAATGAATGGAGGGGTGGAGGTTAGCCCGGTAAGCGGACCTTTGTGATCGTAACTTGGGTCCAGATATTTAATGCCCTGTTCATGGTGCTGTATTGGGTGGTATACCAGTGACAGATCCATGGGGAGGGGATGTCATTTTTCAATGCGAAATGTACGCCGTCTTATACTCCCCCGCCGCTCCTGCCTACGCAAAGTCATCACGTACCGAAAAACTGAAAACCTCTGTAGACCGAATAGAGCGCTCTATCCCAAACACCGAATAGAGCGCTCTATCCTAAACACCGAATAAAGCACTCTATCCCAAACACCGAATAGAGCGCTCTATCCCAAACACCGAATAGAGCGTTCGATCCCAAACACCGAATAGAGCGCTCGATCCCAAACACCGAATAGAGCGCTCTATCCCATATACCGAATAGAGCGCTCGATCCTAAACACTGAATAGAGCGCTCTATCCCAAACACCGAATAGAGCACTCTATCCCAAACACCGAATAGAGCGCCCGATCCTAAACACCGAATAGAGCGCTCGATCCCAAACACCGAATAGAGCGCTTTATCCCATATACCGAATAGAGCGCTCGATCCTAAACACCGAATAAAGCGCTCTATCCCAAACACCGAATAGAGCGCTCGATCCCAAACACCGAATAGAGCGCTCTATCCCAAACACCGAATAGAGCGCTCTATCCCATATACCGAATAGAGCGCTCGATCCTAAACACCGAATAGAGCGCTCTATCCCAAACACCGAATAGGGCGCTCGATCCCAAACACCGAATAGAGCGCTCTATCCCAAACACCGAACAGGGCGCTCGATCCCAAACACCGAATAGAGCGCTCGATCCCAAACACCGAATAGAGCGCTCTATCCCATATACCGAATAGAGCGCTCGATCCTAAACACCGAATAGAGCGCTCTATCCCAAACACCGAATAGAGCACTCTATCCCAAACACCGAAGAGAGCGCCCGATCCTAAACACCGAATAGAGCGCTCGATCCCAAACACCGAATAGAGCGCTCTATCCCATATACCGAATAGAGCGCTCGATCCTAAACACCGAATAGAGCGCTCTATCCCAAACACCGAATAGAGCGCTCGATCCCAAACACCGAATAGAGCGCTCTATCCCAAACGCCGAATAGAGCGCTCGATCCCAAACACCGAATAGAGCGCTCGATCCCAAACACCGAATAGAGCGCTCGATCCCAAACACCGAATAGAGCGCTCGATCCCAAACACCGAATAGAGCGCTCTATTCCAAACACCGAATAGAGCGCTCTATCCCAAACACCGAATAGAGCGCCCGATCCCAAACACCGAATAGAGCGCTCGATCCCAAACACCGAATAGAGCGCTCGATCCCAAACACCGAACAGAGCGCTCGATCACAAACACATTCGTGTTATATATGAGTTCATGCATAGATCGACAGCATCACCACCCGTAACTGTTAGCATATGTGTACGTCATCATGTAATAACTGTCTCTATCGATCATATTTATGTAAATATATCAAATATCGTAATACATGTATCATATCATCGTATGTAGACGACTTTGCTTCACAAGAGCAAGAATGCTTTGTAGGTTGGCCCTGGCTAACACTTCAGCATTCGTGAGCTTGTCTTGAAAGATATGCCTAAAATGTTTCGCAGGCAACGAAAATGGAAGTTATTCAATTTACTTTCTTGGCCACAATACGTTGTCCACGTTTCACTGCCATACAGCAAGCTACTTAGAACGCACGCCCTGTAGATTAGCATTTTGGTGCGGATGGTAAGTTTTGAATCACGCCAAGCCCGTTTGTTCAACCTACCAAACATGGTGGCTGCCTTCCTAATTCGAGTATTTATTTCCTCGTCCAGGGATAGATTATCCGTGACGGTACTTCCTAGGTAACATAACTTATTAACCACCTCTAAAGGCATCTTGTCAATTGTAATCACTAGTGGTGTGATAGCCCCTTGGCCCAGCACGACTGTTTTTTTAACACTAATAGTCAAAGCAAATAAAGTACACGCATTTGAGAGCCGATCCATGAGTCTCTGTAGCTGGCTTTCTGAGTGCGCAACCAACGCAGCGTCGTCAGCGAATAGCAGCTCTCTTATTAGGAAGCACCTCCGCTTGGACTTGAAAGGTTGTACAGCTTCCCATCGGATCTGATGTACAGGTAAACACCCTCCGCATCCTCATTAAATGCGTGAGAAAGAAGCATAGAGAAGAAAATGCCAAATAAAGTTGGCGCAAGGACACAAGCCTGCTTGACGCCATTTCTGACTTGGAAGCTCTCGGACGTAGCTCCGTCGAACTGTACTGTGCTGGACGAGTGTTCTTGAGAGGAGCGGATAAGGTTAAGTAGTCTGCGGGGGCAGCCAATAGACTCCAAGATTTTGTACAAGCCAGATCGGCTAACAGTATCAAAAGCCTTGGTAAGATCAACAAAAGCAAAGTAGAGGGGCGCAACGAAAATATCATGTCAACAGTCGATCGTCTGGATCTGAATCCACACTGCAGGATATACTCTATTGCTCTTGTGAAGCAAAGTCGTCTACGTTTGGCTTGGGAACTTTCATCGTATGCAAGATGAACGCATTCCTAGGGATGTGCTATACGGTGAACTCGCCGACGGCAAAAGGCCAACTGGACGGCCAACGCTTAGGTTTAAGGATGTTTGTAAGCGGGACAAAGCGGGGCTTTCGGCATTGATCCAAATTCTTGGGAGGATCTGGCATCCCAAAAGAGGGGAGGGGCACGTGTCGTGCGTGACGGAATGGCCCACCACGACGGGCTTTGGTTTGTGAAACTGGACTTGAAACGCCAGTCTAGGCGTCCACCAGCGAGCACAAACCAAGATCTATCGACAGGTCACCGTTGCGATGACTGCGATAACCTCTGTCGATCACAGTCATAAGCGTCATAAGCGTAAAAAAGCGTTACGAATAGTATAACTTAAACCAAACAAAGCTGCAAATCCATCGTCTTTCGCAGACGGACGGATGTCAACCATCATCGTATGTGTGCCAGATTGACCTGCAGTGGTAGACTATAATAGTACACGCTACGTGATTGCACAAAGTTACAGGTATCTATCTTTTCACTCTGGTGTAGGGACAGACAACCATCATTGATTGATAACAAAACCCGTTTTCGTTTGGAAAACGAAAAATGAAAAACTCTATTTGTTGGTTCCTTTTTCCTTTTAATTATGATCATTTAAAAAACGAAAAACGATTGGACGGTATATACACGGACCATTGAGGTCTTTATATCTTTAACCTATTCATCATCACCGGATGAATGGCAAACCCTGTCCCGTCCATGCACGGTGCGTTTACCCCATACCCTGGTATGGGGTAACAGGACCAATGGTAAACATTTACTGTATATTTGTATATACTCCTTGATCATATTGTGATGTGTTACTATATTCTGATGGCTGGATCCAGCTTTGTTTAAATGTGAACACTGTGTAATGCTTCAATTATGATGATATTTCATTTTGAATCAAAACATGAACGAAAAGGTATATGTCATGGCAAAATGAATAAGAATAAAATATATATACAGATTACAGTCGTTACTCCATGTAATCACTAACAATGCAAAAATGCACTAAAATAGCAAAACGTGCGACGCGGGGAGGGGGGGGGGGCGTTGCTCGTTGAAGAACCCGACTTTTACTTTTACAGGTTCAAATCCGCCATGTGTTACCACTGCTTTCCGCTTTGTAGCGATGGAACAATAATTGAGTTTCACGTTGCACCCTATATATATAGGCACGATGTGGCACACGTACGGTTTCGTCCCACCTACCCGATCAGCACTGCAGACTGTTGTACTAATTAAGCTATGAACAACCTATTAGTAGGTAGTTTGAGACGTTTAGTTGATATCGTGTTATGGAAAAGTCACGACATCTGTACTGTTCAAGTGACACTCCGCAGTTAATTGTAACTGTCGAGCTGTTTCACTTGGTCTAGGCATTTGACGCTGTAGCCGGTCTTCTCGTCAAGCCCGCTTCGATAGCGCTTGAACGTGAGGCTCTTATCGATATAGCCCCATGTGACGTTGTTGGGAAACAACGCCAAATGTCCGGTCTATCGAATCCTGTACGGCATTTTACAAACACGTGTGGCGAGAAGCGGTGCTGATGGCGAGAACTTTTTGGGGTATGGCTTTAGGTTCTAAAAGCATGCATCTTACAACTTATCTTGTTATTTGGTTGAAGTCTCCGTGATTATGACGATATCCTCTGTTGATGATTGGAAGCAGCAGACTGTTGTGCGGAGCAACAACTGTCTCATATGGGACTACTAACGATATAATAAGAGCTGACTATTGAGAGATATTGACAATCAGTAAAAAGTTCTTTTCTCAATACATGTCCGACTTTCAGAAGGGGCTATTATATATATTGCATCCCTAATCTGACTTATAAAGATGAATTTTACTGTATAATAGGGTTTTATAAACCAGTTTGCAGAGCTTATCAACCGTCTAATAGATCTAAGTAACTATCCAATAAATATACATACCTCCCGTTTTTCAGGTGAGTGTATCTTCCAGTTCTCCAATGGGATTGATGTAGACAATGTCTTGTTCATGTGGATTAATGACCTCTAATCTGTTTTTTGTTGATGTGCCATAAAACTCCATCTCTGCACAGGGCGCATCTTGTATGTTTATATGTTGAACTGAATATTGTTGTTATTACCTTAATAACAGTCAATATAGATATTGTTTGCATGTTGAAACTCTTTTCAATGAATAATTGCTTTATAAGAATTGTTAAAGAAATAAAAGCGGGAACAAGCTTGCAGTGTTATAGCAGTTCTACTAACCAGCAGGCACCAATGGTTACCATGTTCTAGGACTGCACTGACCACCATGTCATACATTCGAAAATCAAACTGCAACATAACATGAAATCATGATTAACAGTGTATTTTCTGGTCTATTGCAATAATATTAATATAACGCGTCCTCCGGTCTCCGGCCTATCGCGGTTGAAGAAAGAGTGTTTAATATATTGCTTTTGATAGAGAAAAATGTCACCATAATATTATTATATTATCCGGGCGATTTATCACTTCTTACAATTAATATAAGTTTATTACCAGTGTGACGAACAACTGTATTCTTATTTTCCTTGAAATAAATACCTTGTGCAGCAACACCCGATAATTCATTCCGATATATCTGTAAAGAAATATTTACTACAAACACCAAAAAAATCTTAAATAGCATATGTTCATAATTTTCAGGAGATCCAAGTAATTCAATTGTGCGCAGTAAAAAGTATCAAATGACTCCTTTCTTTGAGCTGTGAGGGGACATGAGGACACATTGTAAATGTCTATGAACGGCTTGGTGTGCAAGGGGTTTCTCTGTCCAGAATCGGACCCTTACACCATACAGGAAAAGTGTGGCTATGGTGACCGCAAATGCAGCGAAGCACATCATATATTACTTAAACCTCATCAAAAGCTGCAAATCCATTGTCTTTCGCAGACGGATGGATGCTAACCAATGGTAATTATCGAAAATTAATTACCAGTAGCTTAATTAAATGAAAACTTAGCCTAATTACTAGTAGCTTAAACTTTGCTAAGTACTAGTAGCTTAAATTAAGACTTACTCATATATTACTTAAACATCATCAAAAGCTGCAAATCCATCGTCTTTCGCAGACGGACGGATGCCAACCAATGACACTTATCGAGAATGGATTACAAAAGTAGTGGCTTAAATTGAAACTTACTCGTACCGCGAGAAACTTAATTGTAAGGGGATATGTTTTTTACAAAGTTTTTCTGCAACGAACTTTGAAATGACTTAGTTTTCCTCGAAATTTTTTTAATAACTTTTTCGAGAAAAAGATAGGTCGTTCTGCGACGAAGTTTGGAATCAAATTTGGAATTACTTATTACCTTGGACACAAATTAAGTCACTTTGCGACGATCTTTGGAACGAGTTATTGTTTGCGGTTATATCGGTGTTTTAGGCCGCCTTTGTGGGATAAACCGCGCCAAGCAACACCGGAGACAGGGTGGCACCCGGAACCCGTTGTTATGCAGTCGATAACGCTACGACAACGGGGATTGCGAAAGAAAACAACTTGGGGAATCGAAACTGAGCTTGGAACGATTTCATGGTTCTTGTAAAAGAAAACAAATCAGGAGGTCCGCCGAAACAAGTGCGGATTAGCCGAGCTGGGTACGTTATGACTGACAGTTTGATCGCCAGGTGGCCGGCTCCCGGCAGAGGGCGCTCTGCTATTGACAGTGCTCAATGACCTTCACCCTGGCACAAAGTCCAACATGGCGACGACCATGAAGGTGCCGAGGCGTTTGCCTCTTCTCTTTGTTCCCGAAAACGTCCTCTTACCGGGATCTTCCATGCGAATTCCTGTGCGGAGTATGCGCAAGTAAGTTTCAAGTTTTACTTAATAAGGAAAAATTGGCAGGTTATGATGCAAAAATTATTTTAAAGTACTACAATGTCGGTGTGTCCAGCTTTGACACCTTTGTTGACATTCTAGGCCTATTTGATTTGACAGACAGTAGCCCAGAACCCTAGGCTGTGTGGGCTGAAACACAGCCTAGTAGCATTCCATAGTAAAATTCTGGTCTGGAACAACCCCATTTCAGGGTTGTTTGACTTTGTCTTTGACCAAATGTAGCTCTGATTCTCCTATGCTGTGGCAAAAGTTTTATAACAGAAACAAACCTTAATCCTTTTCTTATTACTTCCTGGCAAGTAATGACTAATCAGATAATTAACCTTTCTTGAAAGGCAAAAATAGTCCAGTCTGTCACCAGAAATTCATATGAAAACATGTGTTTTCACTGACCCAATGACTGGGTCCCTGAACAATGAACCAATTAGCATGGCTTATAATATCATGTGATGACCTTGCACATGTGCAGTGATCAACTTCCCATAAAAAAAATGGTGGCATGTTGTTGTCCTTTTTTTATGCCAGTAGGCAATTATAGCTCCTTTTGAAGATTTCAACATCTTTGTAAGAGTTGATACATCATTATTTATATATAGAAATGTACTCTTACATTGTTGAAACTAATTATGAAAGCTATACTTAAATAATTCAATTTGTCATGTGAAGTTGATTTTTCACTATAGAATGCTACATGGCTATGATTCTTCAACCATAGCCATGGATGCATGGCTAGACAGACATGGCGGGTTACGCCCTCATTGACCGCGGGATATTTTGACCACTAGAGGGATGTGGACGGGGAAGGGGTCTGCGTTGGTGCCAGGGGTATGGTGTAGGGTGTTTGGTGGTCAGCGTTTAAAGGGGTGGAGGCATTGCCCCTGTGGCGGCAGGATTAAAAGAAACGATGGCTGGGTGTTATTCACTGCGTCGAGGCGGCGTATCTTGCAGGATTGTACTGGTTGTTATTTGTTAATTGACTTAAAAAAACATTACAGACACTAGCCTTGACACATGGCTCTCTTGACCTCGCACCTAAAGGAGACGAGAGAGAGCCATGAAGCCAGTTTCGGTTGTGAGCGTTGATTTAAAAATCAGCGCCCTTCAGCCGTCGATTGCAGAAAGTACAGAAATAAACGGTCCTTATCAATTTGTCAAGTTGTTCTTCATACCTTTATAGTTCCAAGGGCAATGAGATTGAAAACAAATAAAATCCACCACGTTTTGTACTGGTGAAAGTTTTCAACAACAATTTTCAACAACTCTCCCCGCCGCCATGTCGCTGTTACGTCACAGTTCTCGTCGATCTCCCGGCAGACGGAGCTCATTCCTTGCATCACAATTTTTCCTAGGACTATGGCGTAAGCGTAACGCCCTCTGCCGGGAGATCGACGAGAACCAGCTCTTCAAATGGAAACTTATTTATATGTCATAACAATTTCGAAAAAACTGAATATTTATGACTTGGCTTCATAATGTCTTGGAACTCTTGGCAGTCTTCTTAAAGGCGGTATATGGCAGTTGGCTAGCAGGCTGGCCTCAGATTAAAGGCAGTATATGGCAGCTGGCTAGCAGCAGCTTGATACAGCTGCTGTCTTAGACTAAGTGGGCC
Organism: Arenicola marina; assembly: GCA_964019135.1. Taxonomy (NCBI): domain Eukaryota; kingdom Metazoa; phylum Annelida; class Polychaeta; family Arenicolidae; genus Arenicola; species Arenicola marina. Next base: position 31,002,114 of record OZ025257.1, on the reverse strand, counting down.
AGACAGAAACTTGATACCGTAAGGGGGCAACTGGGCAGTGGAACCACGCCAGAGTAATTGGCTACTTGGCCTCTTCAGCCAGATGGGATTATGATAGGCGTGGATGGAATCGACTTGGGCCATATATATGTTACACTGGTGTATAAGTCACACCCCTTGGCTGCGAGGAAAAAAGTACTTATACACCGACTTATACACAGAAAAATTATGGTGCATTATTTTTCTATTGTAGCTACTCTGTATATATAATATATTTTATGATTCTATATAAAAACTGTTATGATGCTTTATTATACCTAGTTAATTCATCATAGAAAGTTGTGAGCCTACATATTGTTAGCCAAAAATACTTTATGAAGATATAACTGATCCTTCAGCATGAATATGGTGAAGAGTCGTCTGCTGGCAAAGAATACTTTGGGGAGCACCATTATAGGAGTGGTGCCTAAAGAACCCGGAGAAGAGGTAAACATATCTATTGAGATTCAGTTTCCTTTGGATGGGTGTAGTGCCTTTTTAAGTAATATCTTATATTGTTTTTATATTTACAAAACTATATTACACAATATTAACTGTATATCAGTTGTTATGATACCCTATAATATGATGTGCCCTGTAATTGCAATTTCATTGATATCAATGGTTTCTGGTCTCATATCTCTGCAGGGTGATGATCTATCAGCAATGCACTCGATTGGTACAGCGGCAGTGGTTGTACAGGTGACAGGGACCAATTGGCCCCAGCCTGCCTACACCCTCCTGGCCACAGGGCTGTGCAGGTTCAGAGTGGACGCCCTCCTTCAGGAAACTCCCTACCCTGTTGCAAGGATCACCCAGCTCGACAAGCTACCAGGCGAGGAGACTGGTGGGTTTGACTGTAATATCAGGCTGCTGTGGTATCCATAATTCTCATGAAGTCGCTGCAAGTCAGTGATCACATGTACAACATGCTCTTTGGGAGACTCTTGCTGTAAGTGTTACAAATATGTTTTTGTCAAGTAGTTACAAAAGAGGTATGTACCACTCATAAACGGAAATCTCAAATGTTATTTAACTCATTCTGATGTAGGTAGGTGCTTTGTTTTTTTCACAGATGAAGATTTGTTGAATAAATCTGATATAGCGGATCTGGCTGAGAACTTCCGTGAGCAGGCAGCCAAACTGGTTGATATGCTGGACATCTCTATTCCTGTCGTGGCGAAGCTCAAGGTCAGTGCAGGTCAAATGCCCACCACCACCCTCCGAGCAAACTTACGTAGTATATATATTGTCTTTGAATACGTGAAGGTTTTCATAGTTGAGATTATAGACCGATCTTGTTTCATGACCCTGGCATTATATGACCTGTTTAATGACCCCTGCATTATATGACCTGTTCATGACCCCTGCATGATATGGCCTGTTCATGACCTCTGCATTATATTACATGTTCATGACCCCTGAATTATATCACCTGTTCATGACCCCTGCATTATATCACCTGTTCATGACACCTGCATTATGTGACCTGTTCATGACCCCTGCATTATATGACCTGTTCATAAGCCCTGCATTATGTGACCTGTTCATGGCCCCTGCATTATATCACCTGTTCATGACCCCTGCATTATGTGACCTGTTCATGACCCCTGTATTATGTGACCTATTCATGACCCCTGCATTATATCACCTGTTCATGACCCCTGCATTATGTGACCTATTCATGACCCCTGCATTATGTGACCTGTTCATGACCCCTGCATTATATCACCTGTTCATGACCCCTGTATAATATCACCTGTTCATGACCCCTGCATTATATCACCTGTTCATGACCCCTGCATTATATCACCTGTTCATGACCCCTGCATTATATCACCTGTTCATGACCCCTGCATTATGTGACCTGTTCATGACCCCTGCATTATATCACCTGTTCATGACCCCTGCATTATATCACCTGTTCATGACCCCTGCATTATATCACCTGTTCATGACCCCTGCATTATATCACATGTTCATGACCCCTGCATTATGTGACCTGTTCATGACCCCTGCATTATGTGACCTGTTCATGACCCCTGCATTATATCACCTGTTCATGACCCCTGCATTATGTGACCTGTTCATGACCCCTGCCTTATGTGACCTGTTCATGACCCCTGCATTATATCACCCCTCTCAATTATTGGCTCCATCCCAAATGTAAAAGCCACTCTTCAGTTTCGCCCCCTGGTTCACCTGCGCATGATTTAGCACGCAACGATCTCACTCGGTGGACAGCTGAAACCAAACTGCCCGTTTGTTCAGTTTCGGTCTATATTTAGTTTCTACATCCCTACCATGCACATTAGTGTCATAGCAACCAACTCGATCATCCCACCACCCCAGCTTGAACCCCCCCCCCCCCCCCGCCTACACACACACAGACACTCGCACCGCGATCGCTTTGTCACCGCTCGCGACAATCCAACGCCTCGCTGGGATGGTATCATTAGCATATTAGTGAGCACCCCGTGTTTATATTGTCTGGTCTGGATATGATAAGCTATGCCGATGTGGGGGGCCCTGACGGTTACCACGCGATAAGTGTCGGCCAACTGTTCTTAAATGTTGATAGCTCTCGTAGGGTCTCGTGTTAAAGTTTGGGAATTTTTTCCAGAAAATCCCTGTGACATTGACTTTTGACCTACATACCCCGCTAACGAATTTGACCGAGCCATGTCGGATACCTATCGACGGGTACAGTTACAGAACGAAATGTTGCGTTTGCTGCGACCTACAGAGCGCGCACAGACAGACAGACATACAAACACACTGATATATATAGAACAGACATATGACGGAAAAATCGCAGATTTTCTGTCACAAAAATTTGTTCGTGTGTGTTATTATGCCCTGACTATACTACTGACAGCGGATGCTGGATAATCTGCCGGGACAACACCTGCCTGACATCTGCGCCTCCATCGTCAAGGCCTCTCACGCCGAGAAGCTCCAAGTACTGGATGCCTTAGACATCTCAGAGCGCTTCAAGAAAACGTTGCCACTTCTGATGAGGCAAATTGAGGTAGGCATCTTGGTTCCAGGGACTAAATGGCGCAATTCGAAAAGGAAATGGCTTGATACTTGTGAAGTTTTCCTCTTCTGTGAACAAAGAAAAATATAAAGACTGCATAGTAAGTATCGGGGCCTTGTAGCTAAAGCCCTGAGGAGATAATGATCCAGTAGTAATGAAGTTACCTAGTTACATGTACTTTTCTTTAGTTTTTTCAAGGGACCTTAATTGCTCCATCATTCCAGTAAACAATGATAGATAATAAACAATGGTAGTTCCTAATGGCAGATAACGCTGTCCAAAGCATCCCTGTGCCAATTGCCTGAGGGATCCCCACCTGTCTGTTTCTGCTTTCTCCAGGGACTTCAGCTGCTCCAGAATGCCAGGAAGAATGACCTCACGGCGGTGTCCCGAAAGCAGCCGGACGTCATCCGACGGGCTTTCCGGAAGGACGTCGCTGGCGATGACCCCGACGATGACGTGGACGAGATAGCGGAACTGGAGAACAAGATTAAGTAAGGTCAAGGGACAACGGGACTGCGAGCAATGTTCAGAGATCTCGTTTATGAACTCAAAAATACTCAAGCAATTTGCCGGTGATTTTAATGACTACTTTTTACCTCCTCGTAAATACTGCAGATTTTTTTTCAAGATTTACAATAACGACAGGGTTATGATACCTGGACCGAAACATGAAGACGATCACGTTTGTGTTACTAGAAGGTTAAGAAAGGTTAACATTAAGTAAGATTCGGATTAATGTCAAGTTTGTAACTCATGCAGTGATTACAACGAAGAACATGTGTGAGATAAAAACAGAGTTGCTTATTTCCCTCTTCCTCTGACGTTAGATCCGCGGGCATGACGGAAGACGCTCAGAAAGCGTCCATGAAGGAACTGAAGAGACTGAAAAAGATGCCGCAGCAAATGCCGGAACACGCCATGATTAGGTATCGAGACCCCTGGAGTCTCACTCAATAAGGGCTCAGTTTGACCAGACTGGTGTGGAAAATTGTATACTGTGTCATAAAAAATCAGTCATTGCTGCCATATTTAACCTTATAACTTGGAGATAATTTTGATAATGCAAACATTTCTGTGTATCATTGTAATTCAAGACTGTAATTCAAGACTTCTTCAAATTAAGAAAGATCAAGTATAAATTCGATTTACGTTAATCTGTTACAACCATGACTAATCTTAGAGCTTCTCCCTGGTGTGTGTGGCTGTTGTTTAGAGCTTCTCCCTGGTATGTGTGGCTGTTGTTTAGAGCTTCTCCCTGGTATGTGTGGCTGTTGTTTAGAGCTTCTCCCTGGTATGTGTGGCTGTTGTTTAGAGCTTCTCCCTGGTGTGTGTGGCTGTTGTTTAGAGCTTCTCCCTGGTATGTGTGGCTGTTGTTTAGAGCTTCTCCCTGGTATGTGTGGCTGTTGTTTAGAGCTTCTCCCTGGTATGTGTGGCTGTTGTTTAGAGCTTCTCCCTGGTATGTGTGGCTGTTGTTTAGAGCTTCTCCCTGGTATGTGTGGCTGTTGTTTAGAGCTTCTCCCTGGTATGTGTGGCTGTTGTTTAGAGCTTCTCCCTGGTGTGTGTGGCTGTTGTTTAGAGCTTCTCCCTGGTATGTGTGGCTGTTGTTTAGAGCTTCTCCCTGGTATGTGTGGCTGTTGTTTAGAGCTTCTCCCTGGTATGTGTGGCTGTTGTTTAGAGCTTCTCCCTGGTATGTGTGGCTGTTGTTTAGAGCTTCTCCCTGGTATGTGTGGCTGTTTAGAGCTTCTCCCTGGTATGTGTGGCTGTTGTTTAGAGCTTCTCCCTGGTATGTGTGGCTGTTGTTTAGAGCTTCTCCCTGGTATGTGTGGCTGTTGTTTAGAGCTTCTCCCTGGTATGTGTGGCTGTTGTTTAGAGCTGCTCCCTGGTATGTGTGGCTGTTGTTTAGAGCTGCTCCCTGGTATGTGTGGCTGTTGTTTAGAGCTTCTCCCTGGTATGTGTGGCTGTTGTTTAGAGCTTCTCCCTGGTATGTGTGGCTGTTGTTTAGAGCTTCTCCCTGGTATGTGTGGTTGTTGTTTAGAGCTTCTCCCTGGTATGTGTGGCTGTTGTTTAGAGCTTCTCCCTGGTATGTGTGGCTGTTGTTTAGAGCTTCTCCCTGGTATGTGTGGCTGTTGTTTAGAGCTGCTCCCTGGTATGTGTGGCTGTTGTTTAGAGCTGCTCCCTGGTATGTGTGGCTGTTGTTTAGAGCTTCTCCCTGGTATGTGTGGCTGTAGTTTAGAGCTTCTCCCTGGTATGGGTGGCTGTTGAAAACTATAATTGAAGCTGTGCGTTGTATTTTGAGACACTCTTTAAATGTGATAATGATGTTCTGTTTAGTGTTTACCAAAGTAAACGTAAAGTAAGAAGTGAAATAGAGGATATTATTGGAAACCTTGCTTTAACGCATTGGTAAATATTTGTGTACGGAACTGCCTGGGGCGTTGTGTCGTTGTAGACCAAGCAGTTGGTCTACTGTCAACATTGTCTATAAGGCCATTGGAGCATCCCTAATTGCCATATGCCTTGTCTAGTTACCATATTCCTGATCGCTTTGCGGTTTGCAGAAATTACTTGGACCTTGTGGTGGAGCTTCCGTGGTCCAAAGAGAGCCCCGATACCCTTGATATTGCGAAAGCCAGGTAGGTTGGTCGACAAGCGACTATGTTACTTTAACCAATATTAGATTTTTGCAATAGTTACGAAGGTTAAGTTTTGCGCAACTGGAAGACGCAGTAGATTGGGCGGCGGATGTACATATATTGGTCTAATATCATGACCTTCTTATATCATGACCTTATATCATGACCTTATGTAATGGCCTTCGTATGTCATGACCTTCTATCGTGACCCTCTTATATCATGACCCTCTATTATCATGACCTTATCTAATGACCTTCGTATGTCATGACTTTATATCATGACCTTATGTAATGGCCTTCGTGTGTCATGACCTTCGCATCTCATGACCTTCTCATATCATGACCTTCTACCATGACCCTCTTATATCATGACCTTCTTATATCATGACCTTATATCATGATCTTATATCATGACCTTATCTAATGACCTTCGTATGTCATGACCCCCTTATATCATGACCTGCTTATCTAATGGCTTTCGTATGTCATGACCTTCATATATCATGACCCTCTTATATCATGGCATTGTATCATGGCCTACTTATATCATGACCTTCGTATATCATGACCCTCTTATATCATGACTTTTATCATGACCCTCTATATCATGACCTTATATCAGGACCTTCTATATCATGACCTTCTTATATCATGACCTTCTCATATCATGATCTCATATCATGACCTCATTTGAAATATGTATTTCGTGTTTAGAAATGATCTGGATGAAGATCATTACGGCTTGGACAAGCTAAAGAAGCGCGTTATTGAGTTCCTGGCTGTGCGGCAGTTGAAGCAGAGCCTGAAGGGTCCGATCCTCTGTTTCGTGGGCCCCCCGGGGGTCGGGAAGACCAGTGTCGGGCGCTCCATCGCCCGCACGCTGGGAAGGCAGTTCCACAGGTAGCGCCACGACTGCAGATCTGCTTCATTGGTCAATCCCCCATCTTGCCGGGCTTATGGCCTTACGTGTTCGTGTAAAGGCGGTAAATGGACGTATATGATATGCTATCATATAGTCATGCCATGCTGAACTATGAGGAAGCAAAAATGTACTTGTATGTGTGCATTTGGTCTCTACCCACTGGTGAAGTAAAGGATGTTTAAAAGTTAACCGGCATTAAGGAGTTCTCTAAGTAGTAATTTCACACATTTTTGGTGGCGTAGGTCAAATATTAAACCATTGGGACGATTTCGGTTCGAATGCAACTTATTTAAGTATAACGTTTGTTTAACATATGCCACATTTTGGTCAAATCGGTCAAGCACTTAAGACGTCACGGAAGTCCGTTTAAATAAGTACAAAATGTTCGGTCAGTATGGAACACTGTGCCGTGCTGTCGTTACCCAGGGTCGCTATACACTGTGCCGTGCTGTCGTTATCCGGGGTCGCTATACACTGTGCCGTGCTGTCGTTATCCAGGGTCGCTATACACTGTGCCGTGCTGTCGTTACCCGGGGTCGCTATACACTGTGCCGTGCTGTCGTTATCCGGGGTCGCTATACACTGTGCCGTGCTGTCGTTATCCAGGGTGGCTATACACTGTGCCGTGCTGTCGTTATCCAGGGTGGCTATACACTGTGCCGTGCTGTCGTTACCCAGGGTCGCTATACACTGTGCCGTGCTGTCGTTATCCAGGGTCGCTATACACTGTGCCGTGCTGTCGTTATCCAGGGTCGCTATACACTGTGCCGTGCTGTCGTTATCCAGGGTCGCTATACACTGTGCCGTGCTGTCGTTACCCAGGGTCGCTATACACTGTGCCGTGCTGTCGTTATCCAGGGTCGCTATACACTGTGCCGTGCTGTCGTTATCCAGGGTCGCTATACACTGTGCCGTGCTGTCGTTACCCAGGGTCGCTATACACTGTGCCGTGCTGTCGTTATCCAGGGTCGCTATACACTGTGCCGTGCTGTCGTTATCCAGGGTCGCTATACACTGTGCCGTGCTGTCGTTACCCAGGGTCGCTATACACTGTGCCGTGCTGTCGTTACCCAGGGTCGCTATACACTGTGCCGTGCTGTCGTTATCCAGGGTCGCTATACACTGTGCCGTGCTGTCGTTATCCAGGGTCGCTATACACTGTGCCGTGCTGTCGTTATCCAGGGTCGCTATACACTGTGCCGTGCTGTCGTTATCCAGGGTCGCTATACACTGTGCCGTGCTGTCGTTATCCAGGGTTGCTATACACTGTGCCGTGCTGTCGTTACCCAGGGTCGCTATACACTGTGCCGTGCTGTCGTTACCCAGGGTCGCTATACACTGTGCCGTGCTGTCGTTACCCAGGGTCGCTATACACTGTGCCGTGCTGTCGTTACCCAGGGTCGCTATACACTGTGCCGTGCTGTCGTTACCCAGGGTCGCTATACACTGTGCCGTGCTGTCGTTACCCAGGGTCGCTATACACTGTGCCGTGCTGTCGTTATCCAGGGTCGCTATACACTGTGCCGTGCTGTCGTTACCCAGGGTCGCTATACACTGTGCCGTGCTGTCGTTACCCAGGGTCGCTATACACTGTGCCGTGCTGTCGTTACCCAGGGTCGCTATACACTGTGCCGTGCTGTCGTTACCCAGGGTCGCTATACACTGTGCCGTGCTGTCGTTACCCAGGGTCGCTATACACTGTGCCGTGCTGTCGTTACCCGGGGTCGCTATACACTGTGCCGTGCTGTCGTTACCCAGGGTCGCTATACACTGTGCCGTGCTGTCGTTATCCGGGGTCGCTATACACTGTGCCGTGCTGTCGTTACCCAGGGTCGCTATACACTGTGTCGTGCTGTCGTTATCCAGGGTCGCTATACACTGTGCCGTGCTGTCGTTATCCAGGGTGGCTATACACTGTGCCGTGCTGTCGTTACCCAGGGTCGCTATACACTGTGCCGTGCTGTCGTTACCCAGGGTCGCTATACACTGTGCCGTGCTGTCGTTATCCGGGGTCGCTATACACTGTGCCGTGCTGTCGTTACCCAGGGTCGCTATACACTGTGTCGTGCTGTCGTTATCCAGGGTCGCTATACACTGTGCCGTGCTATCGTTACCCAGGGTGGCTATACACTGTGCCGTGCTGTCGTTACCCAGGGTCGCTATACACTGTGCCGTGCTGTCGTTACCCAGGGTCGCTATACACTGTACCGTGCTGTCGTTACCCAGGGTCGCTATACGCTGTGCCGTGCTGTCGTTATCCAGGGTCGCTATACACTGTGCCGTGCTGTCGTTATCCAGGGTCGCTATACACTGTGTCGTGCTGTCGTTATCCAGGGTGGCTATACACTGTGCCGTGCTGTCGTTATCCAGGGTCGCTATACACTGTGCCGTGCTATCGTTACCCAGGGTGGCTATACACTGTGCCGTGCTGTCGTCACCCAGGGTCGCTATACACTGTGCCGTGCTGTCGTTATCCAGGGTGGCTATACACTGTGCCGTGCTGTCGTTACCCAGGGTCGCTATACACTGTGCCGTGCTGTCGTTATCCAGGGTCGCTATACACTGTGCCGTGCTGTCGTTATCCAGGGTCGCTATACACTGTGTCGTGCTGTCGTTATCCAGGGTGGCTATACACTGTGCCGTGCTGTCGTTATCCAGGGTCGCTATACACTGTGCCGTGCTATCTTTACCCAGGGTGGCTATACACTGTGCCGTGCTGTCGTTACCCAGGGTCGCTATACACTGTGCCGTGCTGTCGTTATCCAGGGTCGCTATACACTGTGCCGTGCTGTCGTTACCCAGGGTCGCTATACACTGTGCCGTGCTGTCGTTACCCAGGGTCGCTATACACTGTGCCGTGCTGTCGTTATCCAGGGTCGCTATACACTGTGCCGTGCTGTCGTTATCCAGGGTCGCTATACACTGTGCCGTGCTGTCGTTATCCAGGGTCGCTATACACTGTGCCGTGCTGTCGTTATCCAGGGTCGCTATACACTGTGTCGTGCTGTCGTTATCCAGGGTGGCTATACACTGTGCCGTGCTGTCGTTACCCAGGGTCGCTATACACTGTGCCGTGCTGTCGTTACCCAGGGTCGCTATACACTGTGCCGTGCTGTCGTTATCCAGGGTCGCTATACACTGTGCCGTGCTATCGTTACCCAGGGTGGCTATACACTGTGCCGTGCTGTCGTTACCCAGGGTCGCTATACACCGTGCCGTGCTGTCGTTATCCAGGGTGGCTATACACTGTGCCGTGCTGTCGTTACCCCGGGTCGCTATACACTGTGCCGTGCTGTCGTTATCCGGGGTCGCTATACACTGTGCCGTGCTGTCGTTATCCAGGGTCGCTATACACTGTGCGGTGCTGTCGTTATCCAGGGTCGCTATACACTGTGCCGTGCTGTCGTTACCCAGGGTCACTATACACTGTGCCGTGCTGTCGTTATCCAGGGTCGCTATACACTGTGCCGTGCTGTCGTTATCCAGGGTCGCTATACACTGTGCGGTGCTGTCGTTATCCAGGGTCGCTATACACTGTGCCGTGCTGTCGTTACCCAGGGTCACTATACACTGTGCCGTGCTGTCGTTACCCAGGGTCGCTATACACTGTGCCGTGCTGTCGTTATCCAGGGTCGCTATACACTGTGCCGTGCTATCGTTACCCAGGATGGCTATACACTGTGCCGTGCTGTCGTTACCCAGGGTCGCTATACACTGTGCCGTGCTGTCGTTACCCAGGGTCGCTATACACTGTGCCGTGCTGTCGTTACCCCGGGTCGCTATACACTGTGCCGTGCTGTCGTGATCCAGGGTCGCTATACACTGTGCCGTGCTGTCGTTATCCAGGGTCGCTATACACTGTGCCGTGCTATCGTTACCCAGGGTGGCTATACACTGTGCCGTGCTGTCGTTACCCAGGGTCGCTATACACCGTGCCGTGCTGTCGTTATCCAGGGTGGCTATACACTGTGCCGTGCTGTCGTTACGCAGGGTCGCTATACACTGTGCCGTGCTGTCGTTACCCAGGGTCGCTATACACTGTGCCGTGCTGTCGTTACCCCGGGTCGCTATACACTGTGCCGTGCTGTCGTTATCCAGGGTCGCTATACACTGTGCGGTGCTGTCGTTATCCAGGGTCGCTGTACACTGTGTCGTGCTGTCGTTATCCAGGGTGGCTATACACTGTGCCGTGCTGTCGTTACCCAGGGTCGCTATACACTGTGCCGTGCTGTCGTTACCCCGGGTTGCTATACACTGTGCCGTGCTGTCGTTATCCAGGGTCGCTATAAACTGTGCCGTGCTGTCGTTACCCAGGGTCACTATACACTGTGCCGTGCTGTCGTTACCCAGGGTCGCTATACACTGTGCCGTGCTGTCGTTACCCAGAGTCGCTATACACTGTGCCGTGCTGTCGTTACCCAGGGTCGCTATACACTGTGCCGTGCTGTCGTTATCCAGGGTCGCTATACACTGTGCCGTGCTATCGTTACCCAGGGTGGCTATACACTGTGCCGTGCTGTCGTTACCCAGGGTCGCTATACACTGTGCCGTGCTGTCGTTACCCAGGGTGGCTATACACTGTGCCGTGCTGTCGTTACCCCGGGTCGCTATACACTGTGCCGTGCTGTCGTTATCCAGGGTCGCTATACACTGTGCCGTGCTGTCGTTATCCAGGGTGGCTATACACTGTGCCGTGCTGTCGTTACCCAGGGTCGCTATACACTGTGCCGTGCTGTCGTTACCCAGGGTCGCTATACACTGTGCCGTGCTGTCGTTACCCAGGGTCGCTATACACTGTGCCGTGCTGTCGTTAGCCAGGGTCGCTATACACTGTGCCGTGCTGTCGTTACCCAGGGTCGCTATACACTGTGCCGTGCTGTCGTTACCCAGGGTCGCTATACACTGTGCCGTGCTGTCGTTACCCATGGTCGCTATGCACTGTGCCGTGCTGTCGTTACCCAGGGTCACTATACACTGTGCCGTGCTGTCGTTACCCAGGGTCGCTATACGCTGTGCCGTGCTGCCGTTACCCAGGGTCGCTATACACTGTGCCGTGCTGTCGTTACCCAGGGTCGCTATGCACTGTGCCGTTCTGTCGTTACCCAGGGTCACTATACACTGTGCCGTGCTGTCGTTACCCAGGGTCGCTATACACTGTGCCGTGCTGTCGTTACCCAGGGTCGCTATACACTGTGCCGTGCTGTCGTTACCTAGGGTCGCTATACACTGTGCCGTGCTGTCGTTACCCAGGGTCGCTATACACTGTGTCGTGCTGTCGTTATCCAGGGTGGCTATACACTGTGCCGTGCTGTCGTTATCCAGGGTCGCTATACACTGTGCCGTGCTGTCGTTATCCAGGGTCGCTATACACTGTGCCGTGCTGTCGTTATCCAGGGTCGCTATACACTGTGTCGTGCTGTCGTTATCCAGGGTGGCTATACACTGTGCCGTGCTGTCGTTATCCAGGGTCGCTATACACTGTGCCGTGCTGTCGTTACCCAGGGTCGCTATACACTGTGCCGTGCTGTCGTTACCCAGGGTCGCTATACACTGTGCCGTGCTGTCGTTAGCCAGGGTCGCTATACACTGTGCCGTGCTGTCGTTACCCAGGGTCGCTATACACTGTGCCGTGCTGTCGTTACCCAGGGTCGCTATACACTGTGCCGTGCTGTCGTTACCCAGGGTCGCTTTACGCTGTGCCGTGCTGTCGTTCCCCAGGGTCGCTATACACTGTGCCGTGCTGTCGTTACCCAGGGTCGCTATACGCTGTGCCGTGCTGTCGTTACCCAGGGTCGCTATACACTGTGCCGTGCTGTCGTTATCCAGGGTCGCTATACACTGTGCCGTGCTGTCGTTACCCAGGGTCGCTATACACTGTGCCGTGCTGTCGTTATCCAGGGTCGCTATACACTGTGTCGTGCTGTCGTTATCCAGGGTCGCTATACACTGTACCGTGCTGTCGTTATCCAGGGTGGCTATACACTGTGCCGTGCTGTCGTTACCCAGGGTGGCTATACACTGTGCCGTGCTGTCGTTACCCAGGGAGGCTTTACACTGTGCCGTGCTGTCGTTACCCAGGGTCGCTATACACTGTGCCGTGCTGTCGTTACCCAGGGTTGCTATACACTGTGCCGTGCTGTCGTTATCCAGGGTCGCTATACACTGTGCCGTGCTGTCGTTATCCAGGGTCGCTATACACTGTGCCGTGCTATCGTTACCCAGGGTCGCTATGCACTGTGCCGTGCTGTCGTTACCCAGGGTCGCTATACACTGTGTCGTGCTGTCGTTATCCAGGGTGGCTATACACTGTGCCGTGCTGTCGTTATCCAGGGTCGCTATACACTGTGCCGTGCTGTCGTTACCCAGGGTCGCTATACACTGTGCCGTGCTGTCGTTACCCAGGGTCGCTATACACTGTGCCGTGCTGTCGTTAGCCAGGGTCGCTATACACTGTGCCGTGCTGTCGTTATCCAGGGTCGCTATACACTGTGTCGTGCTGTCGTTATCCAGGGTGGCTATACACTGTGCCGTGCTGTCGTTACCCAGGGTGGCTATACACTGTGCCGTGCTGTCGTTACCCAGGGTCGCTATACACTGTGCCGTGCTGTCGTTATCCAGGGTCGCTATACACTGTGCCGTGCTATCGTTACCCAGGGTGGCTATACACTGTGCCGTGCTGTCGTTACCCAGGGTCGCTATACACCGTGCCGTGCTGTCGTTATCCAGGGTGGCTATACACTGTGCCGTGCTGTCGTTACGCAGGGTCGCTATACACTGTGCCGTGCTGTCGTTACCCAGGGTCGCTATACACTGTGCCGTGCTGTCGTTACCCCGGGTCGCTATACGCTGTGCCGTGCTGTCGTTATCCGGGGTCGCTATACACTGTGCCGTGCTGTCGTTATCCAGGGTCGCTATACACTGTGCGGTGCTGTCGTTATCCAGGGTCGCTATACACTGTGCCGTGCTGTCGTTACCCAGGGTCACTATACACTGTGCCGTGCTGTCGTTATCCAGGGTCGCTATACACTGTGCCGTGCTGTCGTTATCCAGGGTCGCTATACACTGTGTCGTGCTGTCGTTATCCAGGGTGGCTATACACTGTGCCGTGCTGTCGTTACCCAGGGTCGCTATACACTGTGCCGTGCTGTCGTTACCCAGGGTCGCTATACACTGTGCCGTGCTGTCGTTATCCAGGGTCGCTATACACTGTGCGGTGCTGTCGTTATCCAGGGTCGCTATACACTGTGCCGTGCTGTCGTTACCCAGGGTCACTATACACTGTGCCGTGCTGTCGTTACCCAGGGTCGCTATACACTGTGCCGTGCTGTCGTTATCCAGGGTCGCTATACACTGTGCCGTGCTATCGTTACCCAGGGTGGCTATACACTTTGCCGTGCTGTCGTTACCCAGGGTCGCTATACACTGTGCCGTGCTGTCGTTACCTAGGGTCGCTATACACTGTGCCGTGCTGTCGTTACCCAGGGTCGCTATACACTGTGCCGTGCTGTCGTTACCCAGGGTCGCTATACACTGTGCCGTGCTGTCGTTATCCGGGGTCGCTATACACTGTGCCGTGCTGTCGTTATCCAGGGTCGCTATACACTGTGCCGTGCTGTCGTTATCCAGGGTCGCTATACACTGTGTCGTGCTGTCGTTATCCAGGGTGGCTATACACTGTGCCGTGCTGTCGTTATCCAGGGTCGCTATACACTGTGCCGTGCTGTCGTTACCCAGGGTCGCTATACACTGTGCCGTGCTGTCGTTACCCAGGGTCGCTATACACTGTGCCGTGCTGTCGTTAGCCAGGGTCGCTATACACTGTGCCGTGCTGTCGTTACCCAGGGTCGCTATACACTGTGCCGTGCTGTCGTTACCCAGGGTCGCTATACAGTGTGCCGTGCTGTCGTTACCCAGGGTCGCTATACGCTGTGCCGTGCTGTCGTTCCCCAGGGTCGCTATACACTGTGCCGTGCTGTCGTTACCCAGGGTCGCTATACGCTGTGCCGTGCTGTCGTGACCCAGGGTCGCTATACACTGTGCCGTGCTGTCGTTATCCAGGGTCGCTATACACTGTGCCGTGCTGTCGTTACCCAGGGTCGCTATACACTGTGCCGTGCTGTCGTTACCCAGGGTCGCTATACACTGTGTCGTGCTGTCGTTATCCAGGGTCGCTATACACTGTACCGTGCTGTCGTTATCCAGGGTGGCTATACACTGTGCCGTGCTGTCGTTACCCAGGGTGGCTATACACTGTGCCGTGCTGTCGTTACCCAGGGAGGCTTTACACTGTGCCGTGCTGTCGTTACCCAGGGTCGCTATACACTGTGCCGTGCTGTCGTTACCCAGGGTTGCTATACACTGTGCCGTGCTGTCGTTATCCAGGGTCGCTATACACTGTGCCGTGCTGTCGTTATCCAGGGTCGCTATACACTGTGCCGTGCTATCGTTACCCAGGGTCGCTATACACTGTGCCGTGCTGTCGTTACCCAGGGTCGCTATACACTGTGTCGTGCTGTCGTTATCCAGGGTGGCTATACACTGTGCCGTGCTGTCGTTATCCAGGGTCGCTATACACTGTGCCGTGCTGTCGTTACCCAGGGTCGCTATACACTGTGCCGTGCTGTCGTTACCCAGGGTCGCTATACACTGTGCCGTGCTGTCGTTATCCAGGGTCGCTATACACTGTGCCGTGCTGTCGTTACCCAGGGTCGCTATACACTGTGTCGTGCTGTCGTTACCCAGGGTCGCTATACACTGTGCCGTGCTGTCGTTACCCAGGGTCGCTATGCACTGTGCCGTGCTGTCGTTACCCAGGGTCACTATACACTGTGCCGTGCTGTCGTTACCCAGGGTCGCTATACGCTGTGCCGTGCTGTCGTTCCCCAGGGTCGCTATACACTGTGCCGTGCTGTCGTTACCCAGGGTCGCTATACGCTGTGCCGTGCTGTCGTTACCCAGGGTCGCTATACACTGTGCCGTGCTGTCGTTATCCAGGGTCGCTATACACTGTGCCGTGCTGTCGTTACCCAGGGTCGCTATACACTGTGCCGTGCTGTCGTTATCCAGGGTCGCTATACACTGTGTCGTGCTGTCGTTATCCAGGGTCGCTATACACTGTACCGTGCTGTCGTTATCCAGGGTGGCTATACACTGTGCCGTGCTGTCGTTACCCATGGTGGCTATACACTGTGCCGTGCTGTCGTTACCCAGGGAGGCTTTACACTGTGCCGTGCTGTCGTTACCCAGGGTCGCTATACACTGTGCCGTGCTGTCGTTACCCAGGGTTGCTATACACTGTGCCGTGCTGTCGTTATCCAGGGTCGCTATACACTGTGCCGTGCTGTCGTTATCCAGGGTCGCTATACACTGTGCCGTGCTATCGTTACCCAGGGTCGCTATACACTGTGCCGTGCTGTCGTTACCCAGGGTCGCTATACACTGTGCCGTGCTGTCGTTATCCAGGGTGGCTATACACTGTGCCGTGCTGTCGTTATCCAGGGTCGCTATACACTGTGCCGTGCTGTCGTTATCCAGGGTCGCTATACACTGTGCCGTGCTGTCGTTACCCAGGGTCGCTATACACTGTGCCGTGCTGTCGTTATCCAGGTTCGCTATACACTGTGCCGTGCTGTCGTTATCCAGGGTCGCTATACACTGTGCCGTGCTGTCGTTATCCAGGGTGGCTATACACTGTGCCGTGCTGTCGTTATCCAGGGTCGCTATACACTGTGCCGTGCTGTCGTTACCCAGGGTTGCTATACACTGTGCCGTGCTGTCGTTATCCAGGGTCGCTATACACTGTGCCGTGCTGTCGTTATCCAGGGTCGCTATACACTGTGCCGTGCTGTCGTTATCCAGGGTCGCTATACACTGTGCCGTGCTGTCGTTACCCAGGGTCGCTATACACTGTGCCGTGCTGTCGTTATCCAGGGTCGCTATACACTGTGCCGTGCTGTCGTTATCCAGGGTGGCTATACACTGTGCCGTGCTGTCGTTATCCAGGGTCGCTATACACTGTGCCGTGCTGTCGTTATCCAGGGTCGCTATACACTGTGCCGTGCTGTCGTTATCCAGGGTGGCTATACACTGTGCCGTGCTGTCGTTATCCAGGGTCGCTATACACTGTGCCGTGCTGTCGTTATCCAGGGTGGCTATACACTGTGCCGTGCTGTCGTTATCCAGGGTGGCTATACACTGTGCCGTGCTGTCGTTATCCAGGGTTGCTATACACTGTGCCGTGCTGTCGTTATCCAGGGTCGCTATACACTGTGCCGTGCTGTCGTCACCCAGGGTCGCTATACACTGTGCCGTGCTGTCGTTATCCAGGGTCGCTATACACTGTGCCGTGCTGTCGTTATCCAGGGTCGCTATACACTGTGCCGTGCTGTCGTTATCCAGGGTCGCTATACACTGTGCCGTGCTGTCGTTACCCAGGGTCGCTATACACTGTGCCGTGCTGTCGTTATCCAGGGTCGCTATACACTGTGCCGTGCTATCGTTACCCAGGGTCGCTATACACTGTGCCGTGCTGTCGTTATCCAGGGTCGCTATACACTGTGCCGTGCTGTCGTTATCCAGGGTGGCTATACACTGTGCCGTGCTGTCGTTATCCAGGGTCGCTATACACTGTGCCGTGCTGTCGTTATCCAGGGTGGCTATACACTGTGCCGTGCTGTCGTTATCCAGGGTGGCTATACACTGTGCCGTGCTGTCGTTATCCAGGGTGGCTATACACTGTGCCGTGCTGTCGTTATCCAGGGTGGCTATACACTGTGCCGTGCATGTGTTATCTAGGGTCACTATACACTGTGCCGTGCATGTGTTATCCAGGGTCACTATACACTGTGCCGTGCTGTCGTTGTCCAGGGTCACTATACACTGTGCCGTGCATGTGTTATCCAGGGTGGCCCTTGGCGGGGTGTGCGACCAGTCTGACATCCGGGGTCACCGCAGGACGTACATCGGATCCATGCCCGGTCGGATCATCCAGGGACTGAAGCAGGCGGGAACGCGCAACCCAGTCTTTCTCCTGGATGAAGTAGACAAACTGGTATGTACGAACACCTCAGTACCTAATGTCCGACATATGTAGTGATTCTAATTTAGAGATGGACATCTGGAAGTGTTCTCACTAATAGTTAGTTTGAAGGTGTAAGTGGTATCAGCTGCCGGTCTGAGTTCATGATTTGCCATGATGTGTTGTTTCTCAGGGCAAAAGCATCCAAGGCGACCCATCAGCTGCCCTTCTGGAAGTTCTGGACCCCGAACAAAACCACGCCTTCGTAGACCAGTATCCTTTGTTTCTGATACAGGCTTAAATTTCATACAGGCTGAATCTAAGTTCCCGGGTCCTTCCTAGTACGTTTGATAAGTGGATTGAGCTGCATACCAAGTGGTCTCAGCCATCAACAATTCAGTTCCGGCACAAGGTGGTGATGCCCGATATACCCGATGTAATGATTGACCACAAATGACTGCCTTAGAGCAAGCTAAAATTAGGAGCACGTGCCTGTTATGACGTCTACTGTCTCCGTTGTCTCACTTGCATCAAACGGCAGCCATGGCTAGGTAAAACGGCAGCCATGGCTAGGTAAAACGGCAGCCATGGCTAGGTAAAACGGCAGCCATGGCTAGGTAAAACGGCAGCCATGGCTAGGTAAAACGGCAGCCATGGCTAGGTAAAACGGCAGCCATGGCTAGGTAAAACGGCAGCCATGGCTAGGTATAACGGCAGCCATGGCTAGGTATAACGGCAGCCATGGCTAGGTAAAACGGCAGCCATGGCTAGGTAAAACGGCAGCCATGGCTAGGTAAAACGGCAGCCATGGCTAGGTAAAACGGCAGCCATGGCTAGGTAAAACGGCAGCCATGGCTAGGTAAAACGGCAGCCATGGCCAGGTAAAAGGCTTGGCGCACGCTCCTTCTGTTAGTTTGTTTAATGGCTGACGTTTGTGGTCCATGTACCGTAGTTCCATCATGTGCAATATTTCTTTGAATATTACAAGAAGAAAACAATGCCACAGAAAAACAGCTGTGAACGGCGTTAATGAATTTGAATTTAGACGATTGTTATTCTTGAAATGAAAGGTGTTTCCTTAGCGTGAGCTGCAGCTATTTAAATGTGCCTTTTGACCTGTCCCAAGTGCTGTTTATCGCCACGGCCAACAGCATGGCATCCATCCCGCACGCCCTGCTCGACCGCACAGAGGTCATTCAGATACCCGGATATACGCAGGAGGAGAAGTTCCACATCGCCCGGCGCCACCTGGTGGACAAACAGTTGAAGGAGCACGGACTAACGGCGGGCCACATCCAACTACCTGACGAGGCCATCAAACTGATCGGTACAGAGGCGTCATCAGCCAGATCGGATAAAACTTAAATGATATACTTGTAATATATTATTCGACGGCTGTGTCCCATCAACATCAATGTGCTTATTTATTATTTCTTAGTAATGTTCTAAAATACAGACGATAAATTTCTGTTTCTGTAAAATTATTAAATAACGGAAGAATTCGCAGAAAACAGTTTTACATATTATTTGTATTAACTGCCTAGCCGCCAAATACACTCGAGAAGCCGGCGTCCGGACGCTGGAGAGGAAGATTGGCGCCATCTGCCGGGCGGTGGCTGTCAAGGTCGCCGAGCACAGTGTCCGCGACACGGCGGTCAAGGACGGAGCCAAGGTCCTGGAGAAGGCGGTAGATGAGCGGAGGAGCGGCGAGATCCGGAACGACGAGACGGAAACCGTGGACCTGGCCAACGTGGCCTCCATGCCACTGCCCCCCGAGCTGCCCATTGTCATTGACGACCACGCCGTGGAGGACATCCTCGGGGTGGGTAACACGCCGTGGAGGGTATCCTCGGGGTGGGTAACACGCCGTGGAGGACATCCTCGGGGTGGGTAACACGCCGTGGAGGACATCCTCGGGGTGGGTAACTCGCCGTGGAGGGTATCCTCGGGGTGGGTAACACGCCGTGGAGGGTATCCTCGGGGTGGGTAACACGCCGTGGAGGACATCCTCGGGGTGGGTAACACGCCGTGGAGGACATCCTCGGGGTGGGTAACACGCCGTGGAGGACATCCTCGGGGTGGGTAACACGCCGTGGAGGGTATCCTCGGGGTGGGTAACACGCCGTGGAGGACATCCTCGGGGTGGGTAACACGCCGTGGAGGACATCCTCGGGGTGGGTAACACGCCGTGGAGGGCATCCTCGGGGTGGGTAATACGCCGTGTAGGACATCCTCGGGGTGGGTAACACGCCGTGGAGGGTATCCTCGGGGTGGGTAAAACGCCGTGGAGGACATCCTCGGGGTGGGTAACACGCCGTGGGGGTATCCTCGGCGTGGGTAACACGCCGTGGAGGACATCCTCGGGGTGGGTAACACGCCGTGGAGGGTATCCTCGGGGTGGGTAAAACGCCGTGGAGGACATCCTCGGGGTGGGTAACACGCCGTGGAAGGTATCCTCGGGGTGGGTAACACGCCGTGGAGGACATCCTCGGGGTGGGTAACACGCCGTGGAGGACATCCTCGGGGTGGGTAACACGCCGTGGAGGGTATCCTCGGGGTGGGTAAAACGCCGTGGAGGACATCCTCGGGGTGGGTAACACGCCGTGGAGGGTATCCTCGGGGTGGGTAACACGCCGTGGAGGACATCCTCGGGGTGGGTAACACGCCGTGGAGGACATCCTCGGAGTGGGTAACACGCCGTGGAGGACATCCTCGGCGTGGGTAACACGCCGTGGAGGGTATCCTCGGGGTGGGTAACACGCCGTGGAGGACATCCTCGGAGTGGGTAACACGCCGTGGAGGACATCCTCGGAGTGGGTAACACGCCGTGGAGGACATCCTCGGGGTGGGTAACACGCCGTGGAGGACATCCTCGGGGTGTGTAACACGCCGTGGAGGACATCCTCGGAGTGGGTAACACGCCGTGGAGGACATCCTCGGGGTGGGAAACACGCCGTGGAGGACATCCTCGGGGTGGGTAACACGCCGTGGGGGGTATCCTCGGCGTGGGTAACACGCCGTGGAGGGTATCCTCGGGGTGGGTAACACGCCATGGAGGGTATCCTCGGGGTGGGTAACACGCCGTGGAGGACATCCTCGGGGTGGGTAACACGCCGTGGGGGGTATCCTCGGCGTGGGTAACACGCCGTGGAGGGTATCCTCGGGGTGGGTAACACGCCGTGGAGGGTATCCTCGGGGTGGGTAACACGCCGTGGAGGGTATCATAGGGGTGGGTAACACGCCGTAGAGGACATCCTCGGGGTGGGTAAAACGCCGTGGAGGACATCCTCGGGGTGGGTAACACGCCGTGGAGGACATCCTCGGGGTGGGTAACACGCCGTGGAGGGTATCCTCGGGGTGGGTAAAACGCCGTGGAGGACATCCTCGGGGTGGGTAACACGCCGTGGAGGACATCCTCGGGGTGGGTAACACGCCGTGGAGGGTATCCTCGGGGCGGGTAACACGCCGTGGAGGACATCCTCGGAGTGGGTAACACGCCATGGAGGGTATCCGCGGCGTGGGTAACACGCCGTGGAGGGTATCCTCGGGGTGGGTAACACGCCGTGGAGGACATCCTCGGCGTGGGTAACACGCCGTGGAGGGTATCCTCGGGGTGGGTAACACGCCATGGAGGGTATCCTCGGGGTGGGTAACACGCCGTGGAGGACATCCTCGGGGTGGGTAACACGCCGTGGGGGGTATCCTCGGCGTGGGTAACACGCCGTGGAGGGTATCCTCGGGGTGGGTAACACGCCGTGGAGGGTATCCTCGGGGTGGGTAACACGCCGTGGAGGGTATCATAGGGGTGGGTAACACGCCGTGGAGGACATCCTCGGGGTGGGTAACACGCCGTGGAGGACATCCTCGGGGTGGGTAACACGCCGTGGGGGGTATCCTCGGCGTGGGTAACACGCCGTGGAGGGTATCCTCGGGGTGGGTAACACGCCATGGAGGGTATCCTCGGGGTGGGTAACACGCCGTGGAGGACATCCTCGGGGTGGGTAACACGCCGTGGAGGGTATCCTCGGGGTGGGTAACACGCCGTGGAGGGTATCCTCGGGGTGGGTAACACGCCGTGGAGGGTATCATAGGGGTGGGTAACACGCCGTGGAGGGTATCCTCGGGGTGGGTAACACGCCGTGGAGGGTATCATAGGGGTGGGTAACACGCCGTGGAGGACATCCTTGGGGTGGGTAACACGCCGTGGAAGACATTCTCGGGGTGGGTAACACGCCGTGGGGGGTATCCTCGGCGTGGGTAACACGCCGTGTAGGACATCCTCGGGGTGGGTAACACGCCGTGGAGGACATCCTCGGGGTGGGTAACACGCCGTGGAGGACATCCTCGGGGTGGGTAACGCTTGGTTCAACACCTCACGTCACAAAGTTGCAAAAGCTATGTGATGACTTTTATACCAGACACGTCATTTGGCACGCGCAACACGAAGCGGGGAATCGGTAGGACACAATGCGAGTATAAACCAACTTCTCTCAGTTTTGATATAATTGCTCAGCTCGTCTCGATGCTATATGGCAAAGCATGCTTGCAACTTGATCTTGAAGTCCCAAGGACATGGGAAACATTATTCACTAAGCGAACCTAACGACGACCGGCCATTAACTTCTATTTGAATAGCTTCACGTTAAACAATGGCCCCATGTTGCCCAAATGTGACCCCAAATTGCCCCATCTATGTGGTAAAACGGGGCAATGAAAGCCTAATTTTGTTTTTATTCCAATTTTGTAACTTGTCATTGGTAAGACATGCCAGTCGGCTTATAACGTCAAATGACAATGTTTAATGTTTTAACAACGTGTGGTAACTCTTGCCACTGTTTTGTGATCCCAGTTACCTAAAAAGCTTAGCGTTCCTACTTTGCCCCACTTTCCTCTATGTATGGTATGTGGGCTGTGATAACGTACGCATGATATGTGAGTTGTGGTAACGTATGTATGGTATGTGGGCTGTGATAACGTACGCATGGCATGTGGGTTGTGATAACGTATGATGCGTTCCTTGGCAGCCCCCCATGTACGACAGTGAGATACCGGAGCGACCCGCCCAGCCCGGGGTCGCCATTGGCCTTGCCTGGACCGCCATGGGTGGCGAGCTGCTCTTCGTCGAGGCCACCAGCATGGAGGGAGAGGGCAAGCTGACACTGACAGGCCAGCTCGGTGACGTCATGAAGGAATCCGCCAATTTGGCGCTGAACTGGGTTCGGGGTCACGCGTTGCAGGTGAGTAAGCTGTAATAGGGACTGATGTGTTAACCTGTAACATAGACCGGGGTGAGTAAGCTGTAATACGGACTGAAGTGTTAAGCTGTAACATAGACCGGGGTGAGTAAGCTGTAATACGGACTGAAGTGTTAACCTGTAACATAGACCGGGGTGAGTAAGCTGTAATACGGACTGAAGTGTTAACCTGTAACATAGACCGGGGTGAGTAAGCTGTAATACGGACTGAAGTGTTAAGCTGTAACATAGACCGGGGTGAGTAAGCTGTAATACGGACTGAAGTGTTAAGCTGTAACATAGGCCGGGGTAAGTAAGCTGTAATACGGACTGAAGTGTTAACCTGTAACATAGACCGGGGTGAGTAAGCTGTAATACGGACTGAAGTGTTAACCTGTAACATAGACCGGGGTGAGTAAGCTGTAATACGGACTGAAGTGTTAAGCTGTAACATAGACCGGGGTGAGTAAGCTGTAATACGGACTGAAGTGTTAACCTGTAACATAGACCGGGGTGAGTAAGCTGTAATACGGACTGAAGTGTTAAGCTGTAACATAGGCCGGGGTAAGTAAGCTGTAATACGGACTGAAGTGTTAAGCTGTAACATAGACCGGGGTGAGTAAGCTGTAATACGGACTGAAGTGTTAACCTGTAACACAGACCGGGGTGAATAAGCTGTAATACGGACTGAAGTGTTAAGCTGTAACATAGACCGGGGTGAGTAAGCTGTAATACGGACTGAAGTGTTAAGCTGTAACATAGGCCGGGGTAAGTAAGCTGTAATACGGACTGAAGTGTTAACCTGTAACATAGACCGGGGTGAGTAAGCTGTAATACGGACTGAAGTGTTAACCTGTAACATAGACTGGGGTGAGTAAGCTGTAATACGGACTGAAGTGTTAAGCTGTAACATAGACCGGGGTGAGTAAGCTGTAATACGGACTGAAGTGTTAACCTGTAACATAGACCGTGGTCAGTAAGCTGTAATAGGACTAAAGTGTTAAGCTGTAACATAGACCGGGGTGAGTAAGCTGTAATACGGACTAAAGTGTTCAGCTGTGACATAGACCGGAGTGAGTAAGCTGTACCATGGACCGGGGTCAGTAAGCTGTAAAATAGACCGGGGTCAGTAAGCTGTAACATAGACCGGGGTCAGTAAGCTGTAACATAGACCGGGGTCAGTAAGCTGTAACATAGACCGGGGTCAGTAAGCTGTAATACGGACTGAAGAGTTAGGCTGCAACATAGCTGGGACGAGTAAGCTGTAATACAGACTGAAGTGTTAAGCTGTAACATAGACCGGGGTGAGTAAGCTGTAACATAGACCGGGGTCAGTAAGCTGTAACATAGACCGGGGTCAGTAAGCTGTAACATAGACCGGGGTCAGTAAGCTGTAATACGGACTGAAGTGTTAAGCTGTAACATAGACCGGGGTCAGTAAGCTGTAACATAGACCGGGGTCAGTAAGCTGTAACATAGACCGGGGTCAGTAAGCTGTAACATAGACCGGGGTCAGTAAGCTGTAATACGGACTGAAGTGTTAAGCTGTAACATAGACCGGGGTCAGTAAGCTGTAACATAGACCGGGGTCAGTAAGCTGTAACATAGACCGGGGTCAGTAAGCTGTAACATAGACCGGGGTCAGTAAGCTGTAACATAGACCGGGGTCAGTAAGCTGTAATACGGACTGAAGTGTTAAGCTGTAACATAGACCGGGGTCAGTAAGCTGTAACATAGACCGGGGTCAGTAAGCTGTAACATAGACCGGGGTGAGTAAGCTGTAATACGGACTGAAGTGTTAACCTGTAACATAGACCGGGGTGAGTAAGCTGTAATACGGACTGAAGTGTTAAGCTGTAACATAGACCGGGGTGAGTAAGCTGTAATACGGACTGAAGTGTTAAGCTGTAACATAGGCCGGGGTAAGTAAGCTGTAATACGGACTGAAGTGTTAACCTGTAACATAGACCGGGGTGAGTAAGCTGTAATACGGACTGAAGTGTTAACCTGTAACATAGACCGGGGTGAGTAAGCTGTAATACGGACTGAAGTGTAAGCTGTAACATAGACCGGGGTGAGTAAGCTGTAATACGGACTGAAGTGTTAACCTGTAACATAGACCGGGGTGAGTAAGCTGTAATACGGACTGAAGTGTTAACCTGTAACATAGACCGGGGTGAGTAAGCTGTAATACGGACTGAAGTGTTAAGCTGTAACATAGGCCGGGGTAAGTAAGCTGTAATACGGACTGAAGTGTTAAGCTGTAACATAGACCGGGGTGAGTAAGCTGTAATACGGACTGAAGTGTTAACCTGTAACATAGACCGGGGTGAGTAAGCTGTAATACGGACTGAAGTGTTAACCTGTAACATAGACCGGGGTGAGTAAGCTGTAATACGGACTGAAGTGTTAAGCTGTAACATAGGCCGGGGTAAGTAAGCTGTAATACGGACTGAAGTGTTAAGCTGTAACATAGACCGGGGTGAGTAAGCTGTAATACGGACTGAAGTGTTAACCTGTAACACAGACCGGGGTGAATAAGCTGTAATACGGACTGAAGTGTTAAGCTGTAACATAGACCGGGGTGAGTAAGCTGTAATACGGACTGAAGTGTTAAGCTGTGACATAGGCCGGGGTAAGTAAGCTGTAATACGGACTGAAGTGTTAACCTGTAACATAGACCGGGCTGAGTAAGCTGTAATACGGACTGAAGTGTTAACCTGTAACATAGACTGGGGTGAGTAAGCTGTAATACGGACTGAAGTGTTAAGCTGTAACATAGACCGGGGTGAGTAAGCTGTAATACGGACTGAAGTGTTAACCTGTAACATAGACCGTGGTCAGTAAGCTGTAATAGGACTAAAGTGTTAAGCTGTAATGCGGACTGAAGTGTTAACCTGTAACATAGACCGGGGTCAGTAAGCTGTAATACGGACTAAAGTGTTCAGCTGTGACATAGACCGGAGTGAGTAAGCTGTACCATGGACCGGGGTCAGTAAGCTGTAAAATAGACCGGGGTCAGTAAGCTGTAACATAGACCGGGGTCAGTAAGCTGTAACATAGACCGGGGTCAGTAAGCTGTAATACGGACTGAAGAGTTAGGCTGCAACATAGCTGGGACGAGTAAGCTGTAATACAGACTGAAGTGTTAAGCTGTAACATAGACCGGGGTGAGTAAGCTGTAACATAGACCGGGGTGAGTAAGCTGTAACATAGACCGGGGTCAGTAAGCTGTAACATAGACCGGGGTCAGTAAGCTGTAATACGGACTGAAGTGTTAAGCTGTAACATAGACCGGGGTCAGTAAGCTGTAACATAGACCGGGGTCAGTAAGCTGTAACATAGACCGGGGTCAGTAAGCTGTAATACGGACTGAAGTGTTAACCTGTAACATAGACCGGGGTCAGTAAGCTGTAACATAGACCGGGGTCAGTAAGCTGTAACATAGACCGGGGTCAGTAAGCTGTAACATAGACCGGGGTCAGTAAGCTGTAACATAGACCGGGGTCAGTAAGCTGTAATACGGACTGAAGTGTTAAGCTGTAACATAGACCGGGGTCAGTAAGCTGTAACATAGACCGGGGTCAGTAAGCTGTAACATAGACCGGGGTGAGTAAGCTGTAATACGGACTGAAGTGTTAACCTGTAACATAGACCGGGGTGAGTAAGCTGTAATACGGACTGAAGTGTTAAGCTGTAACATAGACCGGGGTGAGTAAGCTGTAATACGGACTGAAGTGTTAAGCTGTAACATAGGCCGGGGTAAGTAAGCTGTAATACGGACTGAAGTGTTAACCTGTAACATAGACCGGGGTGAGTAAGCTGTAATACGGACTGAAGTGTTAACCTGTAACATAGACCGGGGTGAGTAAGCTGTAATACGGACTGAAGTGTAAGCTGTAACATAGACCGGGGTGAGTAAGCTGTAATACGGACTGAAGTGTTAACCTGTAACATAGACCGGGGTGAGTAAGCTGTAATACGGACTGAAGTGTTAACCTGTAACATAGACCGGGGTGAGTAAGCTGTAATACGGACTGAAGTGTTAAGCTGTAACATAGGCCGGGGTAAGTAAGCTGTAATACGGACTGAAGTGTTAAGCTGTAACATAGACCGGGGTGAGTAAGCTGTAATACGGACTGAAGTGTTAACCTGTAACATAGACCGGGGTGAATAAGCTGTAATACGGACTGAAGTGTTAAGCTGTAACATAGACCGGGGTGAGTAAGCTGTAATACGGACTGAAGTGTTAAGCTGTAACATAGGCCGGGGTAAGTAAGCTGTAATACGGACTGAAGTGTTAACCTGTAACATAGACCGGGGTGAGTAAGCTGTAATACGGACTGAAGTGTTAACCTGTAACATAGACCGGGGTGAGTAAGCTGTAATACGGACTGAAGTGTTAAGCTGTAACATAGACCGGGGTGAGTAAGCTGTAATACGGACTGAAGTGTTAACCTGTAACATAGACCGTGGTCAGTAAGCTGTAATAGGACTAAAGTGTTAAGCTGTAATGCGGACTGAAGTGTTAACCTGTAACATAGACCGGGGTCAGTAAGCTGTAATACGGACTAAAGTGTTCAGCTGTAACATAGACCGGAGTGAGTAAGCTGTACCATGGACCGGGGTCAGTAAGCTGTAAAATAGACCGGGGTCAGTAAGCTGTAACATAGACCGGGGTCAGTAAGCTGTAACATAGACCGGGGTCAGTAAGCTGTAATACGGACTGAAGAGTTAGGCTGCAACATAGCTGGGACGAGTAAGCTGTAATACAGACTGAAGTGTTAAGCTGTAACATAGACCGGGGTGAGTAAGCTGTAACATAGACCGGGGTCAGTAAGCTGTAACATAGACCGGGGTCAGTAAGCTGTAATACGGACTGAAGTGTTAAGCTGTAACATAGACCGGGGTCAGTAAGCTGTAACATAGACCGGGGTCAGTAAGCTGTAACATAGACCTGGGTCAGTAAGCTGTAATACGGACTGAAGTGTTAAGCTGTAACATAGACCGGGGTCAGTAAGCTGTAACATAGACCGGGGTCAGTAAGCTGTAACATAGACCGGGGTCAGTAAGCTGTAACATAGACCGGGGTCAGTAAGCTGTAAGATGACCGGGGTCAGTAAGCTGTAATACGGACTGAAGTGTTAAGCTGTAACATAGACCGGGGTGAGTAAGCTGTAATACGGACTGAAGTGTTAAGCTGTAACATAGGCCGGGGTAAGTAAGCTGTAATACGGACTGAAGTGTTAACCTGTAACATAGACCGGGGTGAGTAAGCTGTAATACGGACTGAAGTGTTAACCTGTAACATAGACCGGGGTGAGTAAGCTGTAATACGGACTGAAGTGTTAAGCTGTAACATAGACCGGGGTGAGTAAGCTGTAATACGGACTGAAGTGTTAACCTGTAACATAGACCGGGGTGAGTAAGCTGTAATACGGACTGAAGTGTTAACCTGTAACATAGACCGGGGTGAGTAAGCTGTAATACGGACTGAAGTGTTAAGCTGTAACATAGGCCGGGGTAAGTAAGCTGTAATACGGACTGAAGTGTTAAGCTGTAACATAGACCGGGGTGAGTAAGCTGTAATACGGACTGAAGTGTTAACCTGTAACATAGACCGGGGTGAATAAGCTGTAATACGGACTGAAGTGTTAAGCTGTAACATAGACCGGGGTGAGTAAGCTGTAATACGGACTGAAGTGTTAAGCTGTAACATAGGCCGGGGTAAGTAAGCTGTAATACGGACTGAAGTGTTAACCTGTAACATAGACCGGGGTGAGTAAGCTGTAATACGGACTGAAGTGTTAACCTGTAACATAGACCGGGGTGAGTAAGCTGTAATACGGACTGAAGTGTTAAGCTGTAACATAGACCGGGGTGAGTAAGCTGTAATACGGACTGAAGTGTTAACCTGTAACATAGACCGTGGTCAGTAAGCTGTAATAGGACTAAAGTGTTAAGCTGTAATGCGGACTGAAGTGTTAACCTGTAACATAGACCGGGGTCAGTAAGCTGTAATACGGACTAAAGTGTTCAGCTGTGACATAGACCGGAGTGAGTAAGCTGTACCATGGACCGGGGTGAGTAAGCTGTAACATAGACCGGGGTCAGTAAGCTGTAACATAGACCGGGGTCAGTAAGCTGTAATACGGACTGAAGAGTTAGGCTGCAACATAGCTGGGACGAGTAAGCTGTAATACAGACTGAAGTGTTAAGCTGTAACATAGACCGGGGTGAGTAAGCTGTAACATAGACCGGGGTCAGTAAGCTGTAACATAGACCGGGGTCAGTAAGCTGTAACATAGACCGGGGTCAGTAAGCTGTAATACGGACTGAAGTGTTAAGCTGTAACATAGACCGGGGTCAGTAAGCTGTAACATAGACCGGGGTCAGTAAGCTGTAAGATGACCGGGGTCAGTAAGCTGTAATACGGACTGAAGTGTTAAGCTGTAACATAGACCGGGGTCAGTAAGCTGTAACATAGACCGGGGTCAGTAAGCTGTAACATAGACCGGGGTCAGTAAGCTGTAATACGGACTGAAGTGTTAAGATGTAACATAGACCGGGGTGAGTAAGCTGTAACATAGACCGGGGTCAGTAAGCTGTAACATAGACCGGGGTGAGTAAGCTGTAACATAGACCGGGGTCAGTAAGCTGTAACATAGACCGGGGTCAGTAAGCTGTAACATAGACCGGGGTCAGTAAGCTGTAACGTAGACCCGGGTGAGTAAGCTGTAACATAGACAGCTGTACATGTGTGTCAGACATCGTTGACAGGTGAAAACGTATTCTCAATTATTCCAACGTCCATCTGATGGTCACTGATACCATGACAACCACATAAGCTTGATATTACCGTTGTCAACATGATGCGTCCATCGGTGCAGCCAATGGTCTGCATGGGGCGGTGTGGAAGTGGGTGGTTACCAGTACATTGGCCTTCTGTACCTTATGTCGGTCAGGTGCACGTTATGATGGCGTTATTTCCAGATCGGCCTGAGCGGCCGACACGTGACAGACAAGATGGACATCCACATTCACTTTCCGGCGGGCGCCATCAGCAAGGACGGGCCTTCAGCGGGCGTCACCATAGTGACGGTGCTGGTGTCGCTGTTCACGGGCCGCTGCGTGCGGTCGGACACGGCCATGACGGGCGAGGTCACCCTGCGCGGACTCGTCCTGCCGGTAACATGTCGGGGCTAGTACCAGGGTTGGGCTGTGTCCACATCTTAGTCGGTCAACATCTCGTCCTCACTTTCTGTATATTGGAAGCTTCTCTTAGTTCTGACCAGATGTAACATGTTGTGTTAACTATATCATACGGGCAATTCTATCTCAATAGTTTATTATTCCTGAGTCGCGTCTTACTGAAGTTACCTTGATTGTGTTGTATCTGTGATCATCAGTCAAGCTCGCCTGTCGCCGTAATGTGTTCAGATGTTTAATGGTTGACTTACTGGGTCATATAACGAGATACGCGTGCAAAGTACACTTTCACACAAATAGTAGCGACATGTTTAAGTTAAAGTACAAAGACAGTAACGGCCCGCAAGAACCGTTCCTCTGGTAGTGTGATTTGGTTAATTCTACCATTGCAGATTGGCGGAGTGAAGGAGAAGGTTCTGGCGGCCCACCGCGCCGGACTCACCAGGGTTATACTGCCACAGCGCAACGAGAAGGACCTGCACGAGGTGCCGCCCAATGTCAAGGTCAGGCAGGAGACATACATCATTCGGCTAATTAATAACCCTCAATAACTAACAGTCAGATTATATAGCGGTTATACTCATATATTTAAAATGGCACAACTAGACCTGGTTATACGTTCGCACATATGTGTGAACCAGGTTATATATGGACCGGGTTATGCGTGGAAATATGGAGCCGCGGTTATGCGCTAAAGCAATATATGTTTAACATTTGGTTATGCGTTTACATATATAGAGACCTAATTTTGCATAATATATGTATAAACCTAGTTATGCTTTCATACACGACTGCAGTAACATCGCAATCCCATATCCATGTACATCAGTATGCGCCCATGTCGCCCAGTGCCATATGTAGCTTGTTGATGCGCACATGCACAGCTTGTTCACTGACAGCCAAGCGCCATGACCTTTTGCAGAAGGAGCTGACCTTCGTGTTCGCCAGTCGCCTGGAAGACGTATTGAACGGGGCGTTTGTCGGTGGCTTCCCGGGCTTCGACAAACAGTCTCAGGTCTCCAGCAAGCTGTGATGTCATCACCATGGTGACCTGGTCCAGTGGGCTTCCATTTCGCCTCCCCTGTGAACGAGGTTTCCTCAAGCTCGCTGTCTCTTTGAGAATACCCAGCTGACGCATTGCGCTTTTGTAAGCATTTTTGGTCATACGGAAGCATTTTGAATATTTTGTTATCAAGTACAAAAATGATAAACGTTGATTTCAGGTGTAGTCTACGTAACATTTTATTTATCCCGCAAAAAGCTGGTTGCTGAAACACGCGTTTTGGGTCATTATCAGGTACATGGAAATAATACGTCATCAATGTTTTTTAGGCATTTTTCTGCTTGGCTGGGTATCGGGTTTGTTGCATAACCTCACATTGCCAACTATGATATTACTTTTGTTTGCCGCCCGTGACAACCACGGTTTGTTTACCCAAGACAGGCGTGGATAGAGGAGGGGGGGGGGGGCGTGGTTTCACCGAAAACCATTTCAGAGGATTGTAACAGTAGCTCCAAATGGAATGGGAAATGTGGCCGAACATGTGTTCCGTCCCCGGGTTTGCTGCGCAGTGTTAGGGGTGCTGGGCAGGCACTAGCCTGAAAATCAGACGTTAATGTCGTGACCGTCTGAAGGATCGACACTAACGTCTGAAATCATAGGCCTTGGGTGCTGTTCACAAAACCTATTTGACCACCTTGACTAAAACCCTCACTTGTCAGCCACCAAAAAGTGGATTTTTTCCCTTCTTTAATCTTAATGGAAGCTTGGGGAGATGAGATTCAAAGTTGTTCATGCAAGGTTACTTTGTCAAACCACTTTTTACACACCTCGCGTTTCTTTTCGCGGTGTCAGCCACCATTTTTTCTTGGCGTTGTGACTAGTGGTGACACCTATCGAGTCGTTGGGAACTAAAAACTGCATGTAATTTTTAGTGCCCAACGACCCGATAGGTGTCACCACTGGTCACTGCGCCAAGAAAAAATGGCGGCTGACACCGCGGAAAGAAACGCATGGTGTTTAAAAATCAAGTTTACGGAGTAATCTTGCGTGTAAGACCTTGAATCTCGTCTCCCCAAGCTTCCATTAAGATTAAAGAAGGGAAAAAATCAATTTTTTGGTGGCTGGCAAGTGAGGGTTTTAGTCAAGGTGGGCAAATAGGTTTTGTGAACAGCGCCCAAGGCCTATGATTTCAGACGTTAGTGTCGATCCTTCAGACTGTCCCGACATTAACGTCTGATTTTCAGGCTAGGCAGGCACCAGACAATGCATTCTATTGACAATAATATATCCTTCTTGCACTAATCAGTCCATAAAATGTTACAGTTTAGATCTTGACAAGATGTTAGTGGGAAACAACTGTTTGATCAGCTTTAGCTCACAGGATGTCAGCATGTTAGATGCATTGTGCAACTGTCGTGTATATTGAGAGAAGCACATAGATGGGAAAGCCTATACTCACAAACACCTGTGAACAAAGGTGGTACATTTTAAAGGCTCTCTTTGTTAATTACAAAGTTGGTAAGAGAGGTGCCACCTCGCGCTCATTTAATGTTTAAATAACGCCATTTGTTTAAGTTTTTCTTTGGTCGCCAAGGACTTGTCGGCATTGTGATTGGTCACGGGCGGCGCGGGGATACCATACTTGTCGGCATTGTGATTGGTCACGGGCGGCGCGGGGATACCATACTTGTCGGCATTGTGATTGGTCACGGGCAGCGCGGGGATACCATACTTGTCGGCATTGTGATTGGTCACGGGCGGCGCGGGGATACCATACTTGTCGGCATTGTGATTGGTCACGGGCAGCGCGGGGATACCATACTTGTCGGCATTGTGATTGGTCACGGGCAGCGCGGGGATACCATACTTGTCGGCATTGTGATTGGTCACGGGCGGCGCGGGGATACCATACTTGTCGGCATTGTGATTGGTCACGGGCGGCGCGGGGATACCATACTTGTCGGCATTGTGATTGGTCACGGGCAAGGCGGGGATACCATACTTGTCGGCATTGTGATTGGTCACGGGCAGCGCGGGGATACCATACTTGTCGGCATTGTGATTGGTCACGGGCGGCGCGGGGATACCATACTTGTCGGCATTGTGATTGGTCACGGGCGGCGCGGGGATACCATACTTGTCGGCATTGTGATTGGTCACGGGCGGCGCGGGGATACCATACTTGTCGGCATTGTGATTGGTCACGGGCGGCGCGGGGATACCATACTTGTCGGCATTGTGATTGGTCACGGGCAGCGCGGGGATACCATACTTGTCGGCATTGTGATTGGTCACGGGCGGCGCGGGGATACCATACTTGTCGGCATTGTGATTGGTCACGGGCAGCGCGGGGATACCATACTTGTCGGCATTGTGATTGGTCACGGGCGGCGCGGGGATACCATACTTGTCGGCATTGTGATTGGTCACGGGCAGCGCGGGGATACCATACTTGTCGGCATTGTGATTGGTCACGGGCGGCGCGGGGATACCATACTTGTCGGCATTGTGATTGGTCACGGGCGGCGCGGGGATACCATACTTGTCGGCATTGTGATTGGTCACGGGCGGCGCGGGGATACCATACTTGTCGGCATTGTGATTGGTCACGGGCGGCGCGGGGATACCATACTTGTCGGCATTGTGATTGGTCACGGGCGGCGCGGGGATACCATACTTGTCGGCATTGTGATTGGTCACGGGCAGCGCGGGGATACCTGACTTGTCGGCATTGTGATTGGTCACGGGCGGCGCGGGGATACCATACTTGTCGGCATTGTGATTGGTCACGGGCGGCGCGGGGATACCATACTTGGCAGATCATTGCACTTCGTCACCTGAGTGACCGCCATACACTGGAGCCTCACGCCGACCGCGTGGTCCAAGGGGCAGACCTAGTACAACACTTGGCAAGTACTTATAACATTGTAACTGGTACTGTTTGAATCATGCGTTGATATCAGGGTAACCTACCTGTAGTTATGACTGAATTGATAACAAATAGTGGTTGGGGCATTATGTATCTGCGATACCTCTTTTCGCTAATCAAGCATCTGTGATATAAATTAGACCCATTTCTGATCATTGTTGTATATTATCATGACACTCATAATCACTTGCATTCGATGACCAGTGCCTCTGCGTGTCAACTGACTGCTTATCACGATTTAATAAAGAATACAAAATCTAGTCTGGTGTTTCTGTGGTTACTATCGTTTAGAAATGCATGGGATTATTTCCGGAAGGTTACTTGGTCTCGATACATAGGCGACCGTGGTTTGTGTACCTTGGATCAAAACTTGCCTGTGCCCAGCTCCAAGGCAACTGTCCAGACATTAATCCCAATACATGACGCCATCAAAATAGAATACCCGTTAATTTTATTCGGGAGGACTATTAGAACTATTTGCCATCATCCTATATGACTCGTTAAAACATCAAGAAATAGTCAATGGCGGTCATTCGTCGTTTCGTAACCAACACGTAGGTTTCCAAGTGAAGAGCTGGTGCGCTGTACGCATGAGACTGGCAGTCTTAATGTTTCTTTTGTTAACAACCTGTAACAAAATACCGCATGTTAAACGCTATTGCAGATATTATGCATTTAGCACATCGAAAACCTACTGGTTACCTCCTTTCTTAAAAATACCAATTCATCTGAATATTTACATAAATCCTTATCTATATTTAGATAACTAACAATTAAACCCAGAACCTGCATCTACGTCATTTAGCGCATAAATATTACGGCTTTGATCGTTCAGAGTTGACCGAGCTTGTACAGATTTCGTGACTAACACCCGATTGCTTCAATATCTACTCTTCCGTGGGTATATTAGGTGGCGAATTCTACGAATTAATTTACTCAGAAGCTGGCCTTTAATTAAGCGATCGCTACAGGAGCAGCAAATCCAGTGAGCTTATACTTTTATTGTTTGGCAGAAAGCCCTGGAGCCGTATTCATAATCCCCTCCTAAGCTAAGCACGAAACATGCGTTTTCGTCTTAGCTTCACCAGCTCGTTATGTTGGTGCTCATGATTATGAAATCCACTTCAATATAATTTTAGCACCTTATTAATTCAGAAAATCCACTTCTTGGGTGACTACTTATGTATTTTGAACCCGATAATCGCTCGACAAATGTTCCACTTGGCGCTAAGTCTAGTGGCGTAGCCTAAGTGGCGATTATGAATACGACCCCTGAAGCGCACAATTCCTAACTTTCATTGTCACTGAAGTAGCACCCCAGCTACTTAAAAAAGGGGGTCTTTGGGACCTGAAGTCACTGAATTAAGCATCAAAAATGGGGTCTTGTGAACCCGAGGTCACTCAAGTAAGCACGGCCACAGTATTTAGTAACTTAAAGGACCCTAAATGCGGAGGGGCGGCTATGTAGGAGCTAAAATACTGTTTGGATCAGCAAACGCAGGGGCGGATCCATGAATTTATAAAAGGGGGGGGGTCCAAACTTGCGACCGGGGGATCCACCAATTTTTTGACGATCGGTGGGGGGGGACAACTGAAAACTTGCGACAAGTGTGTGGGTGTGGGGGGGGGGGGGGTCACGCCTCAAATGGCCTAATTTTTGAATTGGAAAACGGCATTCTTCCCAAAAAGGGGGGGGGGGGGGGTCCGGACCCCATAGACACCTCCCCTGGATCCGCCCATGAAACTTATGAAAATTGAAGAAAAGGACCAATTTCAGGCAGACGAAAGAAAGGGGGGGGGGGTATTTTGGAGGGGCTGAAAAAAGGGACTTTCTTGGGTTAGGCCAACACTGACAGTTCGTGGGTCAGTGGCGGTTGGTTTCTGTTCATCTGCTTGTTTCACGAGGCCACAGCTCTGACTCTGAGTGTCGTCCGCATTAACTTACCGTCAGAATCACGCGGCATTACGATACCTAACAATCTGCACATACTTGTGTGTAAATTTGCGGATATTGGATCGTAAGCCTATGCGCTTGTGTTGAAACCAGTGCCAAGTCGACCTTAGCTCATGCTGCCATCTAGCGGCACCAGAAACAAACTTAGGAATGACGCATAGGCTTTGGCAGGTTGGCCCCGCCTTGGCTAGTCCCGGCACCACAGTAAGACTGATCGCTGGTTCCCGCTTCGGTTGAGTCATCAACGTAAATATCCGAAGTCTCATAGGGGGGGCCTCCCTGGTGTAGTGGTTAGCGCACTAGACCGCAGATCAATAGGTCCTGGGTTCGAATCCGGGCTCGGGCACCTAATCTGGGGCATGTTTCATTTCTTCATCCTTCATCGTCTCGGGAGGTTCCTTGGCCCAATTTAGCCTGTATGTGCACAAAAGTGGCCTAAAACACCAACATTCCATTCCATTCCGAAGTCTCATAAACGCTAATATCAGGTTTAAATTAGGCAAAAGACCCTTACAGTCCAAAAACGTCGCTATTGTAAGTATTAACTTGCTGAAGCCTAATTATAAATGTGATTTAGGCCTACAGCCTGCAAGCAGATCTACCAAAGTAAACATTGATATAGACCTATATTATATTAGAAACTACACCCTTGATGCCTAACTGAAACAGATAAGTTCTTGATCCATGCCAGCGTTTCCGGGGTTAACATTTTTGAATGCCCATAGTGACTAAACTAGTCCCTACATGTGTTCCTACATCTATTAGGAGCGACGCATCCACCCGGTCAATTAAATTGTCAAACACCTCAAAATGTGGCCTGACAATGGCCCAGTCCGCACAGCATGCACAGCCGGGCTCCATTATAATGTGCACGAAACGCATTGTACGATTGTACGATCATAAGTACATCAGGCGGTAAAAAGGTGGTCCCGCTGATTGGTTTTGCCGCCTCCGACTCCGTCTAACGACAATCAATAAGCAAACTCCTACAGCGATAAGCCTAGAAAGTAGGATATTAGATCTACCATAGGCTACAATATAAACCTCATAATTATGGGCCTAAGTACCAAGCTAAATAACAGTAACTAAGGCCTTCCATGGATGATTATAAAATCAGAAAGCGGTCACGTACTATAATTTATTTATATTTAAAGGCGGCCTTGTGATAGCAGACCATTCCAGTGGCGCGCCGCTCGCCGATGTTCCCGCCCTTTCCCTGCCTGCGAGCCAGAACCCTCCACGACACACGCCGCTCGGCCGGCCAATCTCATGTTGACTACGTGTATAATACTAGACGACGCCAACGGTCACTCCCAGCCGAGAGACGTGCCTCGAGCCGTAAGCAAGCAGATCTCTCCCACCACATTAGCATGGCGTCCCCTGCCCGCGCATGAGGCGAAGCAGCCGACAGTTTGCCGACTTGATTGATGTTCCCGCGTTAACTACTGAGCTTGACAGCTGTCATCCATCATTCTCCAGTGCCGCACAGCTACGCGGCGACGCCACCAGAAAGCCCGAGCGCTCACGCACGATACACGCCTCTATATTGTTGACTCAGTCATAGACTTTCCGTATTAAAAATCATCCAACAATTCAGTTTTGTTGGAAGACTTCAAATGTTGATGTCTACAAATGGATGGTATGGGGATATTTACATTACTGCAAACGCAATAACATTTACCCAAGAAGCGTCTGCTAGCATTGTGTGGCGAAAACACGAAGATCGTACGGTACTTAATACATGAGCAGATGTACGCATGCGCGAGGAGGTGTGCCCATCCCCCATGTCTTCCGGTGTGTTTGGGGGAGGTTCAGTTGGATGTGCTGTGCGCTGGTAGGAGTCACACACGCAGACTCAGTGCTATCCCCACGTGTTGCCTTGTTGGTTTCTCTTGGATTTCCACTGCCTTCTGATGTTTAGCCCAAGGAACTGACTCGAAGAGGAATGCCTCGACGTAAACAAATATGTCCCAAACGGATGAAATGTAAGTACCAATCGTGTGAGAGTGTGAGAGAGGCTTGACAGTTGCGTCCACTGGCTGACCACTGCCAGCGGCCAGCCGGGGGCCCCGACCCCGTGTCAAACGCGGTTTGTTTACATTTGCATTACGGGCCGGCGGGATGGCGTCTCTCCCTATATGGCCGTGATTGAGATTATGTCGGCCAGGGAATATCTGTGCCCAGATATTCATTGCTATTGGAGGGTCTATTCGAAGGTTAATAGGATGATATGTTTTTTAATAAAGGCCGAGCGATATTTGTCTCCAGATTCATCAATCAGTGGTTGGGTTGTCGACATGTCAATCAGAGTGGTGGGCGTCGCTCTGTGCCGGGCTCACGATCAATGTCAGGCCAATGTGAGTGTTTCAAGAACGCTGGAGCCGCCTGTCTGCCGGCCACGGTGACGGTGCGGGCCATGCCAGGGGCTCTGTTTGTCCATCGGGGCACAGACAAAGAGAGGCAAGCTCGTTGCAGCTGACAGCTCTCCAAATATATGGTCACAGGTCTGGGACGAAATGAAGCTGGGTGGGATTGACGGACCTGTGGGCCTTCTATTGACACATAACTAATGATTCCAACTTGTATGTCCGACTCGGGCGACCCCGGAAATATTAGGGTTGGAAGAGGGCAGTGGAGTGGAATGTTGCTTGGGTGGGTGGATTGGGGGGGGGGGGGGGGGAGTGGGGTCATAGTGCTGACCAGCATTGACTTGAAGGGCTGGCCTGATGCATGGGGTACTCGAGTCGACCCCGACAGGGACAGAGTAAGGGTAAAGACAAGTGATCTGGGCATGCATTCTAATCTCCAGTACCAGTCAGTTGGTAAGAGTAATTGTAAAATATGCAAACATTGGTCCACTCAAGAATGGGGAAAACAAATGGATTTTCTGTGAAAAACAGGTCCTGCGGACGTCTAATTCTAGTGTGATTGATAGTCGTTGTTATCAGTCGGAGAGTTCACAAATAACGTCATTTATCGTCCATACTTGTCACTTTCCACTCACATAAATAATCCTTAATGAGTACCGTACCCACTGGTGGCTTTTATCTGGAACTGACTAACCCAGACAAGCAATGCTCAGTCAGGGGCCCTCCAGATCTACGCCACCCTCTCTTCCATCACCGCCTGCCACCCCTCCCCCACCGCATCACTCCCAGCCCCTTCCTGTCGGAAAGCCCCCACCCCACCCATCACCCCCACCTTCCCCCGCACATACAACCCCGTTCTTCTGCATTTCAGATCAACGCTCACCTTCCCCGTTCTCAATAAACGCTTCTGCTAATTTGATTGATGCTGAACAGGAAGTTTGCTGCCGTTAGGCCGATCCAGAGAGGCATCACCCCTATCTACTGTAACCAAAGCCATACATTATCCACACGTTCCTGGGAACGATATCTAAAACAGATCCCCCGTTCTGTTCCACGGCAAGCAGACTGCGCTGGCGGGTCCCGCCAAGCAACGCGCAGTCGTTACCGCTGATGGAATGACTCTAGGAGAGAGAAAGGGAGCGGTGGGGGGTGGGGGGGTGTTGTATAGGTCTAATGGCCATGGGTGGAACCACGGGGGGGGGGGGGTAGGGTGTGGGGCATAACGGGGTCACGCCACGGGAAGCGGGCTGACTCACCCACTGCAATATATAAGTGTAGAGGAAGACGCCAACTATGTTGATGACCCTATCAGGATAAATCTTATGCTCGTG
The DNA here is from genome assembly GCA_964019135.1 of Arenicola marina. NCBI lineage: Eukaryota > Metazoa > Annelida > Polychaeta > Arenicolidae > Arenicola > Arenicola marina. The sequence continues at coordinate 30,962,452 of OZ025257.1, read as the reverse complement.
ACCAGCATGAAGGGACCTTCAAGTCAGCGATCTAGTATATATATATATACTGTGTATATACATATATATATATACATAACAAGAGGCGAGAGCCGGGCCCTGTTGACACTGGCTTGCCCGGCCGCTGGCTTTGATGTCTCGCGGACCAGATGATGGAGACTGACATGATTTATGGCAACATTACAGGTAATTTTACTCGTTGATGGCCGCTATAATTCATCGTGACAGGTTGACCCCCGTCGCTCCGGGGCACGCTCGGCTGCTTCATGGTTTCCTTGGCAGCATCCCCCCTACCACCCCTACCACTGCCATTAATTCCTTCCCTCCCGGTTTCGCCCTGGCCTGATGTGAGCCTACCTCCCCCTCCCCCCACCCCGCTAGTCCCCCTTGTCCCCGCTTCCTACCCCGCCCCGCCCTTCTGATCATCGTGAGGCTATCTGCCACCAGAGCGCCGTCACCTCTCTTACACTGTGTGTGGGTGTGTGCGTCGTTCTTGAAAAAAAGGTCACATGCCCCATGCATAGCTCGAGCTGCGAGCTGCAAGCTGCAATTAAATATTTATCTTATCGTTCCGTGTGTCGCTCATATAGTGCAATGACTTGCTACCGTGTAGCGTGTTGTTTTTCTCCTGACGGATGTAAAAGGGTTGGGGACTGGTGTATGGCCTCCCTGACTTCCTCTTCCGGTCTCGCGGCCTCATACCTCCACCCTGTTGGCCGCGCGCTGTGGTCACCCCGCGCTGTGGTCACCCCGCGCTGTGCGCTGTGGTCACCCCGCGCGCTGTGGTCACCTCGCGCTGTGGTCACCCCGCGCTGTGGTCACCCCGCGCGCTGTGGTCACCCCGCGCGCTGTGGTCACCCCGCGCACTGTGATCACCACGCGCGCTGTGGTCACCCCGCGCACTGTGATCACCACGCGCGCTGTGGTCACCACGCGCGCTGTGGTCACCCCGCGCTGTGGTCACCCCGTGCCGCCTTATCACTGATATCAGCAAATCGTCCCATGACAATGGCGCGACGCTCTAAACACGCAGCACTCACATCGCATGCCACCCACATCATCGGGATGTTTTATTGTAATGCGTGCACGCCAGACAACCGATGGAATCACTAAAGGCTGACGCACATAACCCACACAGATGAAGCGCAATGATGTAACTGACAACCACGTCATGCAGCTTTTATTGATGGGCAAAAAGCTGCTACCTGGGAATACGTATCCCCGGCAGGACGATGCGCCCGTCTTAAATGTCAGGCAATTGTCGGAAATTGAATAAAAAAAAATTCGTAATGTCGGCATTTTATGCTAGGTGGGAACTGTTGTGTTATTAAAGAGCTTTGATAAGAAATGTAAAGTATTTAAATTGAAAGCGGTACGCCTGTCTCATTCAACAGAAGAGTGATTGGCGTTCTCGTGGTGGCGGTCGCGGTCTGATTATGTACCTGTCTGTACCAATGTTTTTTCTCCTCTTGTCCGTTGGCCAATTATGGGGACGGACAGTTATGGACACACAGTGGATGGAGCACAGCTGTCTTTTGCGGGGTGGGATGTGTATGAGCGATATTATGGCTATTTTTGAAGAGCGTGGCGGGAGTTCTTTCACGATCTGTTGCCTGCTCGTAATCAGGATATATATGAGCTCACACATGAAGACACGAAACTGGGAAGAAATGAGTGTATAGTGGGTGTAAATAGCGACGCCATACTCTGTATTGTGGGTGTAAATAGCGACGCCATACTTTGTATAGTGGGTGTAAATAGCGACGTCATACAGTGTATTGTGGGTGTAAATAGCGACGTCATACAGTGTATAGTGGGTGTAAATAGCGACGTCATACAGTGTATTGTGGGTGTAAATAGCGACGTAATACAGTGTATTGTGGGTGTAAATAGCGACGTAATACAGTGTATTGTGAGTGTAAATAGCGACGCCATACTCTGTATTGTGGGTGTAAATAGCGACGTCATACAGTGTATAGTGGGTGTAAATAGCGACGTCATACAGTGTATTGTGGGTGTAAATAGCGACGCCATACAGTGTATAGTGGGTGTAAATAGCGACGTCATACCTTGTATTGTGGGTGTAAATAGCGACGTCATACAGTGTATAGTGGGTGTAAATAGCGCTTGGTTTGTTTGTTATGTGTCATGAGGCCTGTCAGTGTCGCCCCATCACTGGCCCGTGCCAATCCCTACGTGACGTGACGTGCTTTGTCTGGGGTTACAGACTCGTTTCCAATGCTTTAGTTCCGCCCGACTTGCTGAAAGTCCCCCCTAAAGCCCCTGCTGGGTCTCGCAGCAGATTGGGCCCGTGCACAAGTGGTGCGCTGAACTGGCGACATGAGGACTCTGTCAGTGTCGTGGTTTTTACCAGCCACCGCGTGTGCCCGCGTCAGTTGCGGAAATGACTGTGAAGAATGTCACCTGTAATTAATATTAACGTCATATACATCCATGGGCTATGTAGTTGTATCAATATTGCGTTCTTGCTTCGTTCTGTGTCCTTTCACTTGGAGTCTGCCTCCCCTTGCACACGTTATCACTGTGGGTGTCGGTCGTGCTGGTGACATGGCTATTTAAGCGACTACTCGCATCTGGTCGCAGACTGGTCACCTGGCTGGTCACCTGGCAGGTCACCTGGCTGGTCACCTGGCTGGTCACCTGGCAGGTCACCTGGCTGGTCACCTGGCTGGCCACATGGCTGGTCACCTGGCTGGTCACCTGGCTGGTCACCTGGCTGGTCACCTGGCTGGTCACCTGGCTGGCCACATGGCTGGTCACCTGGCTGGTCACCTGGCTGGTCACCTGGCAGGTCACCTGGCTGGTCACCTGGCTGGCCACATGGCTGGTCACCTGGCTGGTCACCTGGCAGGTCACATGGCTGGTCACGTGGCTGGCCACATAGCTGGTCACCTGGCTGGTCACCTGGCAGGTCACCTGGCTGGTTACCTGGCAGGTCACCTGGCTGGTCACCTGGCTGGTCACCTGGCTGGTCACGCGGCTGGCCACATGGCTGGTCACCTGGCTGGTCACCTGGCTGGTCACCTGGCTGGTCACCTGGCTGGCCACCTTGCTGGTCACCTGGCTGGTCACCTGGCTGGTCACCGGGCTGGCCACATGGCTGGTCACCTGGCTGGTCACATGGCTGGTCACATGGCTGGTCACCTGTCACTGCGAGTCTGACTGTTTCCTCTGCCTGCATGTCGCCAGTTCTGTCGTCAGTCCTGTCGCAACACGGCTCGCTGGGTCCTGTACCTCCCTGACGTCAGCCCCTGTGCCTTGTGACGGGTCGGCGCGGGCTGTCTCTACCTCAGTGTGCAGTAAATGACTGATGTGATTATTACTGAACTCAGACCAAGAAAGCACGCCCTTCTAGTATGCATTCGCAGCCTGCATTTCTTTTTATGTTGATGTTGCATGGAAAGGGTGATTCAATATTCCAGCAGATGTCCGACGCGTAAAAGGAGTTTTAAGTATGTCTTTCCATTTCTGGTACAAAAGTCGATAAGTGTTATACATGATGAAAATAGCCATCTAAGTGTAATCTTAGGACCAAATCTTGTTAGAGCAGCCGTTGTCTACGTTCTGGTGGTGCTGTTTGACAAAACCATAGCTGTAATACATGGGCCTAAATGTGTCTGTAGCTTTAAAGCTATACCAAGCGTGGTCTTTTGAATTTTCACCAACAGGGTAAGTGTATTCCGTGCCATTCGGAATTTAAATGACATCGATTTCTTTCTGCTGATTGATTCTGTGAACTGGGACACGGTATAGGGTCATTATGGGCCATGGACATGTTGCAAGGTCAGGACCGTGGCTGTTGAGCCCAGAACGTCTCGAGTCCTTGGTCAATGGACCCACCTGACGGACAGACAGACGGACGGACAAGTTGACCTTGAGCTGAGTCGATCGGGGATCTGGGACTCCCTGCGATGAAATCCACCCGTCGGCTTGCCGCTCCCCGCCCTGAAGGGCCCGCTGACGAGGGGGGGGGGGGGGTGAGAGGGGTGGAGGGGTAACGTGGGACTATGAGGAGGTGGGATGGGACGGAGGGGAGTCCCGGGGTTTGAAGGCCGAGGACGTTGGCCGTGGCGCCACGACCAGAGGAAAGAGCGTCTTTTATGGAGAAGGTTGGCTAGGCTTGCGGATGAGCATGACTGTGGGGGTGTAGGGGGCGGGGGGGGGGGGGGGGTCACATGGTCGCCTGGGCTGCCGCCTCACTCACCCTTCCAGGCTACTTCTGGCGCGGACTCCCTAGCAGGCGTGGAGGGAGTGCGAGAGACAGGAGTAACGCGTGATTGACAACCTGTGCTAAACCGCCACCCTTCAAACCTTATTCGCTCCCTCCACCCACCCGGGGCGGCCTCGATAGCTCAGTGGGTTTGAGCGCTCGCGCAGGATAAAGCTCCAATGTCCTTCTTCACAAAGAGTATGGGCTTACCCCCGTCCTGAATATACCTCCCCCCCCCCTCTCCCTCTAGCCCTCCTCTGCTCTACCCACCCATCCCGCTCTCATGTCCATCACGCCACAACTTGAGAAGTATCGCTTTCTAAACGCTCAGATGTCGTCGGTCCACGGCTGCTCGGGTAGACAGCGGCGACCCGCGCGGTCTCTCTCCTAGTCACTGTCGTCATTGCAACTGTGCGTGACTCCGTCTCTTTAGACCGCCCAAGACCACCCTCCCCCGCTCAGGCCGGGACCACCCTCCCCCGCTCAGGCCAGGACCACCCTTCCCCTCAGACCAGGACCACCCTCCCCCACTCAGGCCAGGACCACCCTCCCCCGCTCAGGCCGGGACCACCCTCCCCCACTCAGGCCGGGACCACCCTCCCCCGCTCAGGCCAGGACCAGCCCCCCCCCCCCGCTCAGGCCGGGACCACCCTCCCCCGCTCAGGCCAGGACCACCCTCCCCCGCTCAGGCCGGGACCACCCTCCCCCACTCAGGCCAGGACCACCCTCCCCCGCTCAGGCCAGGACCAGCCCCCCCCCCCCGCTCAGGCCGGGACCACCCTCCCCCGCTCAGGCCAGGACCACCCTCCCCCGCTCAGGCCGGGACCACCCTTCCCCACTCAGGCCGGGACCACCCTCCCCCGCTCGCCTGCCCCTCCACAAGACCTCTCAAGACTCCCCATCTATGTATGGTACGTCACTCCCCGTGTGGTGACCACTGCCCCCTGCCTCCCACCCCCTTTCCCCCCCCGCTGCCACTCCCTCACCACCCAGCACCCTTTCTTCCCATTACCTACCATCTTACTTTACATTTCTTCCATTGTCTAACGCCCAGTTCGCGACGCCAATTGTCGACCTAACCCCCCCCCCCCCACCACCCTTCCTCTCCTACCCAATTCCATGCTACCCCCCCCCCTACACACACCCTTACGCCATGACGCCACACCGCCCCCTCCCTCTCGCCCTCCCTCGTTCTCTGGCGGGGCGGCTTTCATTATTGCACTTCCTCATTGAGTTATCACTCCCCTTTGTGCTATTTTATCAGTTACAAGTGTGTGATATGTGTACCTCGGTTTTGCTAGACATCATAATTCTGCCCAGATACGGCACCAGACTCAGGTGAAAAAAAGGCGGCTCCAGCGAAATGGCCGTTGGCTTTTTGATCGACACTGTTCAACGGCACTCTCATGTGGTCTGTATAAATCACCGACCACGTCACTGTGACATGATGTATTCGCTTGTTTTTCATTGCAAGTGATGTGGGAGAATTCGTCCGCGAGGGGAACGGAGGGGTCACCTTGGCGGGCCGCCTCCTACAAATTATGGGCTCTCATGGGTCTGCTTGGCCGGGAGTTGGCACCGACAACGGCGGAGGGTGGGGTGGGGTTGAGGACGGTCGGGGAGGGGGGGGGGTACCTAGGAGGTTATGGAAGGCGCTGGGACTCTGGCTGGGGTGGGATAAGGGGCGTGGCTCTACTCTTCACGCAAGGGGCAGAAATCCGCTTATTTAGGGGGTACTACTAACCCTTCGCGAGTGGTCCGGTGGTTGGGTGGTAGTCATGGGGGTGACGGTGGGGGTGAGGGTGGGGGTGGGGAGGGGGTAGTACTAACCCTTTGCGAGTGGTCCGGTGGTTGGGTGGTATGCATGGGGGTGAGGGTGGGGGTGAGGTGGGGTGGGGGTGCGTCGCAGGGCGAGCGAAAAGGGGGTTGTGTGGTTTGTGGTTACGATGGCGGGACCGGGGTTTTATAGTCCCGATAGTTGGATAAGGAGGTTGTGTGTGTGGAAGGTGGGTTGGGTGGGGGGGGGGGGGCGGGGGGGGGGGCGGTGTGGAGGGTAGGAGTGGTTAGAGGGGTGAAGCTATGGGGGAATTGTAGTTGGTAAGGATAGCGAGCAGTGCTGGCCGTGAGTCATAGTGACATTACGCTGCCTGTAAGTGGGGGGGGGGGTCTCTGACCAGGGTGTCGTCACCCTTATCGCGCCCCCCCCCTCCTCCCTCCCTCCCTCCCTCCCTCCCTTCTCACTCGCCAGCCTTAGACCAGGGTGGCGCCAGGGTATGGACGCTCACCCCCTCCCTCCTCACTCCCGTCCCCGTGTGGGTCCACGTTGCTCCGTTCAATCTTAACTACCTATGAAGACCCCTGTTTATTTGTTGTTGAAATAGTGACTTTAAGTGTTATTGCGTAAAATAGAATATATGTTGAGGACCAGGTGTGAACTGAATCACCCATTCTCCGCTAAGCTGATAATCACTGTCTGTTGTCTCCTGTCGGCGCCATGTACCAGATCACCGCCCTTCACCGCCTCACCAGTTTTCTGTACCCTACCAGATCACTGCCCTTCACCGCCTCACCAGCTTTCTGTACCTACCAGATCACCGCCCTTCACCACCTCACCAGCTTTCTGTACCCTACCAGATCACTGCCCTTCACCGCCTCACCAGCTTTCTGTACCCTACCAGATCACTGCCCTTCACCACCTCACCAGCTTTCTGTACCCTACCAGATCAAAGCCCTTCACCGCCTCACCAGCTTTCTGTACCCTACCAGATCACCGCCCTTCACCACCTCACCAGCTTTCTGTACCCTACCAGATCACCGCCCTTCACCACCTCACCAGCTTTCTGTACCCTACCAGATCACCGCCCTTCACCGCCTCACCAGCTTTCTGTACCCTACCAGATCACCGCCCTTCACCGCCTCACCAGCTTTCTGTACCCTACCAGATCACCGCCCTTCACCGCCTCACCAGCTTTCTGTACCCTACCAGATCACCGCCCTTCACCACCTCACCAGCTTTCTGTACCCTACCAGATCACCGCCCTTCACCGCCTCACCAGCTTTCTGTACCCTACCAGATCACCGCCCTTCACCGCCTCACCAGCTTTCTGTACCCTACCAGATCACCGCCCTTCACCGCCTCACCAGCTTTCTGTACCCTACCAGATCACCACCCTTCACCGCCTCACCACCTTTCTGTACCCTACCAGATCACCGCCCTTCACCGCCTCACCACCTTTCTGTACCCTACCAGATCACCGCCCTTCACCACCTCGCCAGCTTTCTGTACCCTACCAGATCACCGCCCTTCACCGCCTCACCAGCTTTCTGTACCCTACCAGATCACCGCCCTTCACCGCCTCACCAGCTTTCTGTACCCTACCTCGGTCGAACTTTCCACTGAATGAAATGACATACGCAAAAAGCCGCTTGGCTACGAGCAAACTGATTAAGGTGAGTACGGCGCCGCGGACCGGCGGATGGCAAGCGGAGGGCAGGTGAGGGGGCAGGCAGATGACGGGGGGAGGGCAGGCGGTGGCCGGTGGGGGGGTGGGGGGGTAGGCAGATGACGGGGGGAGGGCAGGCGGTGGCCGGTGGGGGGGGGGGGTAGGCAGATGACCGGGAGAGGGCAGGCGGTGGCCGGTCGGGGGAGGGGGGCAGGCAGATGGCAGAGGGAGGGCAGGCGGTGGCCGGTGGGGGGGGGGGGCAGGCAGATGGCAGGGGGAGGGCAGGCGGTGGCCGGTGGGGGGGGCAGGCAGATGGCAGGGGGAGGGCAGGCGGTGGCCGGTCGGGGGGGGGGCAGGCAGATGGCAGGGGGAGGGCAGGCGGTGGCCGGTGGGGAGGGGGGGGGGGCAGGCGGAGGGCAGGCAGATGATCTAAAATAAATTTTATGGAGTTTATGTACTAAAAAAGGTTTTGATGGAGACGGAGATTCCTATTACCACTCAAGCATATTATGTGATATGTGATGTGATTTTGTGCGGGCAGTATGCGGGATGGGGTCTGCAGCGGCACAATCTACTCATAATGCAATTACATACATTAAAAGCGATTCAGGATCTGCAAGCAACATATTATGATGTGCAACACAGACAGAAGATGGTATGACCGACAGTATACATAGCTATACACGAGATAATGTGACTTGAATAACTGAAAATAGGATTACCGTTTAAAATGGAAAATAAATGAAACGTTATATCATTGCCTTTCTAAAACCATCTTGAAAGTTGCTCTGTGGGTGAATACTGATTATATTCGCAGCTTCAATACTCGGTAGGGGACCCATGTAGGGGGGACTTGGCCTTCCCCACTTTCTCGATGAGCTACAGTTACTTGCTGGGCGGCCGTGTATGTTAAAGGGAACCGCCAGCCTGGCCTCTAACGCTGCTTTACCGATTCATATAATACCCAATTGTCTATCCTCCAAATTACAGATTTTTTCCTCCTATCTATAGCTCACAATAAAATGTAGAAGTGACCGCCTGGCACGATTTCGCCGCTTAACCAGGCGGCTGCCCTTTTTGGAGGTGTGTCCGCGATTGACCAATCAGGAGGCGATACTCTAATTTATTCAAACCGGAAATTGCGCCTATTGTGTGAGCAAAACAAGAGCGCGTGATCATCGCTAACATAAAGAGCTACGATTCTAACTCCAATCATGGCATTTTTGCGGATTCCATCGTCGCAAGACGTTTATCAATTTGTTTGGATGGTACATTTCTATTAAACACTAAGATCATATTCTACTGCGCGGCTTGGAACTGCCGCTGTTCATCTGTAAATCGCGGCCCTGATCTCTCTCCGCGAGTGATAACATAAGGCGGTGCCACATGAATAGTCACAATACGCGTCACTGCTCCCGGCAAAATGGCGCTCTGCTTGACATTGCTCGGGGCGGGTTGCCTTAATTGCCCCAGTCGGCCAAAACGAAGCGTTATTACTCGCAAATTTAACTTTAAGATGTAAACTTTCGGTGCAGGTCGCGATTAAATTAGGTTGGACACCCGCTTTAACTAGCGCCAAGCCCCGTCACTCCCAGTCACTGTCACATCCTCCTACTAGATGTCGCTAGCTGTGTGCACGCGCAGGGCATGCGCAGCCCGCACCAGCAGCCCGCCCGCGCTGGGCGATATTCTGTCGGCATGTTTCATTATGATGGGAGATATTGCGTCGGCATATCTCATTATGATGGGCGATATTCTGTCGGCATATCTCATTATGATGGGCGATATTCTGTCGGCATATCTCATTATGATGGGCGATAATCTCTCGGCATATCTCATTATGATGGGCGATAATCTGTCGGCATATCTCATTATGATGGGCGAATATTCTGTCGGCATATCTCATTATGATGGGCGATAATCTGTCGGCATATCTCATTATGATGGGCGATATTCTGTCGGCATATCTCATTATGATGGGCGATAATCTGTCGGCATATCTCATCGTGATGGGCGATATTCTGTCGGCATATCTCATTATGATGGGCGATATTCTGTCGGCATATCTCATTATGATGGGCGATATTCTGTCGGCATATCTCATTATGATGGGCGATAATCTGTCGGCATATCTCATCGTGATGGGCGATATTCTGTCGGCATATCTCATTATGATGGGCGATATTCTGTCGGCATATCTCATCATGATGGGCGATAATCTGTCGGCATATCTCATTATGATGGGCGATATTCTGTCGGCATATCTCATTATGATGGGCGATATTCTATCGGCATATCTCATTATGATTGACGATATTTTGTCGGCATATCTCATTATGATGGGCGATAATCTGTCGGCATATCTCATTATGATGGGCGATATTCTATCGGCATCTCTCATCGTGATGGGCGATATTCTGTCGGATGTCGCATCTATCATCCCCATCTGTAAAGGTGATGAGTGAAATTCGAGTTAAACTAAGTGAGTGGGCCTATTTTGCTATGTGCTTAATACATGCAGGTTGCGTTTGGAGGGTGAAGGGTGGTGGGAGAGGGATATTGGAGTGGGGGCGGAGAGTGGGGTGTGACCCTCTCGTGTCTTCCCGACAGGGGATACCCTCTCGCTTTTTTTCCTTCATCGTCGATCTGAAGGACATCTGGTCGTGACAGGTCAGGACCCCTGTACCAGTGCACACCCAGTACCCCGCCCCGCCCCGCCCGCCCCGCTCCGCCCCACCTTCCCCCCTCCCTCTTCGTCCTGTGTGTTCCGTCTACCCACACCTCCCATATTTCATCCTGTGCAAGAAACACTCCTTGTGTCCCCACGCCACCCACCTCCATAGTCCTCCTTGTGTCCCCACGCCACCCACCTCCATAGTCCTCCTCATCCTTGTGTCCCCACGCCACCCACCTCCATAGTCCTCCTTGTGTCCCCACGCCACCCACCTCCATAGTCCTCCTCATCCTTGTGTCCCCCACGCCACCCACCTCCATAGTCCTCCTTGTGTCCCCACGCCACCCACCTCCATAGTCCTCCTTGTGTCCCCACGCCACCCACCTCCATAGTCCTCCTCATCCTTGTGTCCCACGCCACCCACCCTCCATAGTCCTCCTCATCCTTGTGTCCCCACGCCACCCACCTCCATACCTCCTCATCCTTCCGCTTCTCGCTGGTCACCCCAGCCCACCTTTACCCCCCCCCCCCGAAACACACACAGCGCACTCCCCCACCCCGGCTACTAACTACCCTATTCCGCCAGCCCCCTCAGATAACAGGCCACCGCGTGGCTTGCGCCATCCTTTGTCCGTGCCTGGCAGTAGTAGTGCCCGAAGCTACCCCGTGGATACCTGGCCGGCGGTGAGTGTACAGGGAAAGCCTTTGGTCCGTGGGGTGACTGCCCACCCCCCCACCCCCCGCTGTCTGTCAGTCCTCCCTGATCCCCGGACCTAACGTGTCGCCCTTTTTACCGGCTCCCGACTACTCATCCATCCGCCTTGCCTGACACTGACGGCAACCCGAGGCACCGTCACCACCTCCCCCCCCCCACTCCCACGCCTCCCCCACCCCATCCCCCACCCTCACCTGGCCCACCCCCGCTCTCGCATCTCCTTCTCGCACGAAGCTCGCGCTCACGTGGTTTTCTTCCTGCCCTCGCTACGGTGAGCCGCCCATCCCAGCGGGAAAGATGGCTGGAGAGCAGTAGAGGAGGGCAGGAGGGGTCAGGGATTGAGAGCAAGGGGGGCGGGGCAGGTTGCGGGGCGGGGCGGCGCGGGGCGGCGCGGGCTTGGCGGCGCGGGGCGGGGCGGCGTGCGGTGTTGGGGGTCGCTGAGGAGCTGTAGGAGGTCCCCGGGGTTGGAGACCCTGGGATCGAGGTAGCTTTCTGCCCCACGACGGATGGTCAAATTAAGGATCTATCAGCTTAGTCGGCGTGTCACTGCAATGAGCGCCCAATCAGTCATGTCATGGGCAGACGCGACACCTAGCCACGCACCAATTTCCGAGGTCAGCCCCTAAACCCTCGCGTTTCAGCTGATTGTGTTTCTTGTTGGCGAGGAAACCTCCTAACTCTCGCCCCCCCCCCCCTCCTTCACTCCCTCCCATGCCCCCCTCCCCCCGCTCCCTCCGCTTCCGTCACCCACCTCCTCCCCCCACGCCCCTCTATCGGCCTTGTCAGGCGCTCGGCCCCTGCTGTCAGAGGCAACCCATGTCAAGGCATAAACATGCTAATACGCTGCAGCCCTCATCCCCTGGGTAATACGTCGGCGGCAACCCGGCCCGACAGCTGTCAATCCGCATTCCATAATCACCTGACGTTGTCGCAAGCTGCTTTGACGGCTCCATCCCCCGGCTTCAAATTTAATAAGTGCAGCTCTAATTACATCATCCACCTTTCGGCGGCCGGCCACTTGGTCACTTGGCCGGTTCGCCTGTTACCCCAGCCGTCCACTGCCCCAGCCGTCCACTCCCCCAGCCGCCCACTGCCCCGGCCGTCCACTACCCCAGCCGTCCACTACCCCAGCCGTCCACTACCCCAGCCGTCCACTGCCCCAGCCGTCCACTGCCCCAGCCGCCCACTGCCCCAGCCATCCACTACCCAGCCGTCCACTGCCCCAGCCGTCCACTACTCCAGTCGTCCACTGCCCCAGCCATCCACTACCCAGCCGTCCACTGCCCCAGCCGTCCACTGCCCCAGCCGCCCACTGCCCCAGCCACTCACTACCCAGCCGTCCACTGCCCCAGCCATCCACTACCCTAGTCGTCCACTGCCCCAGCCGTCCACTGCCCCAGCCGTTCACTGCCCCAGCCGTCCACTACCCCAGCCGTCCACTGCCCCAGCCGTCCACTACCCCAGCCGTCCACTACCCTAGCCGTCCACTACCACAGCCGTCCACTACCCCAGCCGTCCACTACCCCAGCCGTCCACTACCCCAGCCGCCCACTACCCCAGCCGTCCACTACCCCAGCCGTCCACTTCCTCAGCCGTCCACTGCCCCAGCCGTCTACTACCCCACCCGTCCACTTCCCCAGCCGTCCACTACCCCAGCCGTCCACTACCCCAGCCGTCCACTGCCCCAGCCGTCCACTGCCCCAGCCGCCCACTGCCCCAGCCATCCACTACCCAGCCGTCCACTGCCCCAGCCGTCCACTACTCCAGTGGTCCACTGCCCCAGCCATCCACTACCCAGCCGTCCACTGCCCCAGCCGTCCACTGCCCCAGCCGCCCACTGCCCCAGCCACTCACTACCCAGCCGTCCACTGCCCCAGCCATCCACTACCCTAGTCGTCCACTGCCCCAGCCGTCCACTGCCCCAGCCGTTCACTGCCCCAGCCGTCCACTACCCCAGCCGTCCACTGCCCCAGCCGTCCACTACCCCAGCCGTCCACTACCCTAGCCGTCCACTACCACAGCCGTCCACTACCCCAGCCGTCCACTACCCCAGCCGTCCACTACCCCAGCCGCCCACTACCCCAGCCGTCCACTACCCCAGCCGTCCACTTCCTCAGCCGTCCACTGCCCCAGCCGTCTACTACCCCACCCGTCCACTTCCCCAGCCGTCCACTACCCCAGCCGTCCACTACCCCAGCCGGAACTGACCGCCACGCCACGCCGTCTATCTGCCACCGTAACCCTGACAACAACTTTATTTACATGTTCTTCTCGCGTCACATCGGGGCATTATAGTCGGTGGCCTATATTTTTGGAACTGACTACTACGACCATCAATACTCAAGTATTATTAATGTCATAAACTGGTTGATAATGTTCAGCTGCAGTTGTACTACGACTTTTAATGTAAGTTGATCCCGTTAGTACCATTAGTATTAAGCGGTCTCCTTGGTTACGGGCTCCGACTTGCCCCCCCTCACCCCGGAAGCCAGTCAATTACTGCCCGACTGACTGACGACTGACCGGCGACGGGTTGATGGTCGGGCCCCGCCACCCCGCCACCCCCGCCACCCTGCCACCCCCGCCACCCTGCCACCCCCGCCACCCCCGCCTGCCCAGCCCGGTTCCCTTAGCCTGACGCCGCTGGCCAGCCACGTGTTAAACTTAACACCCCGGTCGCCGACCACTGGAGCCCGACACCCCGCCTCTCACGCCGTCAATGTCCGCCGTCACAAAATGTGTTCCGCCTAGAAAAGGACCCGGACTGAAATAGCGTTATGTTTGGCGCGCCGTACAGGCGCCCAAGGTCAAGGCCGCCGTGCCATTAATGGTAATGTGAACGGAGTGGTACTTAGGTCCCGGCGACATTTACAGGGTCAAACTGAGCCGTCACCGAGGTTTGTGAGACGGACGGATGGCTGCCAGGGTGGTGCCCCGGGTGGTGCCCCGGGTGGTGCCCCGGGTGGTGCCCCGGGTGGTGCTAGCTGTAGCGGGGTGTAATCAACGGTGATCAGCAGTCGTCATGCCGTACTCAGTTTGGCCGCTGATCGTGTTGACGTGGACCAAAGCTAAAACACACAAGTTTACTACCATGTCTCGTGACGTCACGCGCTTCGCCAAGTCTCCATGGAAGTCGTTCAGATATGGACCAGAAACGCCAGCGCGTTTAAAGACGACCATATTTTCTCGTTCTCTCCATTCCTTATTTAATGGTTTGAACAACACTTTGAGATACCAATCTGAAAACAGCGACAGAAATAATGTTTATTATGCCCGACGTCTGTGTTTGGCGGTGTGGGTCTGTCACACTGCATCAGGCGGTCCTGTGGCGTGGCACGGTGGCTGGTCAGGTGACTGATACATCTTCTCACGCGATCAGTAAATCTTATTTCGCCTGACAAATTTGTTGTACAATTTATGGGGACTCGTTTCCGTGCGCCTTAATGGTAATCCCGCAATGGCCGGAGTCCTGGGCAGGATTGCCTGTGCCTTCCAGAGTTAATCACTGGCGTGGTGCGCGGTCAAACAGAACAGAAGCCGCCTCTGTGATGTAGTTTTTTCTCGGGGGGGTAGGGCGGGACCCGCAATATGCGACTGTCATGTCCTCTTGATTCCTAAGCATCCTAGCGGAGAAAAGAGTGGCGGAGAGAAGCAGGTAGAGGTGGAGAGGCAGGGAGGGAGGGAGGGAGAGCAGGGGAATAGGGGGGGGGGGGCTGCTGGACAATCTTTAAATTGATACGGCGCGGGTCAGAGTTTTGTCGTGATAATGTTGCTATAAATCGACAGCAGTAAAGACTTTCTATAGCGGGCATGGTGAGCGTGTGGAAAATGTTTCTCCTGGGGTATTAGAATACTGCTGGAGGGGAGGGAAGGGGAGGGGAAGGAACGGGGGAGGAGATGAGGGATAGAGAGAGGGTGAATAGTGGGCAATGGGTAAAAAAGCGTTTTCCTTTCATCTGGCTGAGTTTGGTTTTTGGGTGGAGGGGGAGGCACTTTACGTGAGAATGAGGAGCGGGCGCTGTGCTCGGGCGGGCTGTGGCCACGCGGTCTCCCCTATAACGGTGACACTGCGGTGGTTATTCATGTGGCGTCAGTCAATAGGCTGTGACGCCAGCCAGATGAACAGGTCAACTCTTCACTGAGCCTCCCCGCCCCTTGTCTGATTGCGTCATTATCATTGCATTAGCATCTCATTGCCTTGTAACCTCTTCTCCTGAAATATGGTCGCGTGACGGGGTTTACAACCTCACGGCGTGCGTGCTGGTTGGCCAGCGGTCTGGGAATTACGCCCATAATTCTGAATTCTTTGTTATCTGGGGCAATACACAAGATGTTTTGTATTCCCACCGTGAATTATTAACCGCGTACCCTATTATTATACCATTGTTTCTGTAGTTATCTACGGCAGTCTATAATGACACTGATCATTGTTCCTGGGAACGTGTTTTTGTCTCGAGAACCACACTGGCCACAATAGATACTCGGATACCTCTGTTTGTAGGGCAGAATTAGGTCCTCGCTTGCATTGTTCATAATGCCGACGGATTTCCATTTTAGAACATTTGTAAGTAAAAAGTTGATCTTTCCATTACTGTCAGCTTTATGCTGATATCCAGGTATTTCCCATTATGTATATGTTTTATTTTATCACATTGGCATATAATTTGTTCCGATGGATACAGATATGATATGAATGCGACATATATAGATTTGATTAACGGTATAAGTGTGGTGTCTCCTTATCTTTCTCTCTGCTTTTTTTCGTGAATCGTGGATCCTAGGACATATGACGTCACTACCGGTAGATACTTGGCGCCTACCTTGGTTAGTTATGAAGCGATGTTGGCCGTCAGCTACAGCGATGTAACTCTGGAGCGGTTATAAGCGGGAGACGAACGGCCCACCATGCACCGGGGTTCTATATTATCGCCCCTTTTCTGCGCAGGTGCCTCGATTGATGTGTGGAATATACTGCCACCTCTGGCCGCTGTAACTGGGGCCACGTGGCTAGGGACTGTGACTCGGGGTGGGGCCACGTGGCTAGGGACTGTGACTCGGGGTGGGGCCACGTGGCTAGGGACTGTGACTCGGGGTGGGGCCACGTGGCTAGGGACTGTGACTCGAGGTGGGGCCACGCAGCTGGGGCCTTGTTGCCTAGGGACTGAATCGGGGTGGGGCCACGTGGCTAGGGACCCGTGACTCGGGGTGGGGCCAATGTAGCTGGGGCCACGTGGCTAGGCACTGTGACTCGGGGTGGGGCCACGTGGCTAGGGACTGTGACTTAGGGTGGGGCCACGTGGCTAGGGACTGTGACTCGGGGATGGGGCCACGTGGCTGGGACCTTGTTGCCTAGGGACTGACTCGGGGTGGGGCCACGTGGCTAGGGTCCCGTGACTCGGGGTGGGGCCAATGTAGCTGGGGCCACGTGGCTAGGCACTGTGACTCGGGGTGGGGCCACGTGGCTGGGGCCTTGTTGCCTAGGGACTTACTAGGGGGTGGGGCCACGTAGCTGGGGCCTTGTTGCCTAGGGACTGCGTGACTCGGGGGTGGGGCCCCGTGGCTGGGGCCTTGTTGCCCACGGACTGTGTGACTCGGGGGTGGGGTCACGTGGCTGGGGCCACGTGGGCCTTGTTGCCTAGGGACTGTGTGACGGGGGTGGGGCCACGTGGCTGGGGCCACGTGGGCCTTGTTGCCTAGGGACAGTGTGACTCGGGAGTGGGGCCACGTGGCTGGGGCCTTGTTGCCTAGGGACTGTGTGACTCGGGGGTGGGGCCACGTGGCTGGGACCTTGTTGCCTAGGGACTCATGGCCTCATGGCTGTGGGGATGGAAGGTGGGAGGTGGGGGGGCAGACCTCAACACACTTACTTCGCCTGCCTGGCGTTGCCAAGGGTACTGTCCAGCGAGTCTGGCGATAAAGGTTTGTGGGCCGGCCGTTCTGGATCCATCAGGCCCCGCTTGCCACGTCCCGCATCCTGGATGAGTGACGTCCGAGTGCTGCAGAAACGGTGCCTCCATCTAGCGTGGATGAAACGTGCACAGATGCTGACAATTACGCCGGGAAAAACTGGTTGATGATTCATTGCCTATTCAACACCGGATAACGACATGGGCATTATTACAAGTACTCATGTCCCATAATTCATTGCGCCCAAAAGCGCTCGTCTATTGGAAACACGTGTTCCATGGACAACTTATCAAGGCGTGGATGAATAAAACATGGGCCCGGCAGCACAACAGGAATGATGTGTGGGTCTTATTGAAAACCCAACTTCGCCAGTTATTACTTCCCAACAGTCACATATAGATAGTCTGTTTCAAATGTCATTTTCATATTTATAAACGTGTCATGTATTCATTTGTATATCGCATACAATATGAAAAGATTGGTGTAGCAGCCTGCACAAAGAAATACATGTAGTTCTTCTTCCTCGTGTTACCTTAGGAACCCGTCCACTGTCGACTGCCAACGTTTCACTTGTGTTGAGATATTGGTATTTTGGACAGAAAGGAACATTTTCAATAAATCAACGCAATAGCTTTTAGCGGTTATGTCCCTAGAAACAATGGTGCCTCCCGTACAGTCTAAAGTGCGAACTTAAGGCGCTGATTCGTAGTGCCGTTTGTTTTTTGCTGGTGGCCACCTCGTGGCGCCACTTGTTGGCGTGGCGGTGTGAGGTCGGATACGGCGACTTCCGCCTGCCTTGCCGCCTGCCCTGCCGCCGAACCGACTAGAATAACCCGCTGTAATTCCTATCTCGTCCAATTCTCGCGAGACGAATCCGTTGTGTCGTCTTCATTACCGTATTATCTTGCGGAGAGGGCTCGAACTATTTTCCGCCTGCCATGAATCTCATTCCAGTAACCCAGCTAGCCCCCCCCCCCTCCCCGCCCACCACGGCCACCCCAGTCTACTTGTTTCACGATGCCATTTGCATAACTACCCTTCCTTATGGGCTGCAGGGCGCCCAAGCCTCCTCCAGCCCCCCCCCCCCACCCCACCCCACCCCACCCCCGACACCGCCTGTTTCTGTCTCTGTCTCTCGCTTTCTCTCTTTAGTGCTTCCTGTTCCGCTCATTGGCTGTCTTCCTCTCCGTTTTTCTCGCTGTCCCCCTGTCTGTCCGTCTGCCTCTCCCTCGCCCCCCTCCCCCTCTCCCTCCCTGCCGTCAGACATACACACATCAGGGGGTCATACGCTGGACAAACGCTGATTGCACCACTATGGCTTGTGTCTACCACCTCGGCCAGTGCCCACCCCGAGGCACATCGTGACTGCTAGGAAGCCACGGTCAGTAAGGTGCCTCCCTCACCCTGCCGCTCGCCCCGCAGACCCCCGGCCTCCGTGCGGTTCCCGCTGTCGGGGGCTGGTGTCCCTGCCCGCTGGCCCCATGGCGGCGGCCGGCAACGTGCTGACCACATTCCTCAGGCCCAATGACCATTGTCGTCTGCTGCATACTAAAGCCCGCGAAAAAGGAACGCTTTGCCGAGAAGTGACTTTTACTGCCGGCGCCGTGTACTCGGTCCCCCCCCCCACCTCTCCCCGCCGCTGCCCCCCTCCCCCCGCCCACCCCCTGTTTGGCTTGTCACAGTGTTCGTGACGTTCTGAGTTGATTGTCTTGTATCACCCCGACACGAGGCGACACCTAACGGGCGTCTTGGCTAAAGAGGGTAATGAATTATTTGTTTGAGGAGGCAGTGAGCGTTTAATGAGCAAACAACTGATTGCCAGCCCGGCCTGTCGGTATTGATCGGGGGGATCCGGGGGGTGGGGGTAGGAGTGGGCGGGGTAGCCTCGGGCCGATTGTGTTCGGCACTGTCCGGTGGGGGCCGTCTGAGGGACAGGAGAGGGGAGGGGAGAGGACGGGAGGGCGGTAAGGATTAGCGTTGGGGAGGGGGGGGGGGGTCGGGAGGATCTTGGCACAATACGGCAGGGACGGTGGTGAGGGGCGGCATAAGTGAGAGAAAAGAACGTTAAGGCGAGAAGGGGGGTGGGGGGTTAAGGGAAGGAAAGTGAGGAAGACGAGGTAGGAAGCATGAGGGAGTCTCGGGGTGGGTGGAGGGTGGTGCCTGGCGGTGATGACCCGAGTGGGTCGGTGGGTGTTGGCAGGCTGACCGAGGTGACCGGGGGAGAGGAGGTAGGTGGATTGTGCCTGGCTGACCGGGGGATAGAGGAGGGGGTTAGGTGCGTTGTGGCGGCTGCCTGACCGGGGTGCGGGGTTCAAGACGGAGGTGAACGGTCCCGGCGACGAATACGCCAACTCTTGTGGGAGACATTAATGTCTTTGTACTGTAATTGTGCCGACAAAACGTGCCATTTGTAGCGCCGCCGTTCATTTAGGAGTAAATAGGGGGACGGATGGCGGTAATCTATCCTGGGCGAGAGACCAGAATAAGGAATGGAGCTACAGACGGGGCGCCGAGAGACACGCCGACAGGGACTATACGAGGGGTGACCGCTAGTCATGTCGGCTGGACGACCGCTGCCCCCTCCCCCCCCCCGGCTACACTCTCCATCTTCGTCTCTGTCCCTTCCATTTCACCCGGTCGCTGTGACAGCCGCGACGCAGACAAGAATCCTTTGTCGTACGTCGACGTCAGCGGCTGTGTCAATGTCTGTCAAGTAGATGTCCGCGTGTTGTGACGGCAGGACGGGCCGCTAGGGGGCGCGCTGTGCTGTCCGTGTGTGTTGTGACGGCACGACAGGCCGCTAGGGGGCGCGCTGTGCTGTCCGTGTGTGTTGTGACGGCACGACAGGCCGCTAGGGGGCGCGCTGTGCTGTCTGTGTGTGTTGTGACGGCACGACAGGCCGCTAGGGGGCGCGCTGTGCTGTTGTGACGTCACGACAGACCGCTAGGGGGCGCGCTGTGCCGTCCGTGTGTTGTGACGGCACGACAGGCCGCTAGGGGGCAATCTCTGCTGTTGTGACGTCACGACAGACCGCTAGGGGGCGCGCTGTGCCGTCCGTGTGTTGTGACGGCACGACAGGCCGCTAGGGGGTGCGCTGTGCTGTCTGTGTGTGTTGTGACGGCACGACAGGCCGCTAGGGGGCGCTGGGCTGTCGGTGTGTTGTGACGGCACGACAGGCCGCTAGGGGGCGATCTTTGCTGTTGTGACGTCACGACAGACCGCTAGGGGGCGCGCTGTGCTGTCCGTGTGTTGTGACGGCACGACAGGCCGCTAGGGGGCGCGCTGTGCTGTCTGTGTTGTAAGGGCGCGACAGGCCGCTAGGGGGCGCTGGGCTGTCGGTGTGTTGTGACGGCACGACAGGCCGCTAGGGGGCGATCTCTGCTGTTGTGACGTCACGACAGACCGCTAGGGGGCGCGCTGTGCTGTCCGTTTGTTGTGCCGGCACGACAGGCCGCTAGGGGGCGCGCTGTGCTGTTGTGACGTCACGACAGACCGCTAGGGGGCGCGCTGTGCTGTCCGTTTGTTGTGTCGGCACGACAGGCCGCTAGGGGGCGCGCTGTGCTGTTGTGACGTCACGACAGACCGCTAGGGGGCGCGCTGTGCTGTCCGTGTGTTGTGCCGGCACGACAGGCCGCTAGGGGGCGCGCTCTGCTGTCCGTGTGTTGTGACGGCGCGACAGGCCGCTAAGGGGCGCGCTGTGCTGTTGTGCCGGCACGACAGGCCGCTAGGGGGCGCGCTGTGCTGTCCGTGTGTTGTGACGGCGCGACAGGCCGCTAGGGGGCGCGCTGTGCTGTCCGCGTGTTGTGACGGCGCGACAGGCCTCTAGGGGGCGCGCTGTGCTGTCTGTGTGTTGTGACGGCACGACAGGCCGCTAGGGGGCGCGCTGTGCTGTCTGTGTGTTGTGACGGCACGACAGGCCGCTAGGGGGCGCGCTGTGCTGTCCGAGTGTTGTGACGGCGCGACAGGCCGCTAGGGGGCGCGCTGTGCTGTCTGTGTGTTGTGACGGCACGACAGGCCGCTAGGGGGCGCGCTGTGCTGTCCGTGTGTTGTGACGGCACGACAGGCCGCTAGGGGGCGCGCTGTGCTGTGGGGACGGCAGGACAGACCGCTAGGGGGCGCGCTGTGCTGTGGGGGTGGCAGGGCAGACCGCCAGGGAAGCGACGACTGCTGGGTGGGAGTGGAGGTGGGTGGGGTGATTAGGTCCGTGGCGCGGCAAGGTGAGTGGAGGACATGAATATCAAGGGGATAAAGCTGGATTCCAAAAAAGCGTCGCCACAGAGCGGCGACAAACAGGCGTTGAGCGGTCTGCTTCTGCCGAGAATGAGTTTGCCTTACTGTGGCGGCGGTCAACAGGTGATCCGTGCTATTATTATCAACGAGGCTGGTGCCTCCCACCCTCTACAAGCCGTACCCTAATAATGTACCACGCGTCACTTATGCTTGGAGCCACGCCAGCTGAGCTATGTGGCCCCTCTATTGCAATGCTTGGTGCCACGCCAGCTGAGCTATGTGGCCCCTCTATTGCAATGCTTGGAGCCACGCCAGCTGAACTATGTGGCCCCTCTATTGAAATGCTTGGAGCCACGCCAGCTGAGCTATGTGGCCCCTCTATTGCAATGCTTGGAGCCACGCCAGCTGAGCTATGTGGCCCCTCTATTGAAATGCTTGGAGCCACGCCAGCTGAGCTATGTGGCCCCTCTATTGCATTGCTTGGAGCCACGCCAGCTGAGCTATGTGGCCCCTCTATTGCAATGCTTGGAGCCACGCCAGATGAGCTATGTGGCCCCTCTATTGCAATGCTTGGAGCCACGCCAGCTGAGCTATGTGGCCCCTCTATTGCAATGCTTGGAGCCACGCCAGCTGAGCTATGTGGCCCCTCTATTGCAATGTTTGGAGCCACGCCAACTGAGCTATGTGGCCCCTCCCAGGCTGTGAGAGGTCGTGCGGGAACCAGGTTGTGAGAGGTCGTGCGGGAACCAGGCTGTGAGAGGTCGTGCGGCAACCAGGTTGTGAGAGGTCGTGCGGGAACCAGGTTGTGAGAGGTCGTGCGGGAACCAGGCTGTGGGAGGTCGTGCGGGAACCAGGCTGTGGGAGGTCGTGCAGGAACCAGGCTGTGGGAGGTCGTGCGGGAACGAGGCTGTGAGAGGTCGTGCGGGAACCAGGTTGTGAGAGGTCGTGCGGGAACCAGGCTGTGAGAGGTCGTGCGGGAACCAGGCTGTGGGAGGTCGTGCGGGAACCAGGCTGTGGGAGGTCGTGCGGGAACCAGGCTGTGGGAGGTCGTGCGGGAACCAGGCTGTGAGAGGTCGTGCGGGAACCAGTTTGTGAGAGGTCGTGCGGGAACCAGGTTGTGAGAGGTCGTGCGGGAACCAGGCTGTGGGAGGTCGTGCGGGAACCAGGCTGTGGGAGGTCGTGCGGGAACCAGGCTGTGGGAGGTCGTGCGGGAACCAGGCTGAGAGGTGCGGGAACCAGCTTGTGAGAGGTCGTGCGGGAACCAGCTTGTGAGAGATGGTGCGGGAACCAGGCTGTCAGGTGGTGCGGGAACCAGGCTGTCAGGTGGTGCGGGATGTGGAGTGTGGAGTCTGCATGCGAGGTCTGTCGATCATGAGCGACACATGTGGCATGTCTGATAGACAGACTTCACTCTGCAATCGATCAGTTAGCATGTGTGTTCCCAGCTAACCCGGGGCTGGTCGGGCAACGGCGCATCCAGGGAACATCTATGGCTGGCACAGGTGTAGTCTACGGCTAGCCTAGGGTCATTGCTGCCCTAGGTGTAGTCTACGGCTAGCATAGGGCCATTGCTGCCTTAAGTGTAGTCTACGGCTGGACTATGGCTGGCCTAGGCATAAGCTACGGCCTATCGCTGCATGCCCAGGCGCGCCCTTCCCGCGTCCGCTCGCCTGCCCTCGCCTCCCCAGTGGCCCTGTCACCTGCCACCATGTCACAACAACCTCAGTTAGGCGCAAAACCGAACCTCACCTCTTGATGTTATTGACAATATGAGTCCTGATCAATCAACACAGGTTTTGATTTACGGTGACACTTTGATTGATTTCCCCCAGACATGATCACATCAACGGTTTTACTACCCCCCCCCCCCGCCACACCCACAAAGTTTTAACCACAATAATTATATTTTTCTTTTATACTGCTCAGTACCTGATCTGATTTTATGCCCGTCGATCCGTCAATCACTGTACAGAGCCCCGTCAATCACTGTACAGAGGCCTGTCGATCACTGTACAGAGGCCTGTCGATCACTGTACAGAGGCCTGTCAATCACTGTACAGAGGCCTGTCGATCACTGTACAGAGGCCTGTCAATCACTGTACAGAGGCCTGTCGATCACTGTACAGAGGCCCGTCGATCACTGTACAGAGGCCCGTCAATCACTGTACAGAGGCCTGTCGATCACTGTACAGGGGCCTGTCGATCACTGTACAGAGGCCCGTCGATCACTGTACAGAGACCCGTCGATCACTGTACAGAGACCCGTCGATCACTGTACAGAGGCCTGTCGATCACTGTACAGAGGCCTGTCGATCACTGTACAGAGACCCGTCAATCACTGTACAGAGGCCTGTCGATCACTGTACAGAGGCCTGTCGATCACTGTACAGAGGCCTGTCGATCACTGTACAGAGGCCCGTCGATCACTGTACAGAGGCCCGTCGATCACTGTACAGAGGCCCGTCAATCACTGTACCGAGGCCCGTCGATCACTGTACAGAGGCCCGTCGATCACTGTACAGAGGCCCGTCAATCACTGTACAGAGGCCCGTCGATCACTGTACAGAGACCCGTCGATCACTGTACAGAGACCCGTCGATCACTGTACAGAGGCCTGTCGATCACTGTACAGAGGCCTGTCGATCACTGTACAGAGACCCGTCAATCACTGTACAGAGGCCTGTCGATCACTGTACAGAGGCCTGTCGATCACTGTACAGACCCGTCGATCACTGTACAGAGGCCCGTCGATCACTGTACAGAGGCCCGTCGATCACTGTACAGAGGCCCGTCAATCACTGTACAGAGGCCCGTCGATCACTGTACAGAGGCCCGTCGATCACTGTACAGAGGCCCGTCAATCACTGTACAGAGGCCCGTCGATCACTGTACAGAGGCCCGTCAATCACTGTACAGAGGCCCATCAATCACTGTACAGAGGCCTGTCGATCACTGTACAGAGGCCTGTCGATCACTGTACAGAGGCCCGTCGATCACTGTACAGAGGCCCGTCAATCACTGTACAGAGGCCTGTCGATCACTGTACAGAGGCCTGTCGATCACTGTACAGAGGCCCGTCAATCACTGTACAGAGGCCTGTCGATCACTGTACAGAGGCCTGTCGATCACTGTACAGAGGCCCGTCGATCACTGTACAGAGGCCTGTCGATCACTGTACAGAGGCCCGTCAACCACTGTACAGAGGCCTGTCGATCACTGTACAGAGGCCCGTCGATCACTGTACAGAGGCCCGTCGATCACTGTACAGAGGCCCGTCAATCACTGTACAGAGGCCTGTCGATCACTGTACAGAGGCCTGTCGATCACTGTACAGAGGCCCGTCGATCACTGTACAGAGGCCCGTCGATCACTGTACAGAGGCCCGTCAACCACTGTACAGAGGCCTGTCGATCACTGTACAGAGGCCCGTCGATCACTGTACAGAGGCCCGTCGATCACTGTACAGAGACCCGTCGATCACTGTACAGAGACCCGTCGATCACTG
>OZ025257.1:30866598-30937547 GCA_964019135.1 Arenicola marina | reverse complement strand
GGGGCAGTGGGAGGCGGGGATGGGGATGGGACATCGGCGGCGGCCTGACTGACTGACTGACGGACTGGCTGAATAGCTGACTGACTGCTGTCTACTTTCCCCGCCACGTCCGAAGGCTCCTTTCTTCCCTGCCTGCACCGTTGATGTTCTATCTGTCTCTGTGGCCCCCGTCTGGCGCGTCATGTCTGTGTGGTCGCACGATAAAGATCCTATTTCTTACTACGCAAAGAGTAGAGGGTTACGCCGGAGACATGGCTCAACTCTTCCCTTCCTTCTCCTATTGACGGGATATGACCAGAAATGGTTGAAGCGTCCTGAATAAAGCAACCATCGTCTGACTGTCCTGCAATATAAGGCAGTGTGGCGGCACGGGGGGGGGGCAACGTCCTTTTACTACTGTTATCTTTGTCATCAGCGTCATTGGTTTGTAGCTGTCATGGCCGACTGGCCTGGCAGACCTAGGCCGCCGCGATCTGGACGTGGCAGACCTAGGCCGCCGAGATCTGGACGTGGCAGACCTAGGCCGCCGAGATCTGGACGTGGCAGACCTAGGCCGCCGCGATCTGAACGTGGCAGACCTTGGCCGCCGAGATCTGGACGTGGCAGACCTAGGCCGCCGCGATCTGGACGTGGCAGACCCAGGCCGCTGAGATCTGGACGTGGCAGACCTAGGCCGCCGAGATCTGGACGTGGCAGACCTAGGCCGCCGAGATCTGGACGGGGCAGACCTAGGCCGCCGAGATCTGGACGTGGCAGACCTAGGCCGCCGCTATCTGGACGTGGCAGACCTAGGCCGCCGAGATCTGGCCTGGCAGACCTAGGCCGCCGAGATCTGGACGTGGCAGACCTAGGCCGCCGAGATCTGGACGTGGCAGACCTAGGCCGCCGAGATCTGGACGTGGCAGACCTAGGCCGCCGAGATCTGAACGTGGCAGACCTAGGCCGCCGCGATCTGAACGTGACAGACCTAGGCCGCCGAGATCTGGACGTGGCAGACCTAGGCCGCCGCGATCTGGACGTGGCAGACCTAGGCCGCCGATATCTGGACGTGGCAGACCTAGGCCGCCGATATGTGGACGTGGCAGACCTAGGCCGCCGATATCTGGACGTGGCAGACCTAGGCCGCCGATATCTGGACGTGGCAGACCTAGGCCGCCGATATGTGGACGTGGCAGACCTAGGCCGCCGATATCTGGACGTGGCAGACCTAGGCCGCCGCGATCTGAACGTGACAGACCTAGGCCGCCGAGATCTGGACGTGGCAGACCTAGGCCGCCGCGATCTGGACGTGGCAGACCTAGGCCGCCGATATCTGGACGTGGCAGACCTAGGCCGCCGATATGTGGATGTGGCAGACCTAGGCCGCCGATATCTGGACGTGGCAGACCTAGGCCGCCGAGATCTGGACGTGGCAGACCTAGGCCGCCGAGATCTGGACGTGGCAGACCTAGGCCGCCGCTATCTGGACGTGGCAGACCTAGGCCGCCGAGATCTGGCCTGGCAGACCTAGGCCGCCGAGATCTGGACGTGGCAGACCTAGGCCGCCGAGATCTGGACGTGGCAGACCTAGGCCGCCGAGATCTGGACGTGGCAGACCTAGGCCGCCGCGATCTGAACGTGACAGACCTAGGCCGCCGAGATCTGGACGTGGCAGACCTAGGCCGCCGCGATCTGGACGTGGCAGACCTAGGCCGCCGATATCTGGACGTGGCAGACCTAGGCCGCCGATATGTGGACGTGGCAGACCTAGGCCGCCGATATGTGGACGTGGCAGACCTAGGCCGCCGATATGTGGACGTGGCAGACCTAGGCCGCCGGGATCTGGACGTGTATTACTTTTGTGATGCTTCCCCCCGCCCTGCCCCCCCCCCCACCCCCTTTGGAGTCTGGGGTGGGATAGCGTAGGTTATAGTGACATACCTCCATCCTCCTCTTTGACTTTGGTGTCAGCAGTTAGATGATATTGTGACGCGGGGGAGGGAGTCATCGGTGGTGGCCCTGGAGGTAGTGGGGGATGGGGGGGGGGGGCGCCCATGCGCTGCAGTGAGGTGTCATCATAGCTTGTGCGGACGTGGCTCGGCGTGTCTTGACGTGACGGCGTCAGGGGAGACCGGGGCAGGAGGAGGGGAGGGGGTCTGAAGCCGTATGGGGAGGGGTATTCTGTGACGGGTGGGCTGGGGGTGGGGGGGTGGTTACTGCCCGCCCGCCTGGCGTTGGCTGAAGTCAGTGCCGAGGCCAAGGCCGTCAGAGTGCTGCTGCCACTGTCTGCGGCCAGCGGGTGTCTAGGTGTGAGCCGTGGGTGGCTCCACAATCGTCCTGTGGATGGAGGGGGGGGGGGGTGCTTAGGGGCGGGGTGGCGTGGGGGGGGGGGGGGGGGTGGCTGCTGCTGACAGGTGGCAGCCGTGTCTCTCCGTTAATGGCAGGGCGAGAATAGTTGTCAGCGTCTTCGGTCTGTTGCGCTGTGTAACCGGTGACCTCTGTCTCAATACGCTGTGTAACCGGTGACCTCTGTCTCAATACGCCTTGTAACCGGTGACCTCTGTCGCAATATGCTGTGTAACCGGTGACCTCTGTCGCAATACGTTGTGTAACCGGTGACCTCTGTCGCAATATGTTGTGTAACCGGTGACCTCTGTCACAATACGTTGTGTAACCGGTGACCTCTGTCGCAATACGCTGTGTAACCGGTGACCTCTGTCGCAATACGTTGTGTAACCGGTGACCTCTGTCGCAATATGTTGTGTAACCAGTGACCTCTGTCGCAATACGTTGTGTAACCGGTGACCTCTGTCGCAATATGTTGTGTAACCGGTGACCTCTGTCACAATACGTTGTGTAACCGGTGACCTCTGTCGCAATACGCTGTGTAACCGGTGACCTCTGTCGCAATACGTTGTGTAACCGGTGACCTCTGTCGCAATATGTTGTGTAACCGGTGACCTCTGTCGCAATACGTTGTGTAACCGGTGACCTCTGTCGCAATACGCTGTGTAACCGGTGACCTCTGTCGCAATACGTTGTGTAACCGGTGACCTCTGTCGCAATATGTTGTGTAACCGGTGACCTCTGTCGCAATACGTTGTGTAACCGGTGACCTCTGTCGCAATATGTTGTGTAACCGGTGACCTCTGTCACAATACGTTGTGTAACCGGTGACCTCTGTCGCAATACGCTGTGTAACCGGTGACCTCTGTCGCAATACGTTGTGTAACCGGTGACCTCTGTCGCAATATGTTGTGTAACCGGTGACCTCTGTCACAATACGTTGTGTAACCGGTGACCTCTGTCGCAATACGTTGTGTAACCGGTGACCTCTGTCGCAATATGTTGTGTAACCGGTGACCTCTGTCGCAATACGTTGTGTAACCGGTGACCTCTGTCGCAATATGTTGTGTAACCGGTGACCTCTGTCACAATACGTTGTGTAACCGGTGACCTCTGTCGCAATACGCTGTGTAACCGGTGACCTCTGTCGCAATACGTTGTGTAACCGGTGACCTCTGTCGCAATATGTTGTGTAACCGGTGACCTCTGTCGCAATACGTTGTGTAACCGGTGACCTCTGTCGCAATACGTTGTGTAACCGGTGACCTCTGTCGCAATCCGTTGTGTAACCGGTGACCTCTGTCGCAACTGGGGATGTGGGTGGGGGAGAAGGTCGTCATTATTACAGTGCTGACCTAGAGATGTCAGACTAAGTGAAGCCGCTTAAATATGTGTTACTAGTCTTCACCCTAATATGTGTTACTAGTCTTCACCCTAATATGTGTTACTAGTCTTCACCCTTGCTTGCTTTACAGGGCGGAAGACGCGAGTGGCGCCGGCTAATAGTGAGTCGGTATAAATATATATGTGTGGCCGACAACTGGTCAGACCAGAGGCTTCGGGTCTGATGGCTGATGG
This sequence comes from Arenicola marina, assembly GCA_964019135.1. Taxonomy (NCBI): domain Eukaryota; kingdom Metazoa; phylum Annelida; class Polychaeta; family Arenicolidae; genus Arenicola; species Arenicola marina. Next base: position 30,933,644 of record OZ025257.1, on the reverse strand, counting down.
CCGTGGGTGAGCTGAGGGTCGAGCGACTGTTATCGACAGGGCGCTGGAGTGGGGTGGGGTGGAAAGGGGGCGGCGGGGCGGCGGGGGAGGGGCTCCAACTGGTTGTTACTGACAATGACTCCATAGAGGCCGGAGAAGCTGTGCCCAGAGGGAGGCAGAGCGACAGTGACAGTGAGATCGGTCATGGCATGACGCCGATGTTGGACAGACTATCCTTCTTGTTCTCTCGCGGCCTTCTTCCCTCTCAATGTAAAGCCCGCTCGCCCTCCCGGTCACAATGACTGATTGCGCGCAACGTCCCTTTGACCTTGAACCTGGAACTGCGCGGCTGGGGACGGGGTGGGGTGGTTGGGTATGGTATCCGATGGGTGGGTATGGTATCCGATGGGTGTGTGGGTGTGTGTGGGAGGGTACATAGATCGGGAGGGGCTCGGTGGGAGCATGACGGGTAAGGGGGTGTGTAGGGGACCGGGGGGAAGGGGAGGTGGGAAGTGATTGGCACGATCGCACTTTGTCCTAAGTCCCCGTGCCTGAGACGCGGAGGAGGCGGCGTCATATAAAGAAGGCACTAATATTGTGACAGGGTGTCCTCGGTGAGGTGGTGGGGGGGGGAGGGGGGGCGTTTGTTGCCTCTGTTTGACGGACAGACAGTCGGTTGAGAAGCTGTCTTGTGGGGAACTGCGATGTAACATCGCCTTGACCTTCGGGGCTGCAATGTCACGTAATGCTGGCGAACGTTCTGCTCTGATCTGGTCAACATAAGAATTAGATTGTTTTGACGAAAGCCAGGATGTTTTCATTGTTCCACAGTTTACTGTATATCTGGCTCCAACCCTGAGCGCTAGATGTCCACGTACTGTAGCTTCCTGGTGGATCGACATTGTATTATATTTTATTATTTGGTGGTATTTTATCATACTGCAAAGAGGGTTGATCATTTAAATCCTTTGTTCGCACGATTGGTTGATGTTCTTGGCTGTAGCTGACGTGGGATGGGATGATCTTGGTCGTCTCTCACTACTCCATCTTAATACAGTCCGCGCTCCCTGTGTCTGTCTCGATTCTCTGGCGGGCTGGGTGTAATCTGGCTCACATGCACAGTTATTGTAACCCGTAGGCGGTGATCAGCTCAGGGGCGGAAGGGGGGGGGGGTTGCTCTCTGAAAAACGTCCGAGGGGCGTGCTCTCTGAAAAACGGGGGGTGGCGTGCTCCGTGAAGCCGACTTTAACAGTGTATGTTCAGGTTCCCAAGGAGGGTGTTGGGGGGGGGGGTGCTCTGAAGACTCTTGTGACCGGGGGGGGGGGGGCTTGGACTTGGAGAACCCGACTTTAACAGGTGTATGTTCAGTTTCCCAAGGGGGGGTTGCTCACTGAAGACTTGGGACCTTAACATGTATGTTAACATGTATGTTGTATGTTCTGGTTCCCAAGGGGAGGGGGGGGATGCAACTCCCCTAATCCCCCCCCCCTAGATCCGCCACTGTCAGCTGTTATGTAATTAAGTTTGGTATATTACGATCATATTGCCGACTAATTGTTAGACATATATGTATTATCTAGTTTAGAGCATACGGCCATGGTGTTGTCATGGCAGCTCCCACCCCTGGCCCCTCATGGCAGCTCCCACCCCTAGCCCCTCATGGCAGCTCCCACCCCTAGCCCCTCATGGCAGCTCCCACTCCTGGCCCCTCATGGCAGCTCCCACCCCTAGCCCCTCATGGCAGCTCCCACCCCATAGCCCCTCATGGCAGCTCCCACCCCTAGCCCCTCATGGCAGCTCCCACCCCTAGCCTCTCATGACAGCTCCCACCCCTAGCCCCTCATGGCAGCTCCCACCCCTAGCCCCTCATGGCAGCTCCCACCCCTGGCCCCTCATGGCAGCTCCCACCCTGGCCCCTCATGGCAGCTCCCACCTCTGGCCCCTCATGGCAGCTCCCACCCCTGGCCCCTCATTACAGCTCCCACCCCTGTCCCCTCATGGCAGCTCACACCCCTAGCCCCTCATGGCAGCTCACACCCCTAGCCCCTCATGGCAGCTCCCACCCCTAGCCCCTCATGGCAGCTCCCACCCCTAGCCCCGCATTGCAGCTCCCACCCCTGGCTCCTCATGACAGCTCCCACCCCTAGCCCCTCATGGCAGCTCCCACCCCTAGCCCCTCATGGCAGCTCCCACCCCTAGCCCCTCATGGCAGCTCCCACCCCTAGCCCCTCATGGCAGCTCCCACCCCTAGCCCCTTGCAACTGCTATCTTCCCCTAGCCCCTCACATTTGCTATCTTCCCCTAGCCCCTCGCATCTGCTATCTTCCCCTAGCCCCTCGCATCTGCTATCTTCACCCTAGCCACTCACATCAGCTATCTTCCCCTATAGCCCCACACATCTGCTATCTTCCCCTAGCCCCTCACATCTGCTATCTTCCCTCTACCCTTACAATGCCCCCCCCCCCGTTACCCCCACCCTCTGCCAACCAAATCAATTTGCATAGTCAATAACGCGATTTGAAAAAGTTTTATGTTAAAATTAACAAAGAGTTCAGAGCTGGTAGGCACAATAAAAAATCCGTTGTGTGCCATTAATAAATCTACGCTGACATTTCGTCGAAAAAAGGACCATATTTGTCCGAACGACACCAGCGAAGGGGAGTGGGGGAGGGGGGGTAATTAATGTATATATATATATATATATATATATATATATATATACATTATATATAGGGGCCCAACGGTGTGCTTGTCGATCGCCCGCGACGTTTGTTAAACATACACTTGACTTAGATGGATGGCGTTTGACAAGTCCTCCCGACCGATAGCGACCACCGGCCTGCCTGCTTCCATCCTCCCGCCACCCTTGTAGCGCCCCCCACCCATACCCCACCCACCCACGTCACTGCTATACGTCTGTATACCCCCTGTCTATCGCTCAATGTCTCTCGCCTCGCCCTACCCCCCCCCCCCCTCCGCCGGCGCCCATACGTTATGATTGATGGGTGTCCATACCGAGCGTTTGTCTCATCAGCGGGGCATTTGTTATCGTATGACCGGCGTCCCGGCTTGAGCCCCCCCCCCCCCACCCCACCCCGCGCACCCTCTGTAATGCGGCATTGTCTCTCACTAACGAGCAGCCCTCCCATCTGATGCAGGTTTTAAATCATTCATTTTTGGTGGGGAAAAATTCCTTCTGCCCATAAATCTATTGGTTGTTTTAATCAAATGCGCAAAGAGGTACCGGACGGACGGACGGGCGGGGGGGGGGGGGGGTGAGGGGGGGCAGCAGCCATCCCTAGCCCCACCCTCACCCACTGGTGCCACGGTCCATAATGCCTGCCTCCCCCCCCCCCCCCTATCACCAGGCGGTAATGAGTCTGCGTACACGCCGCCGTGGATATCATATGTTTACCCACGCTGCGTGGGCCGTCACGTGGCCGTCACGTGATGGATGGCCGTCATTATATCGGTCGTCGAACGCTCGCCCAAACGAGAAACCGATCTACAAACAATTACTGGCCGTGTAAACCGCTCATGTTGAATATGGTGGTCGATGTTGTGGACGTTAAAACTGGGCTTACGATTTAATAGAGGCTGGGGGTGGGGTGGAGGGGCCCCCAGGGCATGTTCAAGCCATGCAGTCTGTTCGTCAACGTGAAATGTCATCATTGTGGAATGATTTGAGTGATAGTCTTAATGTATAGATTGTCAATGTATCTGATTGCCTATACAAGTCTGGTAGATTGTATTTTTACCTTCTACTGTAAGTTTCAACAAAAATAGAATCTGGATCTGACACTAAAAAGCAAAAAAATTGGAATATCTTTATTTACATATCGATGCGTTATGTTTTAATTAATAATGGCCACTGCGCGCAGTGAGGGTGAACCTGCTGGATACCGATGGTCTAGACAGGTGTTACTGTGACTGCCGCCACAGGGCCCCTCACACCTGCCCCACCCTCTCGGTTATCATATCGACATGTGTGTATGGAAGCACGCAGAAGCCAGAAGCTGGCCTTTGGTGTATGAATGTGGAGGGCAATTTATATGAAAGAGGATCTGAAAATCACGACGTCGCTACTGGGTATATTAAGACATAATATATTTAAGTCTTTATAATGTCGATCTTCAGTAGTGCAGTCTACATGAAATCGATTCTGAAACTGAAAAGTTTTTTTGGGTTGGATCGATCCCTCTGTTAAAGGTCGATTTTTTGTAATTACATTGCTGCGATTGTTGTCAGAAGGTCACGCCAGACAAGACATGGACATCTCGCTCATATCTACCGTCGCCATGGTGACCCCCACCCGTTACCCTTAACATCACCATCACCACGGTGACCCCCACCCGCCACCCTTAACATCACCGTCACCACGGTGGCTCCCACCCGTCACCCTTAACATCACCGTCACCACGGTGGCTCCCACCCGTCACCCTTAACATCACCGTCACCACGGTGACCCCCACCCGCCACCCTTAACATCACCGTCACCACGGTGGCTCCCACCCCGTCACCCTTAACATCACCGTCACCACGGTGACCCCCACCCGTCACCCTTAACATCACCGTCACCACGGTGGCTCCCACCCGTCACCCTTAACATCACCGTCACCACGGTGACCCCCACCCGTCACCCTTAACATCACCGTCACCACGGTGGCTCCCACCCGTCACCCTTAACATCACCGTCACCACGGTGACCCTCCACCCGCCACCCTTAACATCACCGTCACCACGGTGGCTCCCACTCGTCACCCTTAACATCACCGTCACCACGGTGGCTCCCACCCGTCACCCTTAACATCACCGTCACCACGGTGGCTCCCACCCGTCACCTTAACATCACCGTCACCACGGTGACCCCCACCGTCACCCTTAACATCACCACCTGATCACCACCACCCATTCACCCCCGCCAGCATGTTCATCTACCCACACCCCACCAACATCCCCATCTACGGTTTGCGTAGCCTGAACATGCTGAAGGTCACACCATCACTTCCATCCCCACAGACTTCACCCCCACTCTCACCCGACTCACCCCCAATGTCACCCCACTCGCTCCCACTGTCACCCCACGAGGATGTCCCCCGACCCCCGACCCCCGCCCCCACCATCCTCCTCGCGCTCAGCCACCGCCATCTTCCCCGAAAGTTTTACGTGACATAACTTATTTAAGCTGGCTTGACGTAAGCTGTCATGTGTGTGGTGAGCTGTCGGGGTAGAAGGGGGGAGGGGGTGGCGTCGCTGTGTGGCGGAGTGGGGTGGCAGAGATAAGGGGAGGGGTAGAATGACAGAGGGAAGTGACATTGATGGATGTACGGTGTCGTGACGTGGCCTGTTCTCATGGCGGCCAGGGGGTGTGGGGAGGGTCCCTTCCCGCGAGCAGCTGTCTCTGCCAGGCGGGCTGCCCGGCTTCTGGAGTACCCGACACCAGCCCCCACCCCCACCCTAGCTCCCTACTGAACCCCTGTCCCCCTATACCCCCTCCCTGCCGCCCCTCACTCCATCACCCCCCACGCCATGAACACGTGTTTGTGTGTTCTGCAGTGACTTTGCCGTGCTGAGTCACAATGCTAATCTGCTTGCTGTGGCTGACAGAGAGGATTTCAGATAGAAGTCCTCATATAAATAAGTGAAATGTTCAATGACGTGAAAGGCAATGGTAGAGTGGAGGTGTGGGCGGGGGTTGCTGTCCCTAACCCCCACACTTTACGTGTCTGGCGGGGTGTACAGCAGTGTGGACAGTGTACTCTGTACGACCGTGTCTGGCGGGGTGTACAGCAGTGTGGACAGTGTACTCTGTACGACCGTGTCTGGCGGGGTGTACAGCAGTGTGGACAGTGTACTCTGGACGACCGTGTCGGGCGGGGTGTACAGCAGTGTGGACAGTGTACTCTGGACGACCGTGTCGGGCGGGGTGTACAGCAGTGTGGACAGTGTACTCTGTACGACCGTGTCGGGCGTGGTGCACAGCAGTGTGGACAGTGTACTCTGGACGACCGTGTCTGGCGGGGTGTACAGCAGTGTGGACAGTGTACTCTGTACAGCAGTGTGGACAGTTTACTCTGTACGACCGTGTCTGGCGGGGTGTACAGCAGTGTGGACAGTGTACTCTGTACGACCGTGTCTGGCGGGGTGTACAGCAGTGTGGACAGTGTACTCTGTACGACCGTGTCTGGCGGGGTGTACAGCAGTGTGGACAGTGTACTCTGTACGACCGTGTCTGGCGGGGTGTACAGCAGTGTGGACAGTGTACTCTGGACGACCGTGTCTGGCGGGGTGTACAGCAGTGTGGACAGTGTACTCTGTACGACGTTGATATGGTCAAAGAATGTCGTGACTGAGCTCTTACTTTTCTTGGAATTAAAAAAAGACGTTATATATTAAGTGTGAATAATGCGTACATTACTTTAACTTGAACTGCATGTTATTTCGTACAATTTTTTGCTGCTTCAATTATATGTTTACAATGGTCTTGAACTATATTTAACTGTAAGTTTTGTTTGCCTACCTGACAGATGAGGGCAAGGAGGGAGACGATGACAAGAGCCCGTCAGCAGAGGAGGGAGGCGGTGAGCCGGAGGGGGAGGAGGAGGAGGAGGGGGATGACGGGGAGGAGGTGGCGGTGGGCGCGGCAGACACCGGGGAGCCCAGGTCGGGACTGGGGTTTGGTTCGGACCCCCCGCTGGTGCGGACGCCCTCTGAATCCCAGCCCGCCGACCCCGTTGCCATGGAAGCGGACGGGGCGGACGTGACCCACACTGCAGCGTTCAGCCCTGTGGGGGCCGTGGCCAATCCGCCCGGCAGCCCAATCCCCACCCCCACCCCCACCTCCGCCACACCGCCACCACCAGTCAGTCCCGCCGGTGACAATCCAGTGACTGATGACGCATGCGCGACGACGAGTGGCGTCACGTGTCCCAAACCAAATCTGACCCCGGAAGCGGAAGAGCGAATCTCAGCGCAGCGCCGTGACATTGACCATGACCTTGACCCCCTGGAGGGTGAACCGCCCAGCAAGCGCCTGCGCGGAGACAGTGGCCCTGGGTCGCGTCCGCCCAGCACTTCTGACGTCACATTGACGTCATCACAAATGAACAATGTTGGCGAGTTCTCCTCGGAGAGTAAATCTCCGTACCTGGGGTCTCACCACACGCTATCTAGTCCCAAACACACAGTATCCGAAAGCGAAACCAGAACGAAGGTAGCTTCAAAGTCCCTAGAAGCGACCTTGGAGTCGTCGTTACGGAGGAAGTCCGCCAAGGAATTGTTCCCTCCCCCCTCAGACCGGAAGGAGCCGCTGCTGGTGCGCACGCCGCCGCGCCCTGGCGGCAACGCGCGCGGCGCCAGCGATGCTAGTCCCAGATCCAAGATGGCGGCGGACGGCGGCATGAGCCTGCTTCCAGCGGCCATGAGCAGCGACCTGAAGGCGTTGGAGAACTTCACCCGGGGCCTGACGTCCATGCGCCAGATGGTGGACCGCTTTGCCGTAGACAGGCGCAAGCCGGCCGCGGCGGGGCTCTCCCTGGACAAAGACACGTTGAAGTCCCCCTACAGCAGTACCAAGTACAAGTACTCGAGCATGGCGCTGGGCGGGGCGGGGGACAAGCTGAGCGCCACCTCCTCGGCCTGCCTCCCGGGGTCCTCACCCTCGTCATCCGTCAAGGCGCTGGCGGCCGACCGCTCCGGCCGCAGGGCCTACAATCACCACCACGGCGACGGTAGCCATGGCAACGGCGGTGGTGGTGGCAGTGGCGCTGGTAGTGGTAGTCAGTCTGCGCGGGACACGATGTCCAGCTACATCCTGTCTCCGTCCGAGAAGCGGGACCCCAACTACGAGCCCCTGAAGGCGGTGCAGGACATGGTGAAGGCGGCCGAGCGCAGCTCCCCGACCAGCGTCGTCCACTCGCTGCCCAGACACGACATCTTCAAGCTCAACCACCTGTCGCCGCTAGGGGACCGCAAGGACTCCGCGTCCGGCTTCCGGTTCGGCATGGAGAGCCGCGACCGTCAGCCGCTGCTGCAGTCGGCGGTGGGGGGGTCTGCCCCAGCCGCCTCCGCCTCCGCCTCCGCCTCGGTCGCCGCCCTCGCCGGGTCCGGATCCGGCGGCAGTCGGGCTCGCGGGGGCTACTACTCCCCGCCCGCCACGAAGGCGACCACCCCTGATCTGGACCAACCCCTGGACCTGAGCGTGAAGCGGTCGGACGGCGGCCCGGGACTGCCCTACGATGTGGGCCGGGTGCCCAGACGGCGCGGGTCCGGATCATCCTCCTCCGGGGGATTCCGGAGTCCCGCTCCGGGGCCGCTCCAGGACCACCCGGCCGCCGGGGCTCCCTCCGGATCGTCGCTCGCCAACTTGGAGGAGAAGTTTGGCGAGCGGTCGAGCATGTTGGACAAGATCGGGAGCAAGCACTTCAACACCCCGATCCGCCAGTTCTACATGTCGGCCTTCGGGATGGGCATCTATAGCACGGCGCTCAACAACTCCTTCCCCAGCTACATGACGCAGGGCGCCGCGGCCGCCGCCGCCGCCGCAGCCGCCGCAGCCGCCGTGTCCTCCTCGTCCGCCGCCTGCTCCTCCTCCTCCGGGCTGCTCGGTCTGGCCGGCATGTCCCAGCCACTCATGTGCAGCAGCTCCACATCCGGGTACTACCCCAGTCGGGGCGCCAGTGGTGGCGCTCCCTTGGCGGCGACCGGCGGTATCAGCAGCAGTAGCGGCGCGGGCACAGGCCACGCCCGGCTCCACGCCGCCAGGTCACCCGGCACGGCGGCCGAGGGCGGGGGTGGGGGCGGGGGCGGTAAACCCCGGCCCGGCAGTACCGCCTCGCTGGCCACAGGAGCTACTAGTCAACCGTCGGAAAGCTCCTCCGCCAGCAAGTCTTACCAGCCCTCAAATTTCTTAGAGCAGGTGGCGAAAGAGGTGAGCGGCGGCGGCAGCGGTGGCGCCTCTGGCGGCGGGGCGGGCGGCAGTACGAGCGGCGGGGGCCCGGAGAGCCGGAAGCACACGAACCTGGCGTGCAGCTGCGGCCTGGACTTCGAGACGCTGTACCACCTGACGCTGCACCTGCAGGAGTCCGGCCACCCGGCCAACAAGACCCGCAACGCCACGACGCCCGAGTACCCCAAGCTGGTGCGCGGCCAGGACATGTGGCTCAACCAGGGCTCCGAGCAGACCAAGCAGATCCTGCGCTGCATGCAGTGCGGCGAGTCCTTCAAGTCGCTGCCCGAGCTGACGGTGCACATGATCCGAACCAAGCACTACACCAACATCGTGGGCTCGGACGCCACGCCGGGCAAGCTCAAGCCGCTCAAGTCGACGCTCTCGCTCTCCGACAGCGACAGTGACGACGACGACGACGACGACGGTCTGGGCGTCAGTCTGGACGCCGCCCCCAGGGGGGGTGGGGACGGGGGTCGGGGCAGGGGGCGAGGCGGCGCCGCACTCAAGTGCTTCACCTGCAACGACTACTTCGAGGACGTCAGCGCCTTACGCGAGCACAAGCTGCGTTGCCATGGCGATATGGGAGTCCCCGTTAGCGTGGGGATGAAACTGTCGGGGTGTCCTGGGGGTGATAACCGTGTGTCGCCAGGTGGCGCCCCCGGTTATGGTTATAGCTATAGTCGTGCCGGCGGCATGGAGGTCAAGGTCAAGAGGTCAGTGTCCGCATCCCCTGAGGCGCCCGACGCCAAGGACACGCCGCCCTCTAAGTCAGCCTTCCCGGCGTCGGCGTCCGGGTCGTCCTCCTCGTCCTCAAGGTCACACGTGATGCACTTGAAGCGCCGCCTGCTGGACAGCCTGAGCACGGAGTGTGCGGGCGTGGAGGAGGCGGGGGAGGAGGGGGACGTGGAGGACGACGGGGAGGACGAGGACCCGGATGTGGAGCGGCACTGGAGCCGGAAGAGGCGCGGGGGGTGGGGGGCCCACAGCCCCTCGCGGCGCCACCACCGGCGAGAGGCCGCCGCCAGCAGGGGCGCCCCACCCGCCCCCCCGGACTCACTCGCCTGCGAGGCGCGGGGGCGGGGGCCGGGGCGGGGGTCCCTCTCCCCGCCGCCCAGCCCCCCCGCCACCCACCCCGATTCCTCCATCCGGTGCGAGAACTGTGCGCAGAAGATCAGAACGGGACATTTCGTGGAGCACGTGCGCCAGTGCGTCAAGAACTACGACCCGCAGCGGGGGGGCGCCACCTACCTCCGTGACGTCACTTCCCCCGCGGCGTCTCGCGGCGCCAGGCGTCGCCACCGGTCTGGCAGCGATAGCCGTAGCTGCTCCCCCGCCGCCGTGGACCCGTACCGCGGCGGGTTCCTCAACGGCGGCCCCCTGGCGCCCGTCAAGCAAGAGCCCAACGACCCGCTGCCGGCCCCCTGGGAGCGGCACCGCAAGGCCGAGGCCGACAGCAGCAGCGCGGGGGGGGCCGGGCGGGGGGCCGCCGCCGCCGCCGCCGCCGCCGCCGCCCGGGCTGCCGACCGCACGAGTGAGCTGGTGAAGCCGCCGTCAGAGGAGGAGAGCGACGGGTCGGCCCTGCAGGCCATGGAGTCCTTCATCGAGCGCAGCTTCACGGCCAGCAGCGCGACGCGCAAGGCGGCCCGCGCCGGGCTCTTCCACTCTCACCTGTTGGCCAGAAACTACTACTCCCAGCTAGGGGGTGACCCCCCTGGGGGCGGCCCCGACGTGGGGGGCCGACAGCGGCTCATGGGGGCGTCTGGGGCCGGGGGAGGAGGAGGAGGAGGGGGGCTCCGTGGCAGCCCCGCTGGGAGATCTGGCCGGGAGGGTGGCACGCCGGGCAGCCGGCCTACCCCGTCCGGTAGCCCCGGGGGCCTGTACCACCAGCACCCCCACCACCGGCACCAGCACTCACCCCCCTCGTCGTCGTCGGCCCTGTACCAGAGCAAGACAGAGCTGTACCAAGACAAGTACTTACCGCCGCTGTACGCCACGCCGTCCCCGCCGCCGGACCCCAGCCCCTCGCCGCCCTTCATGGCACCCCTGCCGCCGACCTACCCCTCCCACCACCCTACCCCTGGTCCCCTGAGTGAGGGTGACCGGGAGTGCGGCCCGTGCGACCTCAGCCTCCGCCCCGTCAAGCCGGAGGTGGAGGACCGGGACGACGAGGGCCGGGGGGAGGGGGGCGACAGGGACACCGAGGAAGACGCCAAGGACAGCGACTTCCCGGCGCCGGCGCGGGAGAAATCCGAACCCCCTGACGACGATTCCTGTCAGGGTGGTGGGGGTGTCTCAAGGCACGCCGCACCCCCTGAGAGTCATCATGACAACACCCTTACCGGAGGGGACGACCCGCCCGCTGACGCCGAGCGGGGTGTGTCCGAGCGGGGTTTGCCCGAGCGGGGTTTGCCCGAGCGGGGTATGCCCGAGCGGGGTGTGCCCAAGTGGGGTGTGCCCGAGCGGGGTGTGCCCGAGCGGGGTGTGCCCGAGCGGGGTGTGCCCGAGCGGGGTGTGCCCGAGCGGGGTATGCCCGAGCGGGGTACGCCTGAGCGGGGTGTGTCCGAGCGGGGTGTGCCAGAGCGGGGTGTGCCCGAGCGGGGTGTGCCCGAGAGGGGTGTGCCCGAGCGAGGTGTACCCGAGCGGGGTATGTCCGAGCGGGGTACGCCCGAGCGGGGTGTGCCCGAGCGGGGTATGCCCGAGCGGGGTACGCCCGAGCAGGGTATGCCCGAGCAGGGTATGCCCGAGCGGGGTACGCCCGAGCGGGGTGTGTCCGAGCGGCGGGGTAGTGAGAGAGGTCCCGGAGATAGCAGGGAGACATCCCCCGCTCTGACCCCGGTTGCGGCCCCGGCCTCCGTCCCCTCCTCGGTCCCGGTCCCCGCGCCGGCCCAGACGTCACCCTCGAGTGCCGGTGAGAGACGGAGAAAGACAGGTGCCTCCCCCTGCTCCTCGTCCTCGTCCTCCTCGTCCTCGTCCAGCTCGTCGGGGGGTTCGGCCTTGGAGTCCCTGCAGGGTCTGGTCTACGGGAAGAACTTCAACACTGAGCACCCGCTGGACAGCCTGCAGCGGCTCATCCACACCACACACACCCCACCCCAGCAGCAGGGGTTGCTGGGGGGGTCGGCGGGCGGGGGGCGGCCGCTGACCTCCCCCGGCTCGTGCCTCGTAGCCCCCAGCAGCGCCCTGGTGTCCGCCAGCGCGGGGGGCAAGACCGCCCTCGGCAAGACCAGCGCCAATAACAATAACAGGACCAATAACAATAACAAGATGGCGGGCGGCGTCCAGACGACTCTCCCGGGGACGGTGATCCTGGTCAACCCCATCGTCACCGTCATGCCCAACTCCTGCGGCGGCAGCGCCTCCGTGCAGATCACTCTGCCGCCAAGGGACACCTCTCCGCCACTCCCGCTGTCGCTAGGCAACGCGGCCGCCGGGAAGGACGCTATGTACGGCGGGGGGGGCAAGGAATGCAGTAACGGCGGGGGTGGCAGCGGGTCTCGGGACGGCAGCGCTTCCCCCTCGGGGTGCCGGGGTGCCAGTTCCCCTTTAGGGGGAGGGGGAGGGGGAGGAGGAGGAGAGGGCGGGGTGGAGGGGGACCCTCTGGGGGAGTATCGCTGCCAGGCGTGCAGCAGGAACTTCGCCTCGAAGGGGTCTTACCGCTACCACCTGAGCCGCTGCCACTGGTCGACGCTGAAGAAGTGTCGCATCAAGGAGGCGATCAACACTAGTCCCTACGTCTACCTACCACTCGACCACTCGGCCAAGTTCAACAAGTACTACGAGATGGCCAACGAACTAGCCAACAAAGGCAACTAACCCTAGCCCCCCCCCCCTCCCCACGCCCAACACGTCCCTCCCCTCATCAAGCCACTCATTTGTATATTGATGATACGTGGTTCGCCCCCCTCCCTCTATGACTACCCTACCCCCCCCCCCTTCCCACGCACCCCCCAGTTCGTCTGTCAGTACGAAGTCGATTCTCAAACCAAGTCGTCTTACTCAACGCCAAAACCTGTACCTGTCGTTCAATTCCTGCTATTACATTACATTAATTTATTTTTGTGGTATATATGAGATTTTACAGAAGGGGCGCGCCGTTGTGGGTCGGCGCCGTGCGGGCGCCGTGTGGGGCGCCGTGTGGGCGCCGTGCGGGGCGCCGTGCGGGCGCCGTGTGGGCGCCATGCGGGGCGCCGTGACCACGCCGTGTGGGGCGCCGTGACCACGCCGTGCGGGGCGCCGTGACCACGCCGTGCGGGGCGCCGTGACTACGCCGTGGTTTCAGTGTTGACTGTTGTTATTTGCTGTTAGGTCCTCGGTGTGTTCGTCGATGTGTTTTGTTGTGAACGCGATAGTTATTGAGCGGATCACTCGACAGGGATGTCTTCTCAAGTCACCACGTGACTGTCACGTGGTTGCCAGGTGGCCAGGGGCGATGTGTATGTACGTATTTCTTAATTATTGTTAAAAGACTTGGATCTGCTCTCGTTCAAACATTGAAGTATTCACAAGCCTCGTTTTGCCGTCGATGTCTACAGTACCCAGGGCAGCATTGGGGGTATTGCCGAAGGGTTGCTTAGACAACCTGGCGTTATACGTCGAACGAAACAGACTTTTATAGAATTCATTTCTGTAACATGTGTGTTCGGGGTCAGTAAAATAGTGTACTGTTATTGCACACAAAGGGTTGTCTGTTGCCCTGTGTGACGTCACAAAGTGTTGTCTGCTGCCATGTGTGACGTCACAGTGTTGTCTGCTGCCCTGTCTGGCGTCACAAAGGGTTGTTTGCTTCCCTATGTGGCGTCACAAAGGGTTGTCTGCTGCCCTGTGTGACGTCACAAAGGGTTGTCTGCTGCCCTGTGTGACGTCACAAAGGGTTGTCTGCTGCCCTGTGTGACGTCACAAAGGGTTGTCTGCTGCCCTGTGTGACGTCACAAAGGGTTGTCTGCTGCCCAGTGTGACGTCACAAAGGGTTGTCTGCTGCCCTGTGTGACGTCACAAAGGGTTGTCTGCTGCCCTGTGTGACGTCACAAAGGGTTGTCTGCTGCCCTGTGTGACGTCACAAAGGGTTGGCTGCTGCCCAGTGTGACGTCACAAAGGGATGTCTGCTGCCCTGTGTGACGTAAGGCGATGCTTACCCATGGCGAGCGGCCAGATCACGGTAGACTCTCGTTAAGTCCCCCTCCCTGGTGTCACTGATGACGTATGAAGATGATTGCTTTAGTGCAAACAACTTCATTCTAAGATTGACACCTTAGGATATTATTGTCATCTTTATTATAAGAGCGGCTCTCCTTGTCCGCTATATGACTTACAACCTTGCAGATGTACGGACCCATGTCATGTGACAATCACTTTCCACTTCTCCTGCCTATGATGGGTAAAATTACAATCATATCAATCTGATTGGACAATATAACGCGAACACGTGACCACTTTGCTGCGTTCCTAATCTCCCATTCAAAGGGTAATTTTTTAACATGGCTCATTCAGACGGATAAAAGGAATTTACGTTCTGTGCAATCCTGATGTCACTATATGTGCTCTTGTTGCTAGTTACATGTTACCATCACGCCAACAAGGAAATGGTCCAGACAGGTGAATAAGTTCGACAAGGCGATCAAGAGGTTTTGAAATTTGATAAATACCGAGTGGCATCCATTTTTACTTAGGCTGTTCGCTGTTAAGTACTTGAACAATCTCAATGTAGATCTGTGACTGAGGTCTCGCGTCACTTCTCGCTCGCCGTGTTTCCCCCGTGGCCAGTCTGGCCTGACGCTCTCAGTACCTGGTCCAGGGTACGAACAAGTTGGAATAAATATTCTTTGTTGCTCAGAATGAAATCACGGCTTTGTCTTTTTTCATTTGTAACTTTATACTTGTATCTACTATCGGGGAATAGCAGTTACTGTTAGCAGTTACTGTTAGCAGTTACTGTTAGCAGTTACTGGCCCACTCTTTATACTCGGGTGGTCGCTTCAGTTGACTTGGTGGGGTGGGTAGTTCTGATATGTAATTAGTTTATTCGGGGGCGCATGTGTTGAATATCTGTTTATCCCCTGTCACCGGGGAACTACATACATTTAGGATTAGCAGACTTAGCTTTAGCCGCTTGCCAGTCTGGGTATGGTTTACCAGTTCTTTACTTCCTCCACCCACCAGTTCCCTTTACGATCTAGCTGTCTGAGCCCATATTGGCAAAAATACAAGCCTATTTATCGAGACTTCATGCGCCCATGGCCGACCAACGCAATATAAGCTTTAAGAGACATTTTACGCATGTTGGTGAATCAATGTAACACATTCCTTGAAGCCGGAAAGCGATTATTTCCTAAGGTAGTGGCTATCGCCTGGAACCCTTCGTCCTCCAACATCACGTGCGTCATTTCCGCCCAGTTAAGCGGCGAGTTTGCTGGGCTGGAAACTACCAGAGCACTCCAAGAAAGCCGCGTGCACAGCAGAGTGCGGGCGCGACCAGCGTTATAAATACACCGGCCCGGGTACTGGAGCGGCGATGTCAATGATATATGTGGACATTTCGTACCCGTCGTTAAGTATGGCGTTGCCAGCCAGCCAGCCAACCAGCCCGGCACAAGCACGCTGGAGATAGTAAACAAGCTGTAGATCACGCTGCCCGTCACTCAGCCACTCGTCTTGACGTACAACTCCGCATCAGCGGCTGACAGCTGAGGAAATCTACGGTCCCCGTCAAATCTCTGGACTATCTGAGTTTGGGCCGGCGCGGCACTTGTCACTGCGCTGACTCCCGGAGTCTGGGCGGGCGCGGCACTTGTCACTGCGCTGACTCCCGGAGTCTGGGCGGGCGCGGCACTTGTCACTGCGCCGACTCCCGGAGTCTGGGCCGGCGCGGCACTTGTCACTGCGCCGACTCCACGAGTCTGGGCCGGCGCGGCACTTGTCACTGCGCCGACTCCCAGAGTCTGGGCCGGCGCGGCACTTGTCACTGCGCCGACTCCCGGAGTCTGGGCGGGCGCGGCACTTGTCACTGCGCCGACTCCCGGAGTCTGGGCCGGCGCGGCACTTGTCACTGCGCCGACTCCCGGAGTCTGGGCGGGCGCGGCACTTGTCACTGCGCCGACTCCACGAGTCTGGGCCGGCGCGGAACTTGTCACTGCGCCGACTCCGGGAGTCTGGGCCGGCGCGGCACTTGTCACTGCGCCGACTCCCGGAGTCTGAACCGGCGCGGCACTTGTCACTGCGCCGACTCCCGGAGTCTGGGCCGGCGCGGCACTTGTCACTGCGCCGACTCCCGGAGTCTGGGCGGGCGCGGCACTTGTCACTGCGCCGACTCCCGGAGTCTGGGCCGGCGCGGCACTTGTCACTGCGCCGACTCCCGGAGTCTGGGCCGGCGCGGCACTTGTCACTGCGCCGACCCCCGGAGTCTGGGCCGGCGCGGCACTTGTCACTGCGCCGACTCCCAGAGTCTGGGCGGGCGCGGCACTTGTCACTGCGCCGACTCCACGAGGCTGGGCCGGCGCGGCACTTGTCACTGCGCCGACTCCACGAGTCTGGGCGGGCGCGGCACTTGTCACTGCGCCGACTACCGGAGCCTGGGCGAGCGCGGCACTTGTCACTGCGCCGACTCCCCGAGTCAGGGCGGGCGCGGCACTTGTCACTGCGCCGACTCCAGGAGTCTGGGCGGGCGCGGCACTTGTCACTGCGCCGACTCCACGAGTCTGGGCCGGCGCGGCACTTGTCACTGCGCCGACTCCCGGAGTCTGGGCCGGCGCGGCACTTGTCACTGCGCCGACTCCCGGAGTCTGGGCCGGCGCGGCACTTGTCACTGCGCCGACTCCCGGAGTCTGGGCGGGCGCGGCACTTGTCACTGCGCCGACTCCACGAGTCTGGGCCGGCGCGGCACTTGTCACTGCGCCGACTCCGGGAGTCTGGGCCGGCGCGGCACTTGTCACCTCGCCGACTCCCGGAGTCTGGGCCGGCGCGGCACTTGTCACTGCGCCGACTCCTGGCCGTACGGTTACCGCGGGATCTGATGCGAGACCTCGCGATATTCATGCTTGATGTCGATGGCATTGTATATCTAGTAAAAACTGATGGCTGTTTACTGAGTGACAGTCACTAGACAGTGTGTATGTCGGGCGAGCTGTCAACTTTCCCGGTCGCCCGCCTCGGGAAAATAGCAGAAAGTAAAGACTCGGCGCCGAGCTGTGCTGTGTCAAGCTGTGCCATGCTGTCCAAGACTGTGCCAGGCTGTGCCAGGCTCTCCAAGACTGTGCCAGGCCGTCCAAGGCTGTGCCAGGCTGTCCAAGACTGTGCCAGACTGTCCAAGACTGTGCCAGGCTGTCCAAGACTGTGCCAGGCTGTGCCAGGCTGTCCAAGACTGTGGCAGGTTGTCCAAGGCTGTGCAAGGCTGTGCCAGGCTGCCCAAGACTGTCCAAGGATGTGCCAGGCTGTCCAAGACTGGGCCAGTCGGTATATGGCTGTGCCAGGCTGTCCAAGACTGTGCCAGGTTGTCCAAGGCTGTGCCAGGCTGTCCAAGGCTGTGCTAGGCTGTCCAAGACTGTGCCAGGTTGTCCAAGGCTGTGCCAGGCTGTCCAAGGCTGTGCCAGGCTGTCCAAGACTGTGCCAGGCTGTGCCAGGTTGTCCAAGGCTGTGCCAGGCTGTCCAAGGCTGTGCCAGGCTGTCCAAGGCTGTGCCAGGCTGTGTCAGGCTGTCCAAGGCTGTGCCAGGCTGTCAAAGACTGTTCCAGGTTGTCCAAGGCTGTGCCAGGCTGTCCAAGGCTGTGCCAGGCTGTCCAAGGCTGTGCCAGGCTGTGCCAGGCTGTCCAAGACTGTGCCAGGCTGTCCAAGACTATGCCAGGCTGTCCAAGACTGTCCAAGGCTGTGCCAGGATGTGCCAGGCCGTCCAAGGCTGTGCCAGGCTGTCCAAGACTGTGCCAGACTGTGCCAGGTTGTCCAAGACTGTGCCAGGCTGTCCAAGACTGTGCCAGGCTGTCCCAGGCTGTGCCAGGCTGTCCAAGACTGTGCCAGGCTGTCCAAGACTGTCCAAGGCTGTGCCAGGATGTGCCAGGCCGTCCAAGGCTGTGCCAGGCTGTCCAAGACTGTTCCAGGTTGTCCAAGGCTGTGCCAGGCTGTCCAAGGCTGTGCCAGGCTGTCCAAGGCTGTGCCAGGCTGTGCCAGGCCGTCAAAGACTGTGACAGGCTGTCCAAGACTGTGCCAGGCTGTCCCAGGCTGTGCCAGGCTGTCCAAGACTGTCCAAGGCTGTGCCAGGCCGCCCAAGGCTGTGCCAGGCTGTCCAAGACTGTCCAAGGCTGTGCCAGGATGTGCCAGGCCGCCCAAGGCTGTGCCAGGCTGTCCAAGGCTGTGCCAGGCTGTCCAAGACTGTGCCAGGCTGTGCCAGGCTGTGCCAGTCTGTGCCAGGCTGTCCAAGACTGTACCAGGCTGTCCAAGAATGTCCAAGGCTGTCCAAGACTGTGCCAGGCTGTGCCAGGCTGCCCAAGACTGTGCCAGGCTGTCCAAGACTGTGCCAGGCTGTGCCAGGCTGTGCCAGGCTGTCCAAGACTGTGCCAGGCTCTCCGAGACTGTCCAAGGCTGTGGCAGGCTGTGCCAGGCTGTCCAAGACTGTGCCAGGCTGTCCAAGACTGTCCAAGGCTGTGCCAGGATGTGCCAGGCCGTCCAAGGCTGTGCCAGGCTGTCCAAGACTGTGCCAGGCTGTCCAAGGCTGTGCCAGGCTGTGCCAGGCTGTCAAAGGCTGTGCCAGGCTGCCCAAGGCTGTGCCAGGCTGTCCAAGGCTGTGCCAGGCTGTCCAAGACTGTCCAAGGCTGTGCCAGGCTGTCCAAGACTGTGCCAGGCTGTGCCAGGTTGTCCAAGGCTGTGCCAGGCTGTCCAAGGCTGTGCCAGGCTGTCCAAGGCTGTGCCAGGCTGTCCAAGGCTGTGCCAGCCTGTCCAAGGCTGTGTCAGGCTGTGCCAGGCTGTCCAAGACTGTGCCAGGTTGTCCAAGACTGTGCCAGGCTGTCCAAGACTGTGCCAGGCTGTCCAAGACTGTGCCAGGCTGTGCCAGGCTGTCCAAGGCTGTCCAAGGCCTACACTCAGGGTAGGAGCAAGGCACCAGCCTTATGCACACCTGGCCTACACTCAGGGTAGGAGCAAGGCACCAGCCTCATGCACACCTGGCCTACACTCAGGGTAGGAGCAAGGCACCAGACTCATGCACACCTGGCCTACACTCAGGGTAGGAGCAAGGCACCAGCCTCATGCATACCTGGCCTGCACTCCGGGTAGGAGCAAGGCACCAGCCTCATGCACACCTGGCCTACACTCAGGGTAGGAGCAAGGCACCAGCCTCATGCACACCTGGCCTACACTCAGGGTAGGAGCAAGGCACCAGCCTCATGCACACCTGGCCTACACTCAGGGTAGGAGCAAGGCACCAGCCTCATGCACACCTGGCCTACACCTCATTATTAACGACGCAATTCGTCGCTTGTGGTTCCGTTTGTCAACATTTTGAAAGGCGCGATATTTATCTCTATGGTGGTCCAAATTCCCTAACTTTCGTTCTAAAACTTCTTTTAAACATTATTAATTATAAAAGTTAAACCTACGCATTCGTTCAGGCGACATCTACACATAAACATACATCTCGTTCGTTGTAGATCTTACGTCAACACGGTCGACTGGACTTGCAATGCTATTCTACCGTTTTGCGGACCAAACTTCTCTTGTGGTCGTAGTGAGGCGGTATGGGTCTGCTCCAATCATGTTACCGCCCAATCTGCCCAATCAGACACCCGATATTAGGCCCATGTTACGAAATTAAAATAATTAAACTCGAAGTTTCTTTATTGTCCCCTTTAGTATTATCGCTAGCATTTCACCCAAAGCCAGATGACGTCTAGTTTAAGGGCGTGATCGATTCGCCTCTTCCAAAGTCTACCTCTTCTGGAAGAGTGCATGCAGTACGATCGTTTTGCCTCTTCTATTCCGAGAAGACCTCTTCTGCTCTTCCGCCCAGGTAGGTGGAAGTGAGAAGAGGTAGAGGCTATTCCAAGATGGCTGAAGCTAACTATGCAATATTCGCTCAGTGTGACAAAATAGGTTTTAGGGGAAATACATGAATGAAACAATGAATAAAATTATGTGAAACATATGTAAGACCTTTTATTTTGTTATTTGAAAGATATGTTTCCGGTATATGAGGGCCCATATATGCAGTTACCCATGTATCTATCAGTTGAAGTTGGGCGATAATATAAGGACGTGGGCGATAAATTGTGAGCTATAAGTGAGTTTCCGTTGGCCATATTGAAACTACTCTTCCAACTCGTCAGACGCGATCGATTCATCGCTCATATTCTCTATTCTTGGATGAGCTCTTCTCTTCCTGGAAGAGTTGAATCGATTAGACTCTTAGTCTGGCCTATTCCTACATATAAAGATACCTTCATGCCCTCCGTTCGGCGCTAGAAGCCAACAGGGTTTCAAATGGGATTTCCATGTTGACACTTCCTGTTGTCCACAATGGCAATGTAACAAACCCTCATGCGAGGCTCTAAATAAAAGGTCATATATATGTTCTATATGAAGGCGGTCGTTCGTCTAAATTTCGTTATAATATATATATCTTCATTTTAACTTCATTTCAACGTTTCGAAGTTCAAAATACATCACAAAAAGAAAAAAGTAAGAAAATTATGCAAAAGTATGTAAACTAAAAAACCTCAACGAATACACAAGTGAATGGTCATCTATGCCACACGTGACCAATGCCACAAGTGACCAATGCCACACGTGATCAGGACGCACTTTTATGCCACGTGACCAGAGCCACAGCATGGCGGCATGGTGGCCAGGTCTACCTCACCACAGACCACACATCTAGACCCAGACGTGGGACCGTGGAATCCGGTAGTAGCATGCCTCGCTTTTACGTTGTTTTAAACGTTACCGCACTTGTTGGTAACGAAAACTACAACCCTAGAGTGATAGTAATGGAACAAAACCTCGTCGCCAATGGGTCACACACAGACCGCGGCTTCCGCTACCAGTTCGTGCTTTAGTTGTTGCCGGGTTTTCCGGTCGGCTACTGGTTGCGTGGGACTTCTCCTCGCGCTAACTTAACCAGCGAGAGCTGCAGACTACGGAGAGGAGGGAGCACGGTCGCTTTAACGACCGACCGTAGTGCGTACTACCCACTGTGTGTGGCGTGACACTCAGTTGTAGAAAGGCTCAACATTGCTGGTCTGTTTTAGGTTGACAGTGAGTGATTTAAGTGTCCTTTGATGACTCGGCAGATACCGAACCGGGACAGGTGGATGGGGACCGAAGCCGAACCCTCTACCCTGTGGGGCGTGGGGGCGCGGGTGTGTGGGAGGGGTGGGGCAGGGGATGATAACGCGGGTGGAGGGTGGTGGGGTGGAGTTTGGGGTGAGAGCGCGGGTGTGGGGCGTCAAAGGGGTAGGGGTGCGTGGGATGGGTGGAGGGGGTGGATGAGGTGGGTAAGGGTGGGAGTGCTAGTCGAAGGGGAGCGGGCAGGGGCGGGAGCGGGGTTAGGATGGGATTTTGGGAATGTTATTTTTTTTTATTTATTTATTTATTTATTTATTATATATCCTGTTCCTAATTGGCTTTTCTAGCGTCGGCCATAATCAACATGTCCACTATATTCACTAAGCTTGTAGAAAATCTCCACACAATTTCTACAAAATTCCCCAAATTTATTTTTCTAAAAGCCCAACTTTCACAAAAAGATCCCCAAATTGTTATGAAATAAATCCATCCTTCATCGTCTCGGGAGGTTCCTTGGCCCAATTTAGCCTGTATGTGCACAAAAGTGGCCTAAAACACCAACATTCCATTCCAAATTTATAAACAAATATTCCAAATTCCCACAAAATTCCCCCAAAATGCGTGCAAAATTTTTCACAAATGTGTGCCAAATGTGTGCAAAATTCCCCATAAATGTGTGCAACATTTCCCCAAAATGTGTGCAACATTTTTCACAAATGTGTGCAACATTTTTCACAAATGTGTGCAACATTTTTCACAAATGTGTGCAAAATTTCCTAAAATTGTGTGCAACATTTCCCCTCAATAATGTTCACATTGGGACGTGAAAACCGTCAAGGGCTCCATAGTTCTGTCCTCTGCCGCACGCAGACTGCCCGCAAACTGCCCGCTGACTGCCCGCTGACAGCCCGCTGACTGCCCGCTGACAGCCCGCTGACTGCCCGCTGTCCGCCCGCTGACTGCCCGCTGAATGCCCGATGTCTGCCCGCTGACAGCCCGCTATGTGCCGCCATCTCCAAGCAGTGTGGACGCCCACTTCCTGTCGGGATGCGCCCGAAGCACAGTGGGAGGGCGCGAGGCGACAGTGGCGAGCGACGTGAGTGATGCCAGCGCCGCCTGAGACAGGTGGGCCCGCAGGCGCCGGCCCGGCACACTGGCCTGATTTATGAAGGTCTTTATAGGGAAAACGAGACAATCGGAAACCATGCTAGCTGATATCTAGGCAGAGCCCCCCGCCTATCAACCCACTTCCCCACCCTCACCCTCCAGCCCCGACGAGCCCGCGACGCTGTGATGAGGGTGAGACATGAGTTAAGGGTAAGGGGGTATGGTGGACTGGGGGTGGGGGAGGAATGCTCAGGGGCTGGAGTCCAGCCAGCGGAGAGCCCGCCGCCTGGTGGTTGCAGGGCCGGCCGCCAGGTGGCAGGACGAGTGACCTGGGATAGGGACATGACGGAGAGCGTACAATCCATGTGTCCACTCACCCCGGCCACCTTGTCTCCCTCCTTGTGTCCGCTCACCCCGGCCACCTTGACTCCCACCTTGTGTCCGCTCACCCTGGCCACCTTGTCTCCCTCCTTGTGTCCGCTCACCCCGGCCACCTTGTCTCCCTCCTTGTGTCCGCTCACCCTGGCCACCTTGTCTCCCTCCGTGTGTCCGCTCACCCCGGCCACCTTGTCTCCCTCCTTGTGTCCGCTCACCCCGGCCACCCTCCTTGTGTCCGCTCAGCCCGGCCACCTTGTCTTCCTCCTTGTGTCCGCTCACCCCGGCCACCCTGTCTCCCTCCTTGTGTCCGCTCACCCCGGCCACCTTGTCTCCCTCCTTGTGTCCGCTCACCCCGGCCACCTTGTCTCCCTCCTTGTGTCCGCTCACCCCGGCCACCTTGTGTCCGCTCACCCCGGCCACCTTGTCTCCCTCCTTGTGTCCGCTCACCCCGGCCACCTTGTCTCCCTCCTTGTGTCCGCTCACCCCGGCCACCTTGTTTCCCTCCTTGTGTCCGCTCACCTCGGCCACCTTGTCTCCCTCCTTGTGTCCGCTCACCCCGGCCACCTTGTCTCCCTCCTTGTGTCCGCTCACCCCGGCCACCTTGTCTCCCTCCTTGTGTCCGCTCACCCCGGCTACCTTGTCTCCCTCCTTGTGTCCGCTCACCCCGGCCACCTTGTCTCCCTCCTTGTGTCGGCTCACCCCGGCCACCTTGTCTCCCTCCTTGTGTCCGCTCACCCCGGCCACCTTGTCTCCCTCCTTGTGTCGGCTCACCCCGGCCACCTTGTCTCCCTCCTTGTGTCCGCTCACCTCGGCCACCCCGGCCACCCTCCTTGTGTCCGCTCACCCCGGCCACCTTGTCTCCTCCTTGTGTCCGCTCACCCCGGCCACCTTGTCTCCCTCCTTGTGTCCGCTCACCCCGGCCACCTTGTCTCCCTCCTTGTGTCCGCTCACCCCGGCCACCTTGTCTCTCTCCTTGTGTCCACTCACCTCGGCCACCTTGTCTCCCTCCTTGTGTCCGCTCACCTCGGCCACCTTGTCTCCCTCCTTGTGTCCGCTCACCCCGGCCACCTTGTCTCTCTCCTTGTGTCCGCTCACCCCGGCCACCTTGTCTTCCTCCTTGTGTCCGCTCACCCCGGCCACCTGGTCTCCCTCCTTGTGCCCGCTCACCCCGGCCACCTTGTCTCCCTCCTTGTGTCCGCTCACCCCGGCCACCTTGTCTCCCTCCTTGTGTCCGCTCACCCCGGCCACCTTGACTCCCACCTTGTGTCCGCTCACCCTGGCCACCTTGTTTCCCTCCTTGTGTCCGCTCACCCCGGCCACCTTGTCTCCCTCCTTGTGTCCGCTCACCCTGGCCACCTTGTCTCCCTCCGTGTGTTCGCTCACCTCGGCCACCTTGTCTCCCTCCTTGTGTCCGCTCAGCCCGGCCACCTTGTCTCCCTCCTTGTGTCCGCTCACCCCGGCCACCCTGTCTCCCTCCTTGTGTCCGCTCACCCCGGCCACATTGTCTCCCTCCTTGTGTCCGCTCACCCCGGCCACCCTCCTTGTGTCCGCTCAGCCCGGCCACCTTGTCTCCCTCTTTGTGTCCGCTCACCCCGGCCACCTTGTCTCCCTCCTTGTGTCGGCTCACCCCGGCCACCTTGTCTCTCTCCTTGTGTCCGCTCACCCCGGCCACCTTGTCTCCCTCCTTGTGTCCGCTCACCTCGGCCACCCCGGCCACCCTCCTTGTGTCCGCTCACCCCGGCTACCTTGTCTCCCTCCTTGTGTCCGCTCACCCCGGCCACCTTGTCTCCCTCCTTGTGTCCGCTCACCCTGGCCACCTTGTCTCCCTCCTTGTGTCCGCTCACCCCGGCCACCTTGTCTCTCTCCTTGTGTCCGCTCACCTCGGCCACCTTGTCTTCCTCCTTGTGTCCGCTCACCCCGGCCACCTTGTCTCCCTCCTTGTGTCCGCTCACCCTGGCCACCTTGTCTCCCTCCTTGTGTCCGCTCACCCTGGCCACTTTGTCTCCCTCCTTGTGTCCGCTCACCCCGGCCACCTTGTCTCCCTCCTTGTGTCCGCTCACCCCGGCCACCTTGTCTCCCTTCTTGTGTCCGCTCACCCCGGCCACCCTCCTTGTGTCCGCTCACCCCGGCCACCTTGTCTCCCACCTTGTGTCCGCTCACCCCGGCCACCTTGTCTCCCTCCTTGTGTCCGCTCACCCTGGCCACCCCGGCCACCCTCCTTGTGTCCGCTCACCCCGGCCACCTTGTCTCCCTTTTTGTGTCCGCTCACCCCGGCCACCTTGTCTCCCTCCTTGTGTCAGCTCACCCCGGCCACCTTGTCTTCCTTCCGTGTGTCCGCTCACCCTGGCCACCTTGTCTCCGATGTCTCCCTTTGTTGCTGGGTGTTAGCCAGGAGGACAGAAACACCGCGCATTGTCATGAAGCTACTGTTTGCACAAGGATGCGTTAAACATCTACGGAGAAACCGTCAACTGCAAATGATTGAAGATTCGGTTATTAATTTATGTCTCAGATTTTTAGACGTAAGGGTAGATCCCTGTCTCCATCACACATTCCATCACTGGAAACATGCCCATCACACACTCTGGAAACATGCTCATCACACACTCCATCACTGGAAACATGCCCATCACACACTCCATCACTGGAAACATGCCCATCACACACTCCATCACTGGAAACATGCCCATCACACACTCCATCACTGGAAACATGCCCATCACACACTCCATCACTGGAAACATGCCCATCACACACTCCATCACTGGAAACATGCCCATCACACACTCCATCACTGGAAACATGCCCATCACACACTCCATCACTGGAAATATACCCATCACACACTCCATCACTGGAAACATGCCCATCACACACTCCATCACTGGAAACATGCCCATCACACACTCCATCACTGGAAATATGTGTTCCATTCTGGTAAAGTTTCGGCCACAAGTTTAACCATTATGGTAACGTTTCGGCCACAAGTCTAACTATTCTGGTGACGTGTCGGCCACAAGTCTAACTATTCTGGTGACGTGTCGGCCACAAGTCTAACCATTCTGGTGACGTGTCGGCCACAAGTCTAACCATTCTGGTGACGTGTCGGCCACAAGTCTAACCATTCTGGTAACGTGTCGGTCACAAGTCTAACCATTATGGTAACGTTTCGGCCACAAGTCTAACCATTATGGTAACGTGTCGGTCACACATCTAACCATTATGGTAACGTTTCGGCCACAAGTCTAACTAGTCTGGTAAAGTTTCGACCACAAGTCTAACTATTCTGGTGACGTGTCGGCCACAAGTCTAACCATTCTGGTGAAGTTTCGGCCACAAGTCTAACCATTATGGTAACGTTTCGGCCACAAGTCTAACTATTCTGGTGACGTGTCGGCCACAAGTCTAACCATTCTGGTGACGTGTCGGCCACACGTCTAGACATTCTGGTGACGTGTCGGCCACAAGTCTAACCATTCTGGTGACGTGTCGGCCACAAGTCTAACCATTCTGGTGAAGTTTCGGCCACAAGTCTAACCATTATGGTAACGTTTCGGCCACAAGTCTAACTATTCTGGTGACGTGTCGGCCACAAGTCTAACCATTCTGGTGACGTGTCAGCCACAAGTCTAGACATTCTGGTGACGTGTCGGCCACAAGTCTAACCATTCTGGTGACGTGTCGGCCACAAGTCTAACCATTCTGGTAACGTTTTGGCCACAAGTCTAACTATTCTTGTGACGTGTCGGCCACAAGTCTAACCATTCTGGTGACGTGTCGGCCACAAGTCTAGACATTCTGGTGACGTGTCGGCCACAAGTCTAGACATTCTGGTGACGTGTCGGCCACAAGTCTAACCATTCTGGTGACGTGTCGGCCACAAGTCTAACCATTCTGGTGACGTGTCGGCCACAAGTCTAGACATTCTGGTGACGTGTCGGCCACAAGTCTAACCATTCTGGTGACGTGTCGGCCACAAGTCTAACCATTCTGGTAACGTGTCGGCCACAAGTCTAGACATTCTGGTGACGTGTCGGCCACAAGTCTAACCATTCTGGTGACGTGTGGCCACAAGTCTAACCATTTTGGTGACGTGTCGGCCACAAGTCTAACCATTCTGGTGACGTGTCGGCCACAAGTCTAACCATTCTGGTAACGTGTCGTTCACAAGTCATGTCCACCAGAAATATAATCATTTCGCTAAGGAATGGACCGTTTGACCTTCAGTTGTGGGTCCGACCTGACATCGTCGCCTGGACCTCGGGAAGATCTCACGTATCTCTCATCTCTATAGGTCTCCTCTCAGCAGGTGAATTTGCCCGAGTTGATTCATGTGTGTACAAAGCTGGCCCATAACGCTAATTCCCCGAGCCATATATCGCGCATGGAGGCTGAAGTCACCAGGGTGACCTTGGAGTGGCAACGCGGGAACGAGGCTTCGAATTGTCATAACAAACAGTCACTCGAAAAGCGTCAATGGGCGGAAGGAATATTATATTTAACACAAACCTTGTCTCTAGTTATTAAACGGTGACGTTGTAACGGCTCGCTGGATGGGGGTCAAATTCCTTGGTAGGTGTTTGCGGGGAACACGAGGCCGGGTGAAGTGGCTGAGGGCGGTGGGGGGGGGGGGAGGGGTCAGCCTGCCGGGCAGGGTGGCTGCTGTATGTACGGGGGAGCGGAATAGGCTTCAGGCGACAGAGGCGGGAAGGACTGAAGGGGCCTGGGGGGGGGGGGGGAGGGGGGCGAGCGAGAGAGGAGGGGTGTGTGATGGGCGGGGTCTGATGGAGTCAAATGACAAATACCTCTGAGAATTTATGGGCAATAAATAATCAGACAGCTGTAACGAAATTGAACGTAACGGAACTGCTCACCTAGACCGATCGATAGAAGCCGTCGCCTGTTGAATGTAGTCCCCGTGTTAACTAAGCATTGAACTGATTACACGTGTTCGCGGCATCAGCCGGAGCACCCTCCCCCCCCACCCCCACCCACCCGATGGGGTGGGAGGATCCCCCAGGACAATAACATCCTGGTGTCACCACCCTACAGCTGGACAGCAGAACTATTCGAGGCAGTCGAAGGGTAGCAGGCGAATGCTTTGTTTGCCTCATAATAACGCTGGCTTTATGTGGGGCTGTACTGCCTGTAATGGAAGGGGTAAGACGTCGGGTGACGACGTGGGGGGTGGGGGTGTGGGTGGGGGTTGGGGTGGTAGGGTAGGGTAGCGGGGGGTAAATATGGATGCAGACGGAGGACGAAAGGGCGTGTAACGGTCGTGAAGGGTGGTTTTGGATGAGAGGTCTGGGTGGGGTGGGGTGTCAGATTGGGGGGGTGGGGGGGGTGGAGGGGGGGTCAGGGTGGAGGAGGGGTGGTATTGGGACGGAGCGTCTTGTCGAGCGATGACTTCAATAAATTTCTTGGTTATCAGAGCGGTAGGCGATAAATTTGTCAAGGCTGAGTGATGTATGTGAATGATATTCCAAGTGGAGGTGTTGGGCTCTTGGCTCTGCTCAGTCCGATCACAATCTGATAAATAAAGTCTGATGTATGGCAGTGACTCAGTCGACCCAGGCGATGACGGCGCGGGAGGAGGCAGCGGAAAGGGGGGGGGGTGTTCGCCGAGGGCCGAACATTAAGATGACGGTTATCTACCGTCTACAGGTTGGGACCAGGCGATTAGGCATGGAGTACAACCATCTAGTGGGCAAGGACCAGGAACAAGGCTTTGCTTAAATATAGCAGAGATAGAAAGAGCCATCGAGCACTGCGCCAAAGGGCGACGATGTCAGTGCCAGCGACCCTTTATCATGGCGTCGGTGTGTTCACGTGTGTTCAGGTGCCTTAAGATGTTTTTAGGTGTGTATGTTTTTTTTAATGGGTTTTATTGCCTGAACCGTTGGGCTTTGGAATAGTAAATTTCGAGGTTACCTAAAATGAAACAAGATCTACAAAAAATCATGACGTTGCCTTCAGGAATCGAATCCTGGACCGCTGGTCAGTGTCTCAAGGTGTGCCTAGTGGCTGTCTCAGGGAGACCGAGGCAGATAGACCACGTTACTGTCATCGTAACGCTCCCATGTTTACATCCGTGTCAGAGAGACCGAGGCAGATAGACCACGTTTGGATGATGTTGTTTAGTGCCTCTGGCGTCAGGCGGCGCCAAGGTCGGTGTTGTGGTGAGACATCTAACGACCGAACGTTTCCTTCTCAGGCCAGACTCAAACGTAGAGAAAAACACCAACAGCCCGTTTCACTTAAAATTAGGATTTATTACCTTTGTACCTGTGTGATGTACCTGGTTATAGATAGCATAATCATGCCCGACTGATTCACAACCCTAAAAACGCACTCCACGGCTGCACGAAACCTGTGGCGGTACGAAACCTGCCCATGTAAGTATTTAGACACAAAAATACTGCTAATAGTAAGACAAGTGGATACAAGAAACAACAATCAAAGACCCTGTAAACACAAACCCCTTCACCCTAACAACAATCACCGTCACTCTAACAACAATCACCGTCACTCTAACAACAATCACCGCCACTCAAACAACAATTACAGTCACTAACAACAATTACCATCACTAACAACAATCAATGTAACTATATCAACAATCACCGTCACTAACAACAATCACCGACACTAAGGACACTCTCCGTCACCCTAACTACAATCAATATAACTCTAACAACAATCACCGTCACTTTATGCGACAACTGACTGACTATTTATGGATCGGAAGACAGCTAACTGGCGTGAATTTACGACGAACTTTTTCATTTTACCAACACGTTACTGTGTCACAAATGCTATAAATAACATTTCAGGGCCATCCACGACAATAATGTTGCCCCCCCCCCCCTCCATCCCTCTCGCATCTCTCCGCTTTAATTAGGTGCAATCGGGACCAATCGGGCGAAATCGGGATTATTAGAAAGCAAGGTACAAACTAAATTGTTTTAGCCGCCAAGATGCTTATCTGGTCACGAATATGGTCTTGCCTACAGTATTGTTTTAGTTCGGTCTACATACTTTTTTTTTATTGAATAACACCTTTTGTCGTAACGATATTTTTGCTACGTTATAAGGCATACGCTTCCTGTTGACGGAGCGGTATCCTTACCCCATGGACACCTGGGTACCACCTGTGCGCTCACGTGGCACCACGCCACTTTGTACTGCATGCTGTTCGATTTAGTAAATGATGGTTACTTGTGACTTTTTACGTTTGATGTGGCGATATCACAGTTCTTCACTTTAAAAGTGCCAAAATGGCTCTTCAACTGTTTGGAAAGCATTATGAATACAACCGGAGAAAAAAAAATGTCTTGTCAATGTGTTAGCAAGTTATGCGAACTCTAGCGAGATCTCGCGAAGTCTAGATATGGCGTTTGGAGAACGCGGTCAGTCCAGAGATGGCCGATTGGGGCAGGCTGATGGAAGTGACGGACGCCGAGGCGGGTGAAGGAAGGCGGGGGGTTGGGGGTTGTGGGTTGGGGGGGGGGGGAGTGGGGGGGGGGGGTCGAAGCAGGCTGTTGTCCAGCCCGGGTCAAGGGGGTCCTCAGCCCGCGTTCGACTGACACGTTGCTATCAATCACGGCTCGCCGGGTCAGTGCATCAAAGGCGCGGCACAACACCGGACCGGACCCCTCGCAATTACATTTCTTTATGCCGCTAGACAGTAAATTCATCAGGGCGTTATTTAGCCAACGTCGTCTGTACCGGGTAATGTTTTTTTTTCGCGTAGAGGCCACATTTTGTTTTCACATGAGAAGTGTAAATCATACGACACTGGGCGGATATTGACAGTTTTTCGTGATGTATTTGGGGGCTTGCTTTGTGTCCCGGGGAGTTGGGCGAGATTTATGGCTGGCCCAGACAAAGCCATTGTCACAAACGCGCCCAGCCATGCGGAATACTTACCATGATTTACTAGTGCATATTGGCCCCTCTCGCTGCCAGGCGGGCACCGCTTCCCCCTCTACAAGCATGTATTTTACTGTGTCATAACTCACGGCCACGGGTGCGTTTTCTAACTGGTAATCATCAAAAGTTGGTAATTTATGTGATGGTGGCCAGACAGCTGTGCGATAGTGGTCTCCGGCCGTCTGATATCATTCCCACACGGGCGGGGCCTCACCCCACCCCCAGACACCCAGACACTCTCTCCACCCCCCCTCTCCCCCGACCCGCTCTTGTTATCGGCCATTACCGCGGAAGTGCCGCACCCCTCACCCACCATGTCCCCGGTCCCTCTTCTAATCCCCCCCCCCCCTCCTCTTTCCCGGCACCCTGCCTACATATCTCTCTCCCCGCCAGTTACCCCCGGGGCAGGCGACCCCCTTCATATTCCCACCCCACAACTCGCAAGTAGCACCCCTCCTGCCCCTTTGGTCCGAACGTTTTACAACCATCCACCCCTCCACTTTATGTACACTCTTCCCGCCTTCCCCCTCCTCCTCCTCAACTCTCTCCCCCAACCCTTTCCCGTTTCCCATCCCGCACCCACACACCCGCTGACACGCTCACCCTGGCGTCACCCCCCCCCCCCCTCCCCCTCCCCCAGCCTGGGTGCTTTCATGCCGGGCGGCGCGGTCCCGTCAGACCCGGGGAGGTGGGCCGTGCTTTATGGCGCTGGGGTTTAGCGGTCACCATCCATCAAGCTCCTCCCAGTGACGGGCCTCATGCTCAAGTCATGTCAATCCCCCCGGCCCTGACAGCCAGGCGCCATCACACCCACCCCTCCCTCCCTCCCTCAGCCCCCACCCACTCCCTCAGCCCTCACCCCACCCTCCTCCCTCCCGCGCCCCGCTGTCCCGTCCCTCCCTCCGCCACATTACTCCACCCGAGACCCCTTCACCCCCGGCCTGCCTCCCCCCACCAGGCAGCCCCCACGGCCCCCTTGGTCCCCCGAGTCGAATCCAGCGCCAGTGGGCCTTGGTTATGGGGCAGGACTTCTAATATGGGGCAGGTTGTAAATCACATGTTTTTGCCAGCACCCCTTTCCCCCCCCCCCCCCCCCACCCCACCCTCTCCATTCAAATGTCCGTCTCCCTCGGATCCCCCCGTCATGCTACTGACCCGCATCACCCTTCCCCCCGCCCCCGCCACCCCCGCCACTCCCAACACGGTTTGTCGACCCCCCCCCCCATCCCGCCTTCCCTATTTCTGATCTCACCCACTCTGTCCATCTTACCCTACCCTAACCCCACCCAGCCCAAAAAAACACGTTTCCGTCATCCCTTCCTTCGTACAGCGTCACAAACCCCCGCACTCCCCCTCGCCCACACCCCCACCTCTCCCCTACGGCCCATGATGGTCGTCATCTGTGACCTTGCCCTTTGTAGACAATGGCGCGACATAATACGGCGCTGATTATCGTGATCGCACTTCCGGTGTCATGGCCGCCGTGGACGGCAGCTGTACGAGATACACCGAGATCACTGCCCACCACACCGACATCACTGCCCACCACACCGACATCACTGCCCACCACACCGACATCACTGCCCACCACACCGACATCACTGCCCATCACACCGAGAACACTGCCTACCCCACCGACATCACTGCCCACCACACCGACATCACTGCCCACCACACCGAGATCACTGCCCACCACACCGACATCACTGCCCACCACACCGACATCACTGCCCACCACACCGAAATCACTGCCCACCCCACCGAGATCACTGCCTACCCCACCGACATCACTGCCCACCACACCGACATCACTGCCCACCACACCGAGATCACCGCCCACCACACCGACATCACTGCCCACCACACCGAGATCACTGCCCACCCCACCGACATCACTGCCCACCACACCGACAACACTGCCCACCACACCGAGATCACTGCCCACCCCACCGACATCACTGCCCACCACACCGACATCACTGCCCACCACACCGACATCATTGCCCACCACACCGACATCATTGCCCACCACACCGACATCACTGCCCACCACACCGAGATCACTGCCCACCACACCGAGATAGTATAGGTATAAGTCATGATGTCTTTAGGCATAAGTCATGATGTCTTTAGGTCCAAGTCATGAGGTCTTTATGCATAAGTCATGATGTCTTTAGGTCCAAGTCATGATGTCTTTAGGCATAAATCATGAGGTCTTTAGGTATAAGTCATGATGTCTTTAGGTATAAGTCATGATGTCTTTAGGTATAAGTCATGATGTCTTTAGGTATAAGTCATGATGTCTTTAGGTATAAGTCATGATGTCTTTAGGTATAAGTCATGAGGTCTTTAGGTATAAGTCATGAGGTCTTTAGGTATAAGTCATGATGTCTTTAGGTATAAGTCATGATGCCTTTAGGTATAAGTCATGATGTCTTTAGGTATAAGTCATGATGTCTTTAGGCATAAATCATGATGTCTTTAGGTATAAGTCATAAGATATTTAGGCATAAGTCATGATGTCTTTAGGCATAAGTCATGATGTCTTTAGGCATAAATCATGATGTCTTTAGGTATAAGTCATGATGCCTTTAGGTACAAGTCATGATGTCTTTAGGCATAAGTCATAAGATCTTTAGGCATAAGTCATGATGTCTTTAGGTATAAGTCATGATGTCTTTAGGCATAAATCATGATGTCTTTTGGTACAAGTCATGAAGTCTTTATGTATAAGCCATGATGTCTTTATGTATGTCATGATGTCTTTAGGCATAAGTCATGATGTCTTTAGGCATAAATCATGATGTCTTTAGGTATAAGTCATAAGATATTTAGGCATAAGTCATGATGTCTTTAGGTATAAGTCATGATGTCTTTAGGTATAAGTCATGATGCCTTTAGGTACAAGTCATGATGTCTTTAGGCATAAGTCATAAGATCTTTAGGCATAAGTCATGATGTCTTTAGGTATAAGTCATGATGTCTTTAGGCATAAATCATGATGTCTTTTGGTACAAGTCATGAAGTCTTTATGTATAAGCCATGATGTCTTTATGTATGTCATGATGTCTTTAGGTATAAGTCATGATGTCTTTAGGCATAAATCATGATGTCTTTTGGTACAAGTCATGAAGTCTTTATGTATAAGCCATGATGTCTTTATGTATGTCATGATGTCTTTAGGCATAAGTCATGATGTCTTTAGGCATAAATCATGATGTCTTTAGGTATAAGTCATAAGATATTTAGGCATAAGTCATGATGTCTTTAGGTATAAGTCATGATGTCTTTAGGTATAAGTCATGATGCCTTTAGGTACAAGTCATGATGTCTTTAGGCATAAGTCTTTAGGCATAAGTCATGATGTCTTTAGGTATAAGTCATGATGTCTTTAGGCATAAATCATGATGTCTTTTGGTACAAGTCATGAAGTCTTTATGTATAAGCCATGATGTCTTTATGTATGTCATGAGTTCTTTAGGTATAAGTCATGATGTCTTTAGGCATAAGTCATGATGTCTTTAGGTATAAGTCATGAGGTCTTTATGTAGAAGTCATGATGTCTTTAGGTATAAGTCATGATGTCTTTAGGTATAAGTCATGATGTCTTTAGGTATAAGTCATGATGTCTTTATGTATGTCATGAAGTGTTTAGGCATAAGTCATGAGGTCTTTATGTATGTCATGAAGTGTTTAGGCATAAATCATGAGGTCTTTAGGTATAAGTCATGATGTCTTTATGTATAAGTCATGATGTCTTTAGGTATTAGTCATAAGGTGTTTTGGTATAAGTTATGATGTCTTTAGGCATAAGTCATGATGTGTTTAGGTATAAGTCCTGATGTCTTTATGTATAAGTCATGAGGTCTTTAGGTATTAGTCATAAGGTATTTTGGTATACGTTATGAAGTCTTTAGGCATAAGTCATGAAGTCTTTAGGCATAAGTCATGATGTCTTTATGTATAAGTCATGATGTCTTTAGGTATAAGTCATGATGTCTTTAGGTATAAGTCCTGATGTCTTTATGTATAAGTCATGATGTCTTTAGGTATAAGTCGTGATGTCTTTAGGTATAAGTCGTGATGTCTTTAGGTATAAGTCCTGATGTCTTTATGTATAAGTCGTGATGTCTTTATGTATAAGTCGTGATGTCTTTAGGTATAAGTCGTGATGTCTTTAGGTATAAGTCGTGATGTCTTTAGGTATAAGTCGTGATGTCTTTATGTATAAGTCATGATGTCTTTAGGCATAAATCATGATGTCTTTAGGTATAAGTCCTGATGTCTTTAGGTATAAGCCCTGATGTCTTTATGTATAAGTCCTGATGTCTTTAGGTATAAGTCCTGATGTCTTTATGTATAAGTCACGAGGTCATTAGGTATAAGTCCTGATGTCTTTATGTATAAGTCACGAGGTCTTCATTACGTGTTCCTACGTTATTGAAATCCTCACGTTAGGATGATCCTGGCCTGGGTAAGGCCTCGTTTTAAGCCATGTTTGGGCGCGCATGGACTCAGGAACCTACAGAATGCTGATGAAGTGATGAAAGTTGTGTGATAAAAAAAAGGTTAATGGGTCTGTAGACAAGATGACTATGGCAAGTGGAAGTGTGAATATAAGGTGTTGACTCCAGTACGTGTCATGGGCTGTGCGGGACATCCGGTATAGGGTTGGGGTGGAGTGAGGGCGAGGGTGCTGGGTGCGGCTGGCGCGCGGCACTGTAACATGACACAGGACGATTAATACCTGCCATGGTGACGGCTATAACATTGACAGACTTGCCATTCCATCATTAATATAAGGTTGTTTTGTTTTTCGGTTGGGGTGGTTGTGGGGAGAGACGTCACTGGGTGAGGGGGGTGGGGGGGGGGGGGGTTACCGGCAGATGATGTCAGGGTGTTTTGATGGATCAGCGGCAAGCGGTAAACAAACGCTGACATTTGGCCCAACAGCGATGAATTATTTAATGATATTTCGTAACTGTCTGACACTTGATCCACAGAGACGGGTCACCTAATGGCAAGCGAGGGTCCGGAGGGCAGGTCGGCAGCGCAAAAATAACGATTGTATCATTCACAGAGAAGTGGGGGGGATGGGGGAGTAGTGGGAGGGTGGAACGGATAATTTGCCGCTCGCCAAGAGGAGATGGGAAAGTAGAACGATGACGTCATCTGTCCCTGAGATGAGAGGGGAAAGTAGAACGATGATTTCATCTGTCGCTGAGAGCGGAGGGAAACGTAGAACAATGACGTCATATTCACCGAGACGAAAGGGGAAAGTAGAACAATGACGTCATCTCTCAGCGAGATGAGAAGGGGAAGTAGAATGATGACGTCATTTGTCGCTGAGAGCGGAGGGAAAAGTAGAACAATGACGCCATCTGTCTGCGCGATGAGAGGGGGAACCAGAACGATGACGTCATCTGTCTCCAATTTGTGAGGGGAAAGTAGAACAATGACGTCATCTGTTAGCGAGATGAGAAGGGGAAGTAGAATGATGACGTCATCTGTCGCTGAGAGCGGAGGGAAAAGTAGAACAATGACGTCATCTGTCACAGAGATGAGAGGGGAAAGTAGAACAATGACGTCGACTGTCGCTGAGATGAGAGGCGGAAGTAGAACAATGACGCCATCTGTCTCCGAGATGAGAGAGTAAAGTAGAACAATGACGTCATCTGTCACCGAGATAAGAGGGGAAGTAGAACAATGACGCCATCTGTTGCCGAGATGAGAGGGGAAAGTAGAACAATGACGTCATCTGTCAGTAAGATGAGAAGGGGAAGTAGAATGATGACGTCATCTGTCGCTGAGAGCGGAGGGAAAAGTAGAACAATGACGTCATCTGTCACCGAGATGAGAGGGGAAAGTAGAACAATGACGTCGACTGTCGCTGAGATGAGAGGCGGAAGTAGAACAATGACGCCATCTGTCTCCGAGATGAGAGAGTAAAGTAGAACAATGACGTCATCTGTCACCGAGATAAGAGGGGAAGTAGAACAATGACGCCATCTGTTGCCGAGATGAGAGGGGAAAGTAGAACAATGACGTCATCTGTCAGTAAGATGAGAAGGGGAAGTAGAATGATGACGTCATCTGTCGCTGAGAGCGGAGGAAAAGTAAAACAATAACGTCATCTGTCACCGAGATGAGAGGGGGAAATAGAACAATGACGCCATCTGTCTCCGAGATGAGAGGCGGAATTAGAACAATGATTTCATCTATTGCTGAGAAATGAGAAAAAAGTAGAACGGTGACGTCATCTGTCGCTGAGAGCGAAGGGAAAAGTAGAACAATGACGTCATCTGTCACCGAGATGAAAGGGGAAAGTAGAACAATGACGCCATCTGTCTCCGAGATGAGAGGCGGAATTAGAACAATGATTTCATCTATTGCTGAGAAATGAGAAAAAAGTAGAACGGTGACGTCATCTGTCGCTGAGAGCGAAGGGAAAAGTAGGACAATGACGATATCTGTCACCGAGATGAGAGGGGGAAGTAGAACGATGACTTGATCTATTGCTGAGAGCGGAGGGAAAAGTAGAACGATGACGTCATCTGTCACCGAGATGAAAGGGGAAAGTAGAACAATGACGCCATCTGTCTCCGAGATGAGAGGCGGAATTAGAACAATGATTTCATCTATTGCTGAGAAATGAGAAAAAAGTAGAACGATGACGTCATCTGTCGCTGAGAGCGGAGGGAAAAGTAGAACAATGACGTCATCTGTCACCGAGATGAGACGGGAAAGTAGAACGATGACGTCATCTGTCACCGAGATAAGAGGGAAAAGTAGAACAATGACGTCATCTGTCACCGAGATGAGAGGGGGAAGTAGAACGATGACGTCATCTGTCACCGAGATAAGAGGGGGAAGTAGAACAATGACGTCATCTGTCACCGAGATGAGAGGGGGAAGTAGAACGATGACGTCATCTGTCACCGAGATAAGAGGGGGAAGTAGAACAATGACATCATCTGTCGCCGAGATGAGAGAGGTAAGTAGAACGATGACGTCATCTGTCACCGAGATAAGAGGGGGAAGTAGAACAATGACGTCATCTGTCACCGAGATGAGAGGCGGAAGTAGAACGATGACGTCATCTGTCACCGAGATAAGAGGGGGAAGTAGAACAATGACATCATCTGTCGCCGAGATGAGAGGGGAAGTAGAAAGATGACGTTATCTGTCTCCGAGACGAGAGGGGGAAGTAGAACAATGACGTCATCTGTCTCCGAGACGAGAGGGGGAAGTAGAACAATGACATCATCTGTCGCCGAGATGAGAGGGGGAAGTAGAAAGATGACGTCATCTGTCGCCGAGATGAGAGGGGGAAGTAGAAAGATGACGTCATCTGTCTCCGAGACGAGAGGGGGAAGTAGAACAATGACGTCATCTGTCGCCGCGAGATATAGTTGTCGGTAGTACTGAAGCATATTAATTACATTTTTGCCATAAGTCCCACTGAGCTGTTCATACAAAAAGAATAGTCATTGTTCCCCTAAGAGGTTTCTAATTTTAAATAATTCCTGCGTTAGCACATTGTCATACCAGATAACATAACAGATAACCTTCTTGTTAATTATTATACGCGAGCTGATCGAAGTATTGTCTTGCATGACTTGTGTTATATCAGCAATTGGGTGAAAATCACACCAGGATCTCCATGACTTCCTGAATAAAGGTGTCTCTGATTCGTTCATAATAAATCTCCCATTCCAACAATAGCTCAAGGTCATACAACCAAACCTCCCGTGCCAACAATACCTTAAGGTCATACATGCAATTGGTCTCATAATGCCAATATCACAAGGTCATACAACCAAACCTCCCATTTCGACAATATCACAAGGTCATACAGCCAAACCTCCCATAATGACAATAGCACACGGTCATACAACCAAACTTCTCATAAGGCCAATATCTCAAGGTCATACAATCAAACCTCTCATAATGATACTATCACAAGGTCATACAACCAAACCTCTCATAATGCCAATATCTCAAGGTCATACAACGAAACCTTCCAAGGTGACAATATCCTGTGTGCACAACCAAGCCTCTGCCAATAGCACCCCCCTCCGCACCATCCCCCCGCTCTCCAACAGGACCCTCTACAAGTCTTTGAGGTCTTGATGTATGAAGGCGGCAAGATGTATGGCGGGTAATAAACGGTGCATCGGCGGCTGGGGGTTGGCGTAGTCCGCCCCCCTCCCCCCAGCGCCCCCACCCCACCCCTCTCCCTCTTTCTCCCTATCCCCCCGTCTCCCTCTCTCCCTCCCTTTCTCTCACCACTTCTCTCTCTCTCTCGCCCTCCTTCCCTGGTGGCTGAGGCAGTCCAGACTGACGACTCCAGGAAAGAAGCAATTTGAGGAAGCAAAAAAGAACCCCGCCAAACGCTGGAAAATCCAGAAAGCCTCCTGAAAGTGAGTGAAGTAGGATGAATTTATGACGACAGTGGCTTGGTCTAACGAGCGGTTCCAATCGCATTGAGACAAGTGTGCATTCCGGGCCATAAAGCTGTCAGAACTGCCGCCCGGCGGCGCCACCGACACCCGCGGAATGTGGGATGGCTTGAGCCTCTCTTGTCATGTCAGCTCGCTCCCGTCGCTAACCATTCACCAACTGCAGCCGATCTCCGCCAAGCGTCTGTCTGACCCGCCGGGTAGCTTACCACCTACCTCTGTACCACGGGATACAGTCCCCTGGGCGGACATACTGCGCGTCATAGCCTGGTGTCACGTACTTATGTAAGAATGAGACAAACACAAAGAAAACAGGAACAACAAATAAAGAAAGAGAAAGAGAAAGAGAAAGAGAAAGAGACCTGAATGGTTGATGACTGCCGGCTTGATGGACAGTTACGTGGGCGGTTTGCGGCGTGGAATGGGGGGCTAGGTAGTGTGGGTGTGAGTGTGTGAGTGGGTGGGGGCGGCGGGGGGGCGTCTGTGGACGGGAGCTGGAAGTGAGAAGAAAGAGCGGCAGAGATGAAGGGGTCGAGAAAGCTGGAAGGGGAGATATCCAGCGCTCCGTTGAGTTGTGATTTGTGTGATGAGGGTAAGTGGTTGGCATGGAGTGTCTTTGTCACTGCTCAAGCTTCCTCTTCCAGGAGCCACAGTCACCGTTAGAGCTTTCTA
Source organism: Arenicola marina (assembly GCA_964019135.1). NCBI lineage: Eukaryota > Metazoa > Annelida > Polychaeta > Arenicolidae > Arenicola > Arenicola marina. The sequence goes on along the minus strand of OZ025257.1, from coordinate 30,893,904 downwards.
TTTGCCCGCCAGTCGTTGTCACGGCGGCAAAAAGACACTAAGACAAGGCACCCCGACCCAGGAAGACCCACCGCCGCTGGCCAAACGGGTCTTGCACCCGTGCTTTTCCAATATTCTTAAATCACCGGAAGGGAGGAACTTCATTTGTATTCATTATCCTCGTGCCATAAGTCTGTCAAGGCGGCCTTTTCTCAGGGCTAATGGCACTGGCAGGTTCCTTGTGGGCCACTACCCCGTGGGGCGGCCTCCTCCAGCCGGCTTAACGCCGCCACGGCCACGATTCACGTGGTCATGGCCCCGCCACGGCCACGACCCACGTGGTCACCTCCCCGCCACGGCCACGACCCACGTGATCACCGCCCCACCACGGCCACGACCCACGTGGTCACCGCCCCGCCACGGCCACGACCCAGGTGGTCACCGCCCCGCCACGGCCCACGTGGTCACCGCCACCGTCTGGCCACGACCCACGTGGTCACCGCCCCGCCACGGCCTCGACCCACGTGGTCACCGCCCCGCCACGGCCACGACCCACGTGGTCACCGCCCCGCCACGGCCACGACCCACGTGGTCACAGCCCGCCACGACCACGACCCACGTGGTCACCGCCCCGCCACGGCCACGACCCACGTGGTCACCGCCCCGCCACGGCCACGACCCACGTGGTCACCGCCATGGCCACGACCCACGTGGTCACCGCCATGGCCACGACCCACGTGGTCACCGCCCCGCCACGGCCACGACCCACGTGGTCACCGCCATGGCCACGACCCACGTGGTCACCGCCATGGCCACGACCCACGTGGTCACCGCCATGGTCACGACCCACGTGGTCATCGCCATAGCCACGACCACGACCCACGTGGTCACCGCCACGGCCACGATCCACGTGGTTCCCGCCTCGCCACGGCCACGACCCAAGTGGTCACCACCCCGCCACGACCCACGTGGTTACCGCCTCGACAAGGCCATGACCCGCGTGGTCACCGCCTCGTCACGACCCACGTGGTCACCGCCCCGCCACGGCCACGAGCCACGTGGTCACCGCCCCGCCACGACTACGACCCACGTGGTCACCGCCCCGCCACGGCCACGACCCACGTGGTCACCGCCCCGCCACGGCCACGACCCACGTGGTCACCGCCATGGCCACGACCCACGTGGTCACCGCCATGGCCACGACCCACGTGGTCACCGCCATGGCCACGACCCACGTGGTCACCGCCATGGCCACGACCCACGTGGTCACCGCCATGGTCACGACCCACGTGGTCATCGCCATAGCCACGACCACGACCCACGTGGTCACCGCCACGGCCACGATCCACGTGGTTCCCGCCTCGCCACGGCCACGACCCAAGTGGTCACCACCCCGCCACGACCCACGTGGTTACCGCCTCGACAAGGCCATGACCCGCGTGGTCACCGCCTCGTCACGACCCACGTGGTCACCGCCCCGCCACGACCCACGTGATCACCGCCCCGCCACGGCCACGACCCACGTGGTCACCGCCCTGCCACGGCTCACGTGGTCACCGCCACCGTCTGGCCACGACCCACGTGATTACCGCCCCGCCACGGCCACGACCCACGTGGTCACCGCCCCGCCACGGCCCACGTGGTCACCGCCACCGTCTGGCCACGACCCACGTGATCACCGCCCCGCCACGGCCACGACCCACGTGGTCACCGCCCCGCCACGGCCCACGTGGTCACCGCCACCGTCTGGCCACGACCCACGTGATCACCGCCCCGCCACGGCCACGACCCACGTGGTCACCGCCCCGCCACGGCCACGACCCACGTGGTCACCGCCCCGCCACGGCCACGACCCACGTGGGTCACCGCCATAGCCACGACCCACGTGGTCACCGCTATGGCCACGACCCGTGGTCACCGCCATGGCCACGACCCACGTGGTCACCGCCATAGCCACGACCCACGTGGTCACCGCCATGGCCACGACCCACATGGTCACCGCAATTGCCACGACCACGACCCACGTGGTCACCGCCACGGCCACGACCCACGTGGTTCCCGCCCCGCCACGGCCACGACCCACGTGGTCACCGCCCCGCCACGACCCACGTGGTCACCGCCACGGCCTCGGCCTCGCCACGACCCACCTGGTCACAGCCTCGCCACGACCCACGTGGTCACCGCCTCGCCACGACCCACCTGGTCACAGCCTCGCCACGACCCACCTGGTCACCGCCTCGCCACGACCCACCTGGTCACCGCCTCGCCACGACCCACCTGGTCACCGCCTCGCCACGACCCACCTGGTCACCGCCTCGCCACGACCCACCTGGTCACAGCCTCGCCACGACCCACCTGGTCACAGCCTCGCCACGACCCACCTGGTCACAGCCTCGCCACGACCCACCTGGTCACAGCCTCGCCACGACCCACCTGGTCACAGCCTCGCCACGACCCACCTGGTCACAGCCTCGCCACGACCCACCTGGTCACAGCCTCGCCACGACCCACCTGGTCACCGCCTCGCCACGACCCACCTGGTCACAGCCTCGCCACGACCCACCTGGTCACAGCCTCGCCACGACCCACCTGGTCACAGCCTCGCCACGACCCACCTGGTCACAGCCTCGCCACGACCCACCTGGTCACAGCCTCGCCACGACCCACCTGGTCACAGCCTCGCCACGACCCACCTGGTCACAGCCTCGCCACGACCCACCTGGTCACAGCCTCGCCACGACCCACCTGGTCACAGCCTCGCCACGACCCACCTGGTCACAGCCTCGCCACGACCCACCTGGTCACCGCCTCGCCACGACCCACCTGGTCACAGCCTCGCCACGACCCACCTGGTCACAGCCTCGCCACGACCCACCTGGTCACAGCCTCGCCACGACCCACCTGGTCACAGCCTCGCCACGACCCACCTGGTCACAGCCTCGCCACGACCCACCTGGTCACAGCCTCGCCACGACCCACCTGGTCACAGCCTCGCCACGACCCACCTGGTCACAGCCTCGCCACGACCCACCTGGTCACAGCCTCGCCACGACCCACCTGGTCACCGCCTCGCCACGACCCACCTGGTCACAGCCTCGCCACGACCCACCTGGTCACAGCCTCTGCCCGTGCTTCCTTATATACATACTCGTCTTCGTCAGACCTTCTCTCTACCCCTACTAGTAGTAATTCGTATCTCACGCATTAGTCTGACAAGCTGATGTGGGTCAGGTGGGATCTTCCTGCCTTGTCCCGTCTCTTCTCTGTTGTATCCGCCCTCTTCTGCGCCATAACTCTGTCTTTAGTAGTCTCCTTCCGTCCGCTTGAAGCTACTTGCTGAGGTCACATGACGGGTTACCGCGCCGAGAGCCCAGTGCACGGACGTTTCGCGGGGGAGTGGCGATGATGTAAGCATGACTGAAGAAATCAAAAAGAAGGCAAAAGGAAGAGGCAAAAGAACAAGCGGCTCGTTCATTTTGCCCCATGATGTAGTGTCGGAAGAGGCGCCAGACAGTTGTTGCTTGTTAGGCAGACGCGTGACGTAAACAGGCCAGTTTCTCACAATGGCGGCGACGGCTCACTGAGTGAGTTGTGACTGGCAGGCTGGGAAATAAGCGGCGCTGCCTCTCCATCAACAAGTAATAACGGGGCCCTTTACACGGAATTTACAGTCATTGTGAGGCTGCGGGGCTCGGCACGCCGACTTAACGGTGGGCGGTCTGCGGAGAGGCGCCGGCGGCAGCCGTGGGGGTGGAGGGACGATACGAGGGGTACCCCGGGTATGGGGAGAGGGGCGAAGAAATGATACCCCCACCCCTTCCCCTCCCCGCTCGGGCCGACATCCTGGCGGACCCACCCACCCCGCTAACCCTCTCCCCTGGGTGCACCCGCCTCGTCTCCAGGGAGATCTGCCTCGTGGCTCCCTGTGACCCACAGCACCTCAAAGGTATCAACTCCCGGCGTATGTCATCAGGCAGGGTGCGAAACTGTCAGTCAACCCCGGTGTATGGCATCAGGCAGGGTGAGAAACTGTCAGTCAACCCCGGCGTATGGCATCAGGCAGGGTGCGAAACTGCCAGTCAACCCCGGTGTACGGCATCAGGCAGGGTGCGAAACTGTCAGTCAACCCCGGTGTATGGCATCAGGCAGGGTGAGAAACTGTCAGTCAACCCCGGCGTATGGCATCAGGCGGGGTGAGAAACTGTCCGTCATCCCCGGCGTATGGCACCAGGCAGGGTGTGAAACTGTCAGTCAACCCCGGTGTATGGCATCAGGCGGGGTGAGAAACTGTCAGTCAACCCCGGCGTATGGCATCAGGCAGGGCGAGAAACTGTCAGTCAACCCCGGCGTATGGCATCAGGCGGGTTGAAAAACTGTCAGTCAACCCCGGCGTATGGCATCAGGTACGGTGAAACCGTCAGTCAGCTAGTTTGTCATTGTGTTCACCACAAGGACGCCTTCAGTCAGTGGTGCCGCCACAAAGACGCGTTCAGTCAGTGGTGCCGCCACAAGGACGCCTTCAGTCAGTGGTGTCAGTGGTGCCACCACAAGGACGCCTTCAGTCAGTGGTGTCAGTGGTGCCACCACAAGGACGCCTTCAGTCAGTGCCGTCAGTGGTGCCACCACAAGGACGCCTTCAGTCAGTGGTGTCAGTGGTGCCACCACAAGGACGCCTTCAGTCAGTGGTGCCGCCACAAGGACGCCTTCAGTCAGTGCTGCCACCACAAGGACGCCTTCAGTCAGTGCTGTTAGTGGTGCCACCACAAGGACGCCTTTAGTCAGTGGTGCCACCACAAGGACGCCTTCATTCAGTTGTGCCACCACAAGGACGCCTTCAGTCAGTGGTGTCAGTGGTGCCACCACAAGGACGCCTTCAGTCAGTGGTGCCGCCACAAGGACGCCTTCAGTCAGTGCTGCCACCACAAGGACGCCTTCAGTCAGTGCTGTCAGTGGTGCCACCACAAAGACGCCTTTAGTCAGTGGTGCCGCCACAAGGACGCCTTCAGTCAGTGGTGTCAGTGGTGCCACCACAAGGACGCCTTCAGTCAGTGGTGTCAGTGGTGCCACCACAAGGACGCCTTCAGTCAGTGGTGCCGCCACAAGGACGCCTTCAGTCAGTGCTGCCACCACAAGGACGCCTTCAGTCAGTGCTGTCAGTGGTGCCACCACAAGGACGCCTTTAGTCAGTGGTGCCGCCACAAGGACGCCTTCAGTCAGTTGTGCCACCACAAGGACGCCTTCAGTCAGGGGTGTCAGTGGTGCCACCACAAGGACGCCTTCAGTCAGTGCTGTCAGTGGTGCCACCACAAGGACGCCTTCAGTCAGTGGTGCCGCCACAAGGACGCCTTCAGTCAGTGCTGTCAGTGGTGCCACCACAAGGACGCCTTCAGTCAGTGGTGCTGCCACAAGGACGCCTTCAGTCAGTGCTGCCACCACAAGGACGCCTTCAGTCAGTGCTGTCAGTGGTGCCACCACAAAGATGCGTTCAGTCAGTGGTGCCACCACAAGGACGCCTTCAGTCAGTGCCGTCAGTGGTGCCACCACAAGGACGCCTTCAGTCAGTGGTGTCAGTGGTGCCACCACAAGGACGCCTTCAGTCAGTGGTGCCGCCACAAGGACGCCTTCAGTCAGTGCTGCCACCACAAGGACGCCTTCAGTCAGTGCTGTCAGTGGTGCCACCACAAGGACGCCTTTAGTCAGTGGTGCCACCACAAGGACGCCTTCAGTCAGTGGTGCCGCCACAAGGACGCCTTCAGTCAGTTGTGCCACCACAAGGACGCCTTCAGTCAGGGGTGTCAGTGGTGCCACCACAAGGACGCCTTCAGTCAGTGCTGTCAGTGGTGTCATCACGAAGACGCCTTCAGTCAGTGCTGTCAGTGGTGCCACCACAAGGACGCCTTCAGTCAGTGGTGCCGCCACAAGGACGCCTTCAGTCAGTGCTGTCAGTGGTGCCACCACAAGGACGCCTTCAGTCAGTGGTGTCAGTGGTGCCACCACAAGGACACCTTCAGTCAGTGGTGCCGCCACAAGGACGCCTTCAGTCAGTGCTGCCACCACAAGGACGCCTTCAGTCAGTGCTGTCAGTGGTGCCACCACAAGGACGCCTTTAGTCAGTGGTGCCACCACAAGGACGCCTTCAGTCAGTGGTGCCGCCACAAGGACGCCTTCAGTCAGTTGTGCCACCACAAGGACGCCTTCAGTCAGGGGTGTCAGTGGTGCCACCACAAGGACGCCTTCAGTCAGTGCTGTCAGTGGTGTCATCACAAAGACGCCTTCAGTCAGTGCTGTCACTGGTGCCACCACAAGGACGCCTTCAGTCAGTGGTGCCGCCACAAGGACGCCTTCAGTCAGTGCTGTCAGTGGTGCCACCACAAGGAGGCCTTCAGTCAGTGGTGCTGCCACAAGGACGCCTTCAGTCAGTGCTGCCACCACAAGGACGCCTTCAGTCAGTGCTGTCAGTGGTGCCACCACAAAGACGCCTTCAGTCAGTGGTGCCACCACAAGGACGCCTTCAGTCAGTGCCGTCAGTGGTGCCACCACAAGGACGCCTTCAGTCAGTGGTGTCAATGGTGCCACCACAAGGACGCCTTCAGTCAGTGGTGCCGCCACAAGGACGCCTTTAGTCAGTGGTGCCACCACAAGGACGCCTTCAGTCAGTGCTGTCAGTGGTGCCACCACAAGGACGCCTTTAGTCAGTGGTGCCACCACAAGGACGCCTTCAGTCAGTGGTGCCGCCACAAGGACGCCTTCAGTCAGTTGTGCCACCACAAGGACGCCTTCAGTCAGGGGTGTCAGTGGTGCCACCACAAGGACGCCTTCAGTCAGTGCTGTCAGTGGTGTCATCACGAAGACGCCTTCAGTCAGTGCTGTCAGTGGTGCCACCACAAGGACGCCTTTAGTCAGTGGTGCCGCCACAAGGACGCCTTCAGTCAGTGCTGTCAGTGGTGCCACCACAAGGACGCCTTCAGTCAGTGGTGCTGCCACAAGGACGCCTTCAGTCAGTGCTGCCACCACAAGGACGCCTTCAGTCAGTGGTGCCACCACAAGGACGCCTTCAGTCAGTGGTGTCAATGGTGCCACCACAAGGACGCCTTCAGTCAGTACTGTCAGTTGTGCCGCCACAAGGACGCCTTCAGTCAGTTGTGCCGCCACAAGGACGCCTTCAGTCAGTGGTGTCAGTGGTGCCGCCACAAGGACGCCTTCAGTCAGTGGTGTCACTGGTGTCATCACAAGGACGCCTTCAGTCAGTGGTGTCAGTGGTGCCACTACAAGGACGCTTTCAGTCAGTGGTGCCGCCACAAGAACGCCTTCAGTCAGTGGTGTCAGTGGTGCCACCACAAAGACGCCTTCAGTCAGTGGTGCCGCCACAATGACGCGTTTAGGCAGTGTTGTCAGTGGTGCCGCCACAATGACGCGTTCAGTCAGTGGTGTCAGTGGTGCCATCACAAGGACGCCTTCAGTCAGTGGTGTCAGTGGTGCCACCACAAGGACGCCTTTAGTCAGTGGTGTCAGTGGTGCCACCACAAGGACGCCTTCAGTCAGTGCTGTCAGTGGTGCCACCACAAGGACGCCTTCAGTCAGTGGTGTCAGTGGTGCCACTACAAGGACGCCTTCAGTCAGTGGTGCCGCCACAAGGACGCCTTCAGTCAGTGCTGCCACCACAAGGACGCCTTCAGTCAGTTCTGTCAGTGGTGCCACCACAAGGACGCCTTTAGTCAGTGGTGCCACCACAAGGACGCCGTCAGTCAGTGGTTTCGCCACAAGGACGCCTTCAGTCAGTTGTGCCGCCACAAGGACGCCTTCAGTCAGGGGTGTCAGTGGTGCCACCACAAGGACGCCTTCAGTCAGTGCTGTCAGTGGTGCCACCACAAGGACGCCTTCAGTCAGTGGTGTCAGTGGTGCCACCACAAGGACGCCTTCAGTCAGTGCTGTCAGTGGTGCCACCACAAGGACGCCTTCAGTCAGTGGTGTCAGTGGTGCCACTACAAGGACGCCTTCAGTCAGTGGTGCCGCCACAAGGACGCCTTCAGTCAGTGCTGCCACCACAAGGACGCCTTCAGTCAGTTCTGTCAGTGGTGCCACCACAAGGACGCCTTTAGTCAGTGGTGCCACCACAAGGACGCCGTCAGTCAGTGGTTTCGCCACAAGGACGCCTTCAGTCAGTTGTGCCGCCACAAGGACGCCTTCAGTCAGGGGTGTCAGTGGTGCCACCACAAGGACGCCTTCAGTCAGTGCTGTTAGTGGTGCCACCACAAGGACGCCTTCAGTCAGTGGTGTCAGTGGTGCCACCACAAGGACGCCTTCAGTCAGTGCTGTCAGTGGTGCCACCACAAGGACGCCTTCAGTCAGTGGTGTCAGTGGTGCCACTACAAGGACGCCTTCAGTCAGTGGTGCCGCCACAAGGACGCCTTCAGTCAGTGCTGTCAGTGGTGCCACCACAAGGACGCCTTCAGTCAGTGGTGCTGCCACAAGGACGCCTTCAGTCAGTGCTGCCACCACAAGGACGCCTTCAGTCAGTGGTGCCACCACAAGGACGCCTTCAGTCAGTGGTGTCAATGGTGCCACCACAAGGACGCCTTCAGTCAGTACTGTCAGTTGTGCCGCCACAAGGACGCCTTCAGTCAGTTGTGCCGCCACAAGGACGCCTTCAGTCAGTGGTGTCAGTGGTGCCGCCACAAGGACGCCTTCAGTCAGTGGTGTCACTGGTGTCATCACAAGGACGCCTTCAGTCAGTGGTGTCAGTGGTGCCACTACAAGGACGCTTTCAGTCAGTGGTGCCGCCACAAGAACGCCTTCAGTCAGTGGTGTCAGTGGTGCCACCACAAAGACGCCTTCAGTCAGTGGTGCCGCCACAATGACGCGTTTAGGCAGTGTTGTCAGTGGTGCCGCCACAATGACGCGTTCAGTCAGTGGTGTCAGTGGTGCCACCACAAGGACGCCTTCAGTCAGTGGTGTCAGTGGTGCCACCACAAGGACGCCTTTAGTCAGTGGTGTCAGTGGTGCCACCACAAGGACGCCTTCAGTCAGTGCTGTCAGTGGTGCCACCACAAGGACGCCTTCAGTCAGTGGTTCAGTGGTGCCACTACAAGGACGCCTTCAGTCAGTGGTGCCGCCACAAGGACGCCTTCAGTCAGTGCTGCCACCACAAGGACGCCTTCAGTCAGTTCTGTCAGTGGTGCCACCACAAGGACGCCTTTAGTCAGTGGTGCCACCACAAGGACGCCGTCAGTCAGTGGTTTCGCCACAAGGACGCCTTCAGTCAGTTGTGCCGCCACAAGGACGCCTTCAGTCAGGGGTGTCAGTGGTGCCACCACAAGGACGCCTTCAGTCAGTGCTGTCAGTGGTGCCACCACAAGGACGCCTTCAGTCAGTGGTGTCAGTGGTGCCACCATAAGGACGCCTTCAGTCAGTGCTGTCAGTGGTGCCACCACAAGGACGCCTTCAGTCAGTGGTGTCAGTGGTGCCACTACAAGGACGCCTTCAGTCAGTGGTGCCGCCACAAGGACGCCTTCAGTCAGTGCTGCCACCACAAGGACGCCTTCAGTCAGTTCTGTCAGTGGTGCCACCACAAGGACGCCTTTAGTCAGTGGTGCCACCACAAGGACGCCGTCAGTCAGTGGTTTCGCCACAAGGACGCCTTCAGTCAGTTGTGCCGCCACAAGGACGCCTTCAGTCAGGGGTGTCAGTGGTGCCACCACAAGGACGCCTTCAGTCAGTGCTGTCAGTGGTGCCACCACAAGGACGCCTTCAGTCAGTGGTGTCAGTGGTGCCACTACAAGGACGCCTTCAGTCAGTGGTGCCGCCACAAGGACGCCTTCAGTCAGTGCTGCCACCACAAGGACGCCTTCAGTCAGTGCTGTCAGTGGTGCCACCACAAGGACGCCTTTAGTCAGTGGTGCCACCACAAGGACGCCTTCAGTCAGTGGTGCCGCCACAAGGACGCCTTCAGTCAGTTGTGCCACCACAAGGACGCCTTCAGTCAGTGGTGTCAGTGGTGTCACCACAAGGACGCCTTCAGTCAGTGCTGTCAGTGGTGTCATCACAAGGACGCCTTCAGTCAGTGCTGTCAGTGGTGCCACCACAAGGACGCCTTCAGTCAGTGGTGCCGCCACAAGGACGACTTCAGTCAGTGGTGTCACCACAAGGACGCTTTCAGTCAGTAGTGTCGTCATGACTTCATTACAGTGACTGCCGTCACTGTAATGAAGTCATGTCAACTTGAAAATTGTTTTGGGACACGTGCGTGGCATGGACGATAATATAAGCAGTTCGTATCGTGGGAGACGCTCATTGGTCTTCAGTGCTTTCCCCTTGGTGCTGATTACGATGGCAGTGGTTTGTAGTCGTGTACTTGAACTAATCACAATAAAAAACAACTGTCGATGAAATGTTTTGACCCGATGACCCGCTTTCGACCTTAAGGGCGGACGAATGTGTCTTCTGTTCCGTAAATCAAACCATGAGGTGGGGTATGATTTAGTGATAATCAACCCGAACCCCTGTGGAGTGGCCACGTGGGGTCATTAGCGTCAGTCGCCAAAGGGGACCAAGTATGACGTCACATAGCACGTGGCTAGCCATGTACCGGGCTGGGCAAGATGCCTCGTGCCACACACAAACTATTGTTCTACATTCGTTTTATTTGGATCGTATGGTGTTTGGCTTTTGGCTTCGTTGCTATTTGTTTTTTTATTGGTAACAATATTCTGACTTGTAAGTAAACTTACTATTTTGTCAAAGAAGAAAAAACTAAATGGCATGGTAACTGGATGGCGTGCCGCGGTTCCTGCCGCCCCCGATCATCCAGTTGTGGGTGAGCGTGGGGGCCGGGCGGGGGGGGGGGGGCAGTCCAAATGTCTTCCAGTCGCATCTATATCTGCCACTTAACATGTTGTGGCGGCGATCCCCGTCTGTGATAACGAGTTTAAGGGTCCTTCCCACCTGTCCGACATCGCGTCGAGAGGCTCATAACACCGGTGATAAACTACAGGGCTTCGGCGACTGGTGGCAACTGACAGCTCGTCAAGCTGCCGGCATCCTCACCGAGGGTCGGTGACATTGTGACAGGACCACCGCCAGATAACAACACGGCCTCGGTTTAACCCGTATAAAGTCAGTTACCTAGATGTACACCTGTACTCCAATTCCGGGATAACCACCAGACAGACAAGGCACATCACCCTGGCGACTGAGAGCTTATGACTCAAATAGACGTCTGATGACGCCTGACTGGTGCATGGGGGTCGTCTTACTGCGCATTGTAATCCAAACAGGGACCTTCTGTGTCGATTATTAAGGGAATTACAGCGTTTTGCAGTTGGTGCCATCGCTGTCACCTCGACCTCTGGTGAGGGCGGTGGGGGTGCGCGGGGGGGGGGGATCCTGTGACGTCATTTCTGAGTCGAATTGCACATGGAATTTACAGTCTCGCGCGTACAGACAAATTTGTTTTCACGTACACAAACAGAACCGAGTCATAGTATGACGATTTTCGTCATAATTAAAGCATAACATGAATATTCGGGTTATTATGCTACGAGCAATGGATACACGAGTGGCAACATGGGGCTGGCATACAGCCCGCGGCTGGTGGACTAGGGTGGACTGGAAACTAAAGGGTTTAATATAATTAAACAAATTAATAGGCCTTGAGTGTTTCTCTCAGTCGCTTTGACATATATATTACATTACATGGTGCCTCCCTATCCTCTACAGGGCCTCCCTATACCCTAAAGGGCCTCCCTAACCCCTACAGGGACACCCTATCTCCTACAGGGCCTCCCTATCCCCTACAGGGCCTCTCTATCCCCTACAGGGCTTCCCTATCCCATACAGGGCCTCTCTATCCCCTACAAGGCCTCCCTTTCCCCTACAGGGCCTCCCTACCCCCTACAGGGACTCCCTATCTCCTACAGGGCCTCCCTATCCCCTACAGGGCCTCCCTATCCCCTACAGGACTTCCCTATCCCATACAGGGCCTCTCTATCGCCTACAGGGCCTCCCTTTCCCCTACAGGGCCTCCCTATCTCCTACAGGGCCTCCCTATCCCCTACAGCGCCTCCCTATCTCCTACAGGGCCTCTCTATCCCCTACAGGGCCTCCCTATCTCCGACAGGGCCTCCCTATCCCCTACAGGACTTCCCTATCCCATACAGGGCCTCCCTATCCCCTACAGGGCCTCCCTTTCCCCTACAGGGCCTCCCTATCTCCTACAGTGCTCCCTATCAACTACCGGACCTCCCTATCTCCTACAGGGCCTCCCTATCCCCTACAGGCATCCCTATCCCTTACAGAGCCTTCCTATCCACTACAGGGCCTCCCTATCCCCTACAGGGCCTCCCTATCCACTACAAGGCCTCTCTATCCCCTACAGCGCCTCCCTATCTCCTACAGGGCCTGGCTATCCACTACAGGGCCTCCCTATCCCCTACAGGGCCTCCCTATCCACTACAAGGCCTCTCTATCCCCTACAGCGCCTCCCTATCTCCTACAGGGCCTGGCTATCCACTACAGGGCCTACCTATCCCCTACACTGCCTCCCTATCCCCTACAGGGCCTGGCTATCCCCTACAGGGCCTCCCTATCCCCTACAGGGCCTCCCTATCCCCTACAGGGCCTGGCTATCCACTACAGGGCCTCCCTATCCCCTACAGGGCCTCCCTATCCACTACAAGGCCTCTCTATCCCCTACAGCGCCTCCCTATCTCCTACAGGGCCTGGCTATCCACTACAGGGCCTCCCTATCCCCTACAGGGCCACCCTATCCCCTACAGGGCCTCGCTTTCCTCTACAGGGCCTCCCTATCCCTTACAGAGCCTTCCTATCCCCTACAAGGCCTCCCTATCCCCTACAGGGCCTCCCTATCTCCGACAGGGCCTCCCTATCCCCTACAGGGCCTCACTATCCCCTACAGGGCCTCGCTTTCCTCTACAGGGCCTCCCTATCCCCTACAGGGCCTCCCTATCCCCTACAGGGCCTCCCTATCCCCTACAGGGGCTCCCAATCCTCTACAGGGCCTCCCTATCCCCTACAGGGCCTCCCTATCCCTTACAGGGCCTCCCTATCCTCTACAGGGCCACCCTATCCTCTACAGGGCATCACTATCCCCTACAGGGCTTTCCTCTCCCCTACAGGGCCTCCCTATCCCCTACAGGGCCTCCCTATCCCTTACAGGGCCTCGCTTTCCTCTACAAGGCCTCCCTATCCCTTACAGAGCCTTCCTATCCCCTACAGGGCCTCCCTATCCCCTACAGGGCCTCCCTATCTCCGACAGGGCCTCCCTATCCCCTACAGGGCCTTCCTATCCCCTACAGGGCCTCCCTCTCCCCTACAGGGACTCCCTATCCTGTACACGGCCTCCCTATCCCCTAAAGGGCCTCCCTACCCCCTACAGGGCCTCCCTATCTCCTACAGGGCCTCCCTATCCCCTACAGGGCCTCCCTATCCCCTACAGGGCCTCCCTATCCCATACAGGGCCTCTCTATCCCCTACAGGGCCTCCCTTTCCCCTACAGGGCCTCCCTATCTCCTACAGGGCCTCCCTATCCCCTACAGCGCCTCCCTATCTCCTACAGGGCCGCCCTATCCCCTACAGGGCCTCCATATCCCCTAGAGGACCTCCCTATCCCATACAGGGCCTCCATATCCCCTAGAGGACATCCCTATCCCATACAGGGCCTCCCTTTCCCCTACAGGGCCTTCCTATCTCCTACAGTGCTCCCTACCCCCTACAGGGCCTCCCTATCTCCAACAGGGCCTCCCTACCCCCTACAGGGCCTCTCTGTCCCCTACAGGGCCTCCCTATCCCCTACAGGGGCTGGCTATCCCCTACAGGGCCTCCCTATCCCCTACAGGGCCTCCCTATCCCCTACAGGGGCTCCCTATCCTCTACAGGGTCTCCCTATCCCCTACAGGGCCTCCCTATCCCCTACAGGGCCTTTCTATCCCCTACAGGGCCTCCCTATCCCCTACAGGGCCCCCCTATCCCCTACAGGGCCTCACTATCTCCGACAGGGCCTCCCTATCCCCTACAGGGCCTCCCTATCCTCTACAGGGCATCCCTATCCCCTACAGAGCCTCCCTATCTCCGACAGGGCCTCACTATCCCTTACAGGGCCTCCCTATCCCCTACAGGGCCTCGCTTTCCTCTACAGGGTCTCCCTATCCCTTACAGAGCCTTCCTATCCTCTACAGGGCCTCCCTATCCCCTACAGGGCCTCCCTATCCTGTACAGGGCCTCCCTATCCCCTAAAGGGCCTCCCTACCCCCTACAGGGCCTCCCTATCTCCTACAGGGCCTCCCTATCCCCTACAGGGCCTCCCTATCCCCTACAGGGCCTCCCTATCCCATACAGGGCCTCTCTATCCCCTACAGGGCCTCCCTATCCCCTACAGGGCCTCCCTATCCTCTACAGGGCATCCCTATGACCTACAGAGCCTCCCTATCTCCGACAGGGCCTCACTATCCCTTACAGGGCCTCCCTTTCCCCTACAGGGCCTCCCTATCTCCTACAGGGCCTCCCTATCCCCTACAGCGCCTCCCTATCTCCTACAGGGCCGCCCTATCCCCTACAGGGCCTCCATATCCCCTAGAGGACCTCCCTATCCCATACAGGGCCTCCATATCCCCTAGAGGACCTCCCTATCCCATACAGGGCCTCCCTTTCCCCTACAGGGCCTTCCTATCTCCTACAGTGCTCGCTACCCCCTACAGGGCCTCCCTATCTCCAACAGGGCCTCCCTACCCCCTACAGGGCCTCTCTGTCCCCTACAGGGCCTCCCTATCCCCTACAGGGGCTGGCTATCCCCTACAGGGCCTCCCTATCCCCTACAGGGGCTCCCTATCCTCTACAGGGTCTCCCTATCCCCTACAGCGCCTCCCTATCTCCTACACTGCCTCCCTATCCCCTACAGCGCCTCCCTATCTCCTACACTGCCTCCCTATCCCCTACAGGGCCTCCCTATCCCCTACAGGGCCTCCCTATCCCCTACAGCGCCTCCCTTTCCCCTACACTGCCTCCCTATCCCCTACAGCGCCTCCCTATCCCCTACAGGGCCTCCCTATCCCCTACAGGGCCTCCCTATCCTATTACAGGGCCTCCCTATCCCCTACAGGGCCTCCCTATCCCCTACAGCGCCTCCCTTTCCCCTACACTGCCTCCCTATCCCCTACAGCGCCTCCCTATCCCCTACAGGGCCTCCCTATCCCCTACAGGGCCTCCCTATCCCCTACAGCGCCTCCCTTTCCCCTATACTGCCTCCCTATCCCCTACAGCGCCTCCCTATCCCCTACAGGGCCTACCTATCCCCTACAGGGCCTCCCTATCCCCTACAGGGCCTACCTATCCCCTACAGGGCCTCCCTATCCCCTACAGGGCCACCCTATCCCCTACAGGGCCACCCTATCCCCTACAGGGCCACCCTATCCCCTACAGGGCCTACCTATCCCCTACAGGGCCACCCTATCCCCTACAGGGCCTCCCTATCCCCTACATGGCCTCCCTTTCCCCTACAGCGCCTCCCTATCTCCTACACTGCCTCCCTATCCCCTACAGGGCTTCCCTCTCCCCTACAGAGCCTTCCTATCTCCTACACTGCCTCCCTATCCCCTACAGCGCCTCCCTATCTCCTACACTGCCTCCCTATCCCCTACAGGGCCACCCTATCCCCTACAGGGCCTCCCTATCCCCTACAGGGCCTCCCTATCCCCTACAGGGCCACCCTATCCCCTACAGGGCCACCCTATCCTCCACAGGGCATCACTATCCCCTACAGGGCCACCCTATCCCCTACAGGGCTTCCCTCTCCCCTACAGGGCCTCCCTACCCCCTACAGGGCTTCCCTCTCCCCTACAGGGCTTCCCTCTCCCCTACAGGGCCTCCCTATCCCCTACAGGGCCACACTATCCCCTACAGGGCTTCCCTCTCCCCTACAGGGCCTCCCTACCCCCTACAGGGCTTCCCTCTCCCCTACAGGGCCTCCCTATCCCCTACAGGGCCTCCCTATCCCCTACAGCGCCTCCCTATCTCCTACACTGCCTCCCTATCCCCTACAGGGCCACCCTATCCCCTACAGGGCCTCCCTATCCCCTACAGGGCTTCCCTATCCCCTACAGGGCCTCCCTATCCCCTACAGCGCCTCCCTATCTCCTACACTGCCTCCCTATCCCCTACAGGGCTTCCCTCTCCCCTACAGAGCCTTCCTATCTCCTACACTGCCTCCCTATCCCCTACAGCGCCTCCCTATCTCCTACACTGCCTCCCTATCCCCTACAGGGCCACCCTATCCCCTACAGAGCCTCCCTATCCCCTACAGGGCCTCCCTATCCCCTACAGGGCCTCCCTATCCCCTACAGGGCCTCCCTATCCTATTACAGAGCCTTCCTATCTCCTACAGGGCCTACCTATCCCCTACAGCGCCTTCCTATCTCCTACAGGGCCTCCCTATCTCCTACAGGGCCTCCCTATCTCCTACAGGGCCTCCCTATCCCCTACAGGGCCTCCCTATCTCCTACAGGGCCTACCTATCCCCTACAGCGCCTCTCTATCCCCTACAGGGCCTCCCTATCCTATTACAGAGCCTCCCTATCCCCTACAGGGCCTCCCTATCCCCTACAGGGCCTCCCTATCCTATTACAGAGCCTTCCTATCTCCTACAGGGCCTACCTATCCCCTACAGCGCCTTCCTATCTCCTACAGGGCCTCCCTATTTCCTACAGGGCCTCCCTATCTCCTACAGGGCCTCCCTATCCCCTACAGGGCCTCCCTATCTCCTACAGGGCCTACCTATCCCCTACAGCGCCTCCCTATCCCCTACAGGGCCTCCCTATCCTATTACAGAGCCTTCCTATCCCCTACAGGGCCTCCTTATCCCCTACAGCGCCTCCCTATCTCCTACAGCGCCTCCCTATCTCCTACAGGGCCGCCCTATCCCCTACAGGGCCTCCCTATCCCCTACAGGGCCTCCCTTTCCCCTACAGGGCCTCCCTATCTCCTACAGGGCCTCCCTATCCCCTACAGCGCCTCCCTATCTCCTACAGGGCCGCCCTATCCCCTACAGCGCCTCCCTATCTCCTACAGGGCCTACCTATCCCCTACAGGGCCTCCCTATCCCATACAGGGCCTCGCTTTCCTCTACAGGGCCTCCCTATCCCCTACAGCGCCTCCCTATCTCCTACAGGGCCGCCCTATCCCCTACAGCGCCTCCCTATCCCCTACAGCGCCTCCCTATCCCCTACAGGGCCTCCATATCCCCTAGAGGACCTCCCTATCCCATACAGGGCCTCCATATCCCCTAGAGGACCTCCCTACCCCCTACAGGGCCTCCCTATCTCCAACAGGGCCTCCCTACCCCCTACAGGGCCTCTCTGTCCCCTACAGGGCCTCCCTATCCCCTACAGAGGCTGGCTATCCCCTACAGGGCCTCCCTATCCCCTACAGGGCCTCCCTATCCCCTACAGGGGCTCCCTATCCTCTACAGGGTCTCCCTATCCCCTACAGGGCCTCCCTATCCCCTACAGGGCCTTCCTATCCCCTACAGGGCCTCCCTATCCCCTACAGGGCCCCCCTATCCCCTACAGGGCCTCCATATCTCCGACAGGGCCTCCCTGTCCCCTACAGGGCATCCCTATCCTCTACAGGGCATCCCTATCCCCTACAGAGCCTCCCTATCTCCGACAGGGCCTCACTATCCCTTACAGGGCCTCCCTATCCCCTACAGGGCCTCCCTATCCCCTACAGGGCCTCCCTATCCCCTACAGGGCCTCGATATCCCCTGCAGGGCCTCCCTATCCACTACAGGGCCTCCCTATCCCCTACAGGGCCTCCCTATCCCCTACAGGGCCCCATATCCCCTACAGGGCCTCCCTATCCCCTACAGGGCCCCCCTATCCCCTACAGGACCTCCCTAGCCCCTACGGGGCCTCCCTATCCCCCCGCAGGGCCTCGCTATCCCCTACAGGGCCTCCCTATCCCCTACAGGGCCCCCTATCCCTTACAGGGCCCCCCTATCCCCAAAATTTAAATCGATATGTGCGAAAATGACTGGAAAAGGTATTCCCTTCTATTATATATTTGGGGCGTATAACTATGTCTTGGCGTGGCACCAACTGTTTAACAGGACGTCCTTATAAGGAACCGGGAGAGGGGCATGGGGGGTGGGGGTGGGGTAGTGTATAGCACATTAGGCCAACCCCCGCCTCTCGCTTGGCTGCTAATTTTATGCATTAGCGAGACAAAGAAGGAGATTTATGGGTCAAAATATGTCCATCTACACCAGCGAAACTGCGCATAAATACAGGCGTTAGGTGGCGCTCCAGTCAAGGGTCCGCTTATCTCTCCAGGGGCTCGGGCAGGATGGATGGTGATGGGGGGGGGGGGGCGGGGGGTCAACGGCCTCACCCACCCAGCCCCGTAAAGGGTGCAGGCAGACAGGTTGCGGTGGTGGCGTGGTGTGTGCCGTGTGTAGAAGGATGTCGGTGGGACGGGGAAGCCCAGGGATGGCCAAGGTAAGGGGGAATAGGTTCGTCTTGTTCTTTACGGGTGGAGGTGACACTTAGACAGGTTAGCTGATGGGGCGGGAATCTGCGTGTAGTAGTGGGCAGGGGCGCGTTGGAGGTGGGGGGGGGCGTGAGAGACAAGTGGACGGTTGGGGGGGGGGGGGTAGAAGCGGTGTCGAGGTGGGGGTAGGAGCGGGGTGGATGTGGGGGGTAGGACCGGGGTGGATGTGGGGGGTAGGAGCGGGGTGGATGTGGGGGTAGGAGCGGGGTGCATGTGGGGGGTAGGAATGGGGTGGATGTGTGGGGTAGGAGTGGTTTGGATGTGGGGGTAGGAGCGGGGTTGATGTGGGAGCTAGGAGCGGGGTGGATGGGGGGGTAGCAGCGGGTTGGATGTAGGGGGTAGGAGCGGGGTACATATGGGGGTAGCAGCGGGGTAGATGTGGTTAGGGTGCATGTGGGGGGTAGGAGTGGGGTGGATGTGGGGGTAGGAGCGGGTTGGATATGAAGGGTAGGAGCGGGTAGAATGTGGGGGGTAGCAGCGGGGTGGATGGGGGGGGTGGCAGCGGGTTGGATGTGGTTGTTAGCAGCGGGGTGAATGGGGAGGGGCGGGGTAGGAGCGGGGTGGATGTGGTGAGGGTGGATGTGGGGGGTAGGAGTGGGGTGGATGTGGGGGTAAGAATGGGGGGGGGGTAGGATTGGGGTGGATATGGGGGGTAGGAGCGGCGTGGATGTGGGGGGTAGGAGTGAGGTGGATGTGGGGGTAGGAGCGGAGTGGATGTGGTGGGGTGGATGTGGGGGGTAGGACTGGGGTGAATGTGGGGGTAGGAGCGGGGTGGATGTGGGGGTAGAAGCGGGGTGGATGTGGAGGGTTGGAGCGGGGTGGATGTGACGGGTAGGAGCGGGGTGAAGAGTAGGAGCATGTCATGGCTGTGACATGGCTGTGACATGGCTGTGACTTGGCTGTGACATGGCTGAGACATGGCTGAGACATGGTTGTGACAGGGCTGTGACAGGGTTGTGACAGGGTTGTGACATGGCTGAGACATGGCTGAGACATGGCTGAGACATGGCTGAGACATGGCTGAGACATGGCTGAGACATGGTTGTGACATGGTTGTGACAGGGCTGTGACAGGGTTGTGACAGGGTTGTGACATGGCTGAGACATGGCTGAGACATGGCTGAGACATGGCTGAGACATGGCTGAGACATGGCTGTGACAGGGTTGTGACAGGGTTGTGACATGGCTGTGACAGGGTTGTGACAGGGTTGTGACAGGGCTGTGACAGGGCTGTGACATGGCTGTGACCGCAACTCTCGTGAACTCTCGCTTCCGAAAGCAAACGATAGCTGACTGATGCTGGTCCATCTTCCATATTGGAACCCACAAAATGTAATATGTCATATAGGTAAAACCTAAAGGGGCGAGCGTAACTATTTTTAGATCGAAAACGTTCTACGTATATATATTTCTAGACTAAAGTAGGCCTACTGATTGTTTGAATTACTTGGATATAAGCTTATCTAGGAAGAATATGGGAAGTGATGCAGATTTCTAGTGCATCTCATCTAGTCTATAATGATCGCTAATATAAGTCGATTCATAATGCGTAACTAATGCATAGCTACTGGGAAAGGTAATGAAAACTATGGGTGTTTAAAGCTGCTCATGCAGCAATTGTTTACTTAAATTATGGTTCTCGAAATATTTTGGAAATGCATTTAGAACACATTGTCTGGCTGCATAAATGTAACCTTCATGAAAAATAGATCTGTCATCACACTTTTTCATATGGGATGCACTCATTTTGCCAATAAAGAGGCTTAACAACATATCTGGGTGCTGTACAGCATACAATAGGTGTACTTCTATCCTAAGAATATAAATACATCATTTCCAATCAAAACAGTTTTTTAGATTTTTTAAGAAAAATATTGCTGGATGAGTATACTTTAAATCTGTAATGAGGTGGATATACATAAACTGCATGTCAAAGCTAATGAAAATGTAGGCCTGTATGTTTAATTCAAATAACACAGATTAAAGTGATAGTTATAAGTGATGAAATACTGAGTATGATCCGATATGATCACTAATAAAACAAAACTGGTTTGCAAAAACTACAAATGGTCAATAGAAAATTGTGTGATATACTTCATATGTTAACAATATGGAATTTATAACTGTATTTTCGCTAAATGGTTACATTATATCATAATGCCCCATAATTGAACCATCAAGATAATGTTCAATTTGAACCAAAGTAGACTAAATGAGACATATATATGACATATCCTTTACATGGTAGATGTATAACCCTATGAGTTGGGGGCATGACTTTGCAAACAAAAATTTAGTCACATAGATACAATATGACAAGACCTGAATGTTCCATTGAATATATTATATATTATATAGACAATGATTGTCACTCTTGATTAAAGTCAGATTAAATATATATATGAAACATGGAAATGATAAAAGGATGATCCCATTATGCAATGTAAGGTTTTGAAGAAACAAGTTTATATGGTAAATTAATCTGGTAAGACCATTTCATGCTAGTGTGCTAGTTCATAAAGGAATTGACAATATAGCCATATTTCCACATTGCTGGATAAATCTAAATCTTTTTTAAGATTTGTGGTTAGCAGTAGTTTGACCAAATCTCAGACCAAAAGAATTTTCAAACCCTAAATGTAATTAGCACCTCTGCAAATGACATGATATGCTGGAAGCCAATTAGATTGAGTAATAAGAAATAAAACCATGGTAATTGGCTGAGCTGGATATGACAACTACTCTAACCATGCTAACTGTCTGTGAAAATAATTTTACTATAAGTGATCAGCATCCATTAACTGCCATTATATATATTTATATATAGCGTTCGTACTAATAAGCGAAAGAAATAACAGTATGACTATTTTGTTTGTACAGAATACTCAAATTGCGGCTAAAGCACGCTAATAAAGGAATATCAGTCCAGTAAAACTAAGGCCCAAGCTCATACATTGATTGAGTGAAACAAAGGGGTTGATTGAGGAAAAAAAGGGGGCTGTTTCCCGTCCGTTGTTCGTCATTTAACGTATCTTCAGTGCACAAAATTTGCTACTGATAGGAAGTTGTGGACGCGAGACAGTACGGGATTTGTTTGTTTTGATGATGGTTCGGGCGATAATGCGTTGGTAAAAATATTACTGTTGGCACCAAGCCAGGTAGCCCGCCGCACACATGGTCACTATGCGGGATAAGCACCCGAAAGCCATATTATGCACGAGATAAGTTGATAAGCACCCAGCGGTTGTGTTGACACATGCGATAGCTTTGAAACATCTAAGAGCGACGGTTGGATATATAGGTTCAAGGCGGCTGCTGTTGCCAATGGGCTCTTGCATGCCGCGGCATAGTGGGACAGACAGCTTGATTTTATTAGTATAGATATAGATGCAATTTTCATTAGTATTTCCACATGGGACTGGAAATTAAAAAAACAGGCACAAAATAAACAACTTTAGGTTAACAGCAACACTTGAGCAATTTTACTCTGTCATTTGTTGGCAAACAGTTTTAATTTCTCTAATAAGACAAGGCTAAATTAACAGACAAGTGGATAAATGACATGAAGTTATTAAGTGCTAAACATATAACATATAAATTGGAGAAACCCTGTAGCGAAAAGTTGTATAAATGGATACCTCTTTGCTGCAAGATTCTAAGCAAACTTCTTTGCATTTTTACCAGCCTTTTACCGCTTGTGTAATCAGTCTATTGATAATTGACAATTATTTATGGAAATAGTTTTTGGCATATCAATTGTCAACAGCATTATTTTTATATCACTCTTAGACTATGCATAATAATTATCCCAATGTTATTCATTTATCTTGATCAGCGCTGAAGAAATTAGAAAAAAACCCATAAATTTTAGCCTTGGATTTTCCGAACAAAATTATTGTTAATATTTCCCATCTGATTGTGAGTAGTGGCTGGTCCACTGATTGAAGAAGCAATCTTATAATGCCATGCAATGCAATTCACAATGTCATCTTATAACTTATTTTTGTGTAAGCTTAGTTTTACGGTTAAATTGCTGCCAGGGCATAACATTTTCAGGGAAGTGGACTGACTGTGGACTTTCCAGTGACTGTGTGTGTGTCTGACACAGTGACGGTGTGTGTTTGACAAAGTGGCAGCCCTAGACAGTAAATGAGTCACACTGACCACACCGACGGCGACGGGTGGCAGTGCAGCCAGTTCAACAGCTCAGAGTCGGCTGTCAGACGGACAGACAGACAGTTGCCAGAGTGTGGTTGAGACGTGTTTCAGAGAAGCTCACGTATTGCTCATGATTTGCATCGACTGCGATTGTCGATTTTTAACATAGAAGGATGATTGTGACAATGATGATACTGGCAATCCCTGTCCCCCGCCCTGCCCTCACAGCCCATCTGCCCCCTGCCCGCCATGCCCCCTGCATGACCATCTTTCTGGCACCCATGCCTATCTGCCCCCCCGGACCCCAAGCCCCCCTGCCCCCCAGTCCGTCTGCCCCCACCCCCGACGTGCCTGCCCCCCACCCCTGCCAGTCCTCCCCCTGCCTTCCTGCCCGCCGCCCCCCCCAGGCCCCACCCCCTACCCCCGTGCTAGTCTGCCCCCCGTGCCCCTCCAGCCCGCCGCCCCCCAGGCCCCACCCCCTGCCTCCCTGCCAAGTCTTCCCCCCCTGCCCTCCCGCCCGTCGCCCCCCCCCCCCCCAGGCCCGACCTCCTGCTCCCCCTGCCAGTTTTCCCCCGGCCCTCCTGCCCGCCGCCCTCTGAGGCCCCACCCTGTGCCCCCCTGCCCTCCTGCCCGCCCTCCCCCCCAGGCCCCACCCTGTGCGCCCCTGCCGTCCTGCCCACCGCCTCCGCAAGCCCCACCCTGTGCCCACCCTGCCAGTCTGCCCCCCCCCTCTGCCCGCCGCCCCCCCCCCAGGACCCACCATGTGCCCCCCTGCCAGTCTGCCCGCCCGCCCCCCAGGCCCCAACCCCTGGCTCGCCAGCCAGCCTGACCCCAGAAGCCTCTACCCCGTGCCCACCCACCCCTGCCAGTCTGCCCTCCTGCCCACTGGCCCCCTAGGCCCCACCCTGTGCCTCCTGCCCTCCTCCCCACCCCCATGCCCCACCCCTTACCCCCCCCATGCTAGTCAGCCCCCCTGTCCTCCTGCCCGCCACCCCCGAGGCCCCGCCCCGTGCCCCCCTGCCTGTCTGCCCCCCCCCCCTGCCCTCCTGCCCGCCTGGCCCCCTGCTCCCTGCCATCCACACATAGCCGCAGGTGTGACTGACGTCCCGCCCAAGGAAAGGCGTTGTCAATTTTCCCCCATAACCGTAACTCGTCGCTCGGAATACGGCGTTGTCAATTTCCCCCCATAACCGTAACTCACTGGGATTGCTATGGGGCATTAGCCGGCCCCAACCTCCTATAAAGGAAATGCACACTTCTATGCTACAAATGCGACGGAAACATGAGAACAATGTAAAACTATAATTTCTAGAACCAGATGGCACAATGCCGACAAAAAACCGAATCAGGCTGTTGTTAATTGTACGCGTCGGAAAAACACATATATTTAAATTAAACGTGGTCGGTACGGTATGGCTGAAATACCAGAAGCATGTGCTGCAGTTAAAGTGTTTGTGTCACGCCAAAACAACTTTAGCTCATATTAATCTTATGTGTTTCCACGCATATATTATGGAGCTATAACGCCCCAACTAGTAGAAGGGAATACTTTTTCCATTTATTTCGCAACTACCAACCTAAATTCTGGGAGCGAGGAAAGTTACGTCAAAAGGGAATACAAACGCATGTGCCTTTACACCGAGACTCGGATTCGTTCTGCTCATTGGCTTGAACTCAACGAAAGGCACTCAACCACGAGAACAAGGACACGCCCTCGACAACAGATGCCCACGCACTGCATCAGAGCTCACTTGTCCATCTTGTGACATCATTAGAGAATTTCGAAATAACGTTCAGATGCAATGCTCCCAGAAATAAACCCGCCGGACCTCAGTTTTGCTACTTTGGCCAACGCGTTATATAGTGATATCGTGGAATAAAAACCGTAATCTCCCATTAAAACGAATTCGTATTTGTTGATCTTCCCTAAACAAAGTTAACTATGCGCTAAAAAAAGTCACAACCATTTTAAGGTGTGAACGCTTGAAGCTCATGTCGTCAACGTGCCGCATCAGTTCTATTGTTAGAGCCATACTCGCCGTGTCGTGTGGTGTGGTG
Organism: Arenicola marina; assembly: GCA_964019135.1. Classification (NCBI taxonomy): domain Eukaryota; kingdom Metazoa; phylum Annelida; class Polychaeta; family Arenicolidae; genus Arenicola; species Arenicola marina. Next base: position 30,869,155 of record OZ025257.1, on the reverse strand, counting down.
TAAGTTGGATCTCAGTGACATTAATGATAAGATTATGCGGCTTTATTGGCCGTAGGGAGAGTTCTATGGCTATATTGACCACAGAGTGAGAGTTGTGTGACTGTTGGCCATTCAGTGAGAGTTGTGGGGCTATATTGGCCATGGAGTGAGAGTTGTGTGGCTATGTTGGCCATGGAGTGAGAATTGTGTGGCTATATTGGCAATGGAGGGAGAGTTAGATGGTTATATTGGCCATGGAGTGAGAGTTGTGTGGTTATATTGACCACGGAGTGAGAGTTGGGTGGTCATAATGGCCAAGGAGTGAGATTTGGATCTCTATATTGGCCATGAAATGAGAGTTGTGTGGCTACATAGACCATGGATTGAGAGTTGTGTGGCTATATTGACCATGGATTGAGAGCTGTGTGGCTATATTGACCACAGAGTGAGAGTTGTGTGACTGTTGGGCATGGAGTGAGAGTTTTGTGGCTATATTGGCCATGGGGTGAGATTTGTGTGGCTATATTGACCACGGAGTGAGAGTTGGATCTCTATATTGGCCATGAAATGAGAGTTGTGTGGCTATATTGACCATTGAGTGAGATATGTGGTTATATTGGCCATGGAGTGAGAGTTGTGTGGCTATATAGACCATGGAGTGAGAGTTGTTGTGGCTATATTGACCACGGAGTGAGAGTTGTGTGACTGTTGGCCATGGAGTGAGATTTTTGTGGCTATATTGACCATGGAGTGAGAGTTTGGATCTCTATATTGGCCATGGAGTGAGAGTTGTGTGGCTATATTGAACACGGAGTGAGAGTTGGGGTGGTCATATTGGCCAACGAGTGAGATTTGGATCTCTATATTGGCCATGAAATGAGTTGTGTGGCTATATTGGCCATGGAGTGAGAATTGTGTGGCTATATTGGCAATGGAGGGAGAGTTGTATTGGCTTATCCCTCCCCACTCCCCCCCTCCCCCACCCCTCCACTGCTCTCCTTCCCAACCCCGGCCTAGTTTCTCTTTCTCTGTCTTTTTTTTCTTTTTTTAATGATTTTATTCGTAAATATCAGATGAAGTGTGTGTGCGAGTATACATACAGGGTTTCCTGATGAACATAGCAAGATTCCATTAAATTAGATTAATGCGTCCCAACCTTTTTTTCATACTTGTCTAGTTGCTGCTTTGCTAAAAGTATGTGTTTCCAACATAATATGGTACCTTAAGACGACCTTAAAAAATATGAAAGCTGACAGGTGCCACCTAAAGCAGAGAACACACGGTCCGTTTTTTTGCATCCGTCGCCCCGTCCGCGAGCGTCGTGCGTCGTCCGTCTTATAGGGATCCTATATAATTCAATGGCGCGAACACACGAGTCCGCGCTCAGGTCCGCGTCCTTCTCCGCCTGCGTCGACTTCGGTCCGGGACCGAATTTGACGCAGGCGGAGAAAAAGGCGGACCATCAATTACGAAGAAATGAGGTTATCCAGATGGCTTTGCTGGACTTCGCACCCCAGGTTTTGAATTAACCCAGCATGGTAACTGGGTACGAAGAGGCACTTAGAACTTACTACAAATCGTACGATTTCAGAAAGTCGTTTGCCAAATGGAGTCAGTGTCAGTATATTCCGTGATGATACGTAATGACATGACGCTCTGTATTTTGATTCAGCCAGAATCCATGGGCTTACTGGCCTGGAAGGACCCGGAACAACAGCTTCCACATGGAAAACTGGGCCGGGCGACGGACGTGAAGACGAACACATGTGTTCGCAAAAGACGCACGACGCACGACGCTCGCGGACGCGGCGACGCATGCAAAAAAACGGACCGTGTGTTCGCTGCTTTACACTTCTGTTTATGAAATAAGTTTCTTGCAACAAGTAAAGTCATTGAGCGTGTAATCCGCCGCGATATCTCCTAATAAACCTCCCACGTCCTCACTAAAGCCCTCCTCAATAGCCCTCTCCCCCGCCGCGCTTCACTCCTCCACGTCGTCTCTCCCCCCCCCCCTCCCTTCCCTCGACCCCCCTCTCCAACACCCTCCCCGCCTCGCCCCTCCCCAACTCGTCTTCTCCCCCCACCTTCCTACCACTCCACCCCCTCCCCCGCTCCCCCTCGCCCCCCCCCTCCCCACCCCGGCCCGCTCCGACCATCTTGCTTCCCCCAATGTTAATCACGACAAGGGATTTGCGACGGCTGTTGTCATGACCGACGTGACAAACCAACGGACCGGACCAGGAGCCGGCGGACCAGCCCGGTCCCGCATCGCCCGGTACCCTCTCTCAGTTAGACCCGCCGCAGCAGGCTGCCGGACTGCCAGGCAGGGGGAACGAAAAACAGCATAAGTTATTTGGAGCCGTGGCCTCCCTTCGCTGCACCGCCGGTACCCCCCCCCCCCCCTACACCCCCGCACCCCAATGGAGGGGCTGGGCCCGCAGACTCGCCCAGGTTCTGGGAGGGTTGGTCATTTTTCCGGCGCCGGGCCCATAAGTTGGCCAATTCTCCTTGTCTCACTTAGTTGTGATTTGTGCGGCATTGCAAGTGGAGCCGCTTTAGCAGTCACACCGGCGAGTGC